>WAAF01019762.1:251641-661239 GCA_013400475.1 Tricholaema leucomelas
AGAGGGGAGATTTAGACTGGATGTTAGGAGGAAGTTCTTTACAGTGAGGGTGGTGAGACACTGGCACAGGTTGCCCAGGGAGGTTGTGGATGCTTCCTCCCTGGAGGAGTTTAAAGCCAGGCTGGATGAGGCCTTGGGCGGCCTGCTCTAGTGGGAGGTGTCCCTGCCTGTGGCAGGGGGTTGGAGCTGGATGATCCTTGAGGTCCCTTCCAACCTAAACCATTCTGTGATTCTATGATCACAGTCAGCTCCCCAGGACTGTCTATGAGTGTTCAGGTCACACGATTAACATGTAAAGCCAGCTGTAGGTGGCACAGTTTGTAGATTTCAATGGTTTTGATTTTAAAGAAGGGCTTTTTTAAGATATGGCTGATAGAATGATGCATGGAAAAGGTTTTTTGATTAGTCTTATCACAATGAGCTTGCAGACACAGAGGCTGCTTTAAAGAGGTGAATATGATGATCCCCGTTTTACAGAGGATGGAGGCATGAATGGAGGGAAAGGTGTGATGGGCAGGAGCAAGGCTGGGGAAACTCAAGCATCCTAACTCTGAGTTCAATTCCTAATTTCAGGCATTGTATATTTCCTTTTAAGAGGTAGATATCCAAATGCCTGTCCTGACAAATTGCGTCTGTATATATTATCATTATTAATGCAACCGTGAGGGAGGACAATTTACTGCAAAATTGATGTTTCTCTAAGTCATCTAGATTTAGGGCCTGATTTAGTTGCTGTAATCACTTTTGTCTTCCTCTTAGGACTGCTGCAATGTGGCCCCTGACACTGCTGAATCATGCTCATACATGCTGGTAACACTTAGTAAATGAAATACATCAACAATGAATGCTTGGCAGTGAAGAGAACATAACAGGAGATATCTTAAGTATCAAAAAGGATGTTGCACAGCAGGATACATGCACTGCTTGAAAGTAGAAATGTATGGTAGTGGAGCTGGATCTTTACTGATATGCATGTAGAGAAAAGAACTCTATGGCTAACCGGAAAGGTCCTAGTTGACCTGAGGCTGGCAAATGTGATACCCATTTATGAGAAGGGCCAGAAGGAGGACCTGGAAACTGTAGACTTGTCAGTCTAACTTCAGTGCTGTGGAGTGGGTCATCTTGAGTGTTACTATGCAGCATGTGCACAGCAACCAGGTGATCAGCACCAGTCAGCATGGGTTGATGAAGAGCAGGGCCTGCGTGAATAACCTGGTTTCCTTCCATGATACAGTGGCTCACTTGGTGGATGAGGGAAAAGCTGATTTTACCCGGACCTTAGTAAAGCCTTTGACACTGTCTCCTACAGCATCCTCCTGGAGAAACTGACTTCTCGTAGTTGTGATAGGTGGACAGTTCGCTGGGTGAAAAACTGTCTGGATGGTCAAGCCCAAAGAGGTGAAAGGAGTTAAATCCAGTTGGTGGCCACTCACTACTGGTGTTCTTTAGGGCTCAGTATTTGGGCCAGCTCTCTTTAATGTCTATCAAACATCTAGATGAGGGGATTAAGTGCACCATCATTGAGTCTGCAGATGACACTCAGATGGGAGATAATGCAGATTTGCTTGAGGATAGGAAGACTCCTCAGAAGGATCTGGACAGCTGGATTGATGGGTTGAGGCTGATCATCTGAGATTTGACAAGGCCATGTTCTGGGTCTTGCACTTGGGTTTACAACAATCTCATGAAACACTCCAGGCCTGGGGAAGAGTGGCTGGAATGCTACCCAGTAGAGATGGACCTGGGGCTGTTGACTGGCAGCTAGCTGAGTATGAGCCAGTAGTGTGCCCAGGTGGCAAAGGCAGCCAGCAGTTTTAAGCACCTCCAAGAAAGACATGAAGGTGCTGAAGCAGCTTCAAAAGCAACGAAGCTATTGAGGGGTCTGGGGAAGAGCTTTTATCAAGAGTAGCTCAGGGAACTGGGGTTGTTCAGCCCAGAGAAAAGGAGGCTGAGGGGAGAATGTCTGGCTTCCTGAAAGGCGGTTGGAGCCACATGGCAGGGCAGTTTCTCCTCCTTACTAAAAAGTGATAGGACAAGACAAAATGGCCTCAAGTCGCACCAGAGGAAGTTTAGATGGAATATTAGAAGAAAATTCTTGTCTGAAAGGGTCCTTGAAAGCTGAAATAGGCTCCTCAAGGAGGTGGTTGAATTGCTGTCCCTGGAGGTGTTTAAAAGAAGCACAGATGTAGTGATGAGGGACACAGTTTAGCACTGGATTTGGTAGATTTACATAATGGTTGGAGTCAATCTCAAAGGTTTCTGTGATTCTATTAAAGGAGGAGTTATCTGCAGCGTGAACATCTCCATCTACCCTTCTTCTTTAGAGCTCTGCAGATTGTTGTAATACTCTCTGGAACTACAGGGTTCAGACATGGAGCCAGCAGCAACTGCAAAAGTGCATGTGCCATTTTGCTTGCTACTGAGTACTAGGGCACTACAAGAAAACAGATTTATTGCTTGAACACAGGGAATAAGACACAGATGTGGCATGGCCTATAAGACAAAAGAACTGCAAGCTGAAAGCAAAACAACAATAGTGGGAAATGGCAAGACTCAAGCGTCCAGTTCCCTAAGGTTCCCTCGGATATTTTAGTGGAGTATGGGAAGTTTACTGCGTGTAACCGAATTCTGATACCCAGCATTTTTTGGAGGCTCTGTAGAGAATAAGAAGAGCTCAGTTACCTAAAAATGAAGAACTCAGGATTTGGATTAGGGTCTATTTTTGGTCTTGTTCTCCACAGAAAAAAGGAAGGGCCATAAAACCATTTCATTACCAACCTCAAACAAGTGTCTGCAGGTGAAATTTTCCTCTGGAAGCTCAATCTCATGCCATTAACCAGCATGACTTTCTGCTCAAAAGTCCTTCTCAAGAAGCTGCACTCAAGAAGCCCAACTAGAGAAAGAAAGGCTATTTTAGCTACTTCAGGGTTTGGATTTCCACTAGGGAAGTGGACATTTCCGGAGAAATGCTTTGTTTTGTTTCTTTCCCTTCGTACAAAACTCAAAAAGAAGGAAACCCTAATTCATTTGGGTTCTCACCCACTGGATGTGAGGCTCTTCTCATCTCATTTTATCATGCAAAGCATCAGTTACCAAGTGACCAGACTGTAAGATGTTCCACATGTAGCCCTCTGCTTTATTTGCTCCTCTTGTTCCACTGGGATAAAGAATTATAACTTTGCTGAGAGGGAATAATGTCAAATGATTATGTGCAAGATGAATACAGAAATCTCCTTACTGGAGGTGCACACCTTAAAGATCAACATCCTGTAATTGTAAATGCCAGAGCTGCATTTTTTTTGCCTTGAGCCTGCACTTGGAATTTGTGGAAGAAATCTCTGGGTGCTCTGATCCAAATTCAGTACTTGCGGCTTTGCTTAGTAAACATTACAAATATTTAATAGCATCCCAGCATTATAAGTCAGTGCACACAAGGAAAAAATCCACTGTAAGATTCAGAGTTGTATAATCAGGAGCTCAGTTGGGATAAAAACGAATGGAATCCAAAAATACTGAATGTCCAGGAGCTTATGAGCACCCAGGTCCCTAGTTTGGACTCTGTCCTTTTTCTAACTGCAAATTCAGAGTTGGACTAGGCTCAGACACTGAATGGTTTGCTGAGGCAGACTCAAAGATTCTCTGATTTGGAGCTGAGGATCCAAATTATTTCCAAGAAAAACTTGTATTTAAAATGTTTCCCTTGTCCTCCAGGGCCAAACTATATTGCTCTTGGCTTATGAATGTGGATGGACATTGGAGAGGATCTGTTATAGTAAGACAATGTGTATCAAACTACACAAAACCAGAAGAAAGTAATTTGTATATTTGTGAATGATCTAATTTTTAGAGCAAATTCTCTGAATATCACAGGCTGGTGCTGCTTGATGGTCCATGCTGCAGTAAGAATTGAATGAATATCAGATTATATTATCTCTGTCCCTTTCCTTATTTATCATCTATCATGGGTTTTGAACATTATTTTCTGGAGCTAGAAATCTAGCATGAAAGCAGGACAAAAATCCAGACACAAGAGTGAAGTTATCAGCCATAGCTTTCTCTCAATGTGCCTGTACTCCTTTGTCCTTTGTTCTAATTTGTAGCTTAGCCAGGCTCAGGTGAGAGTGGCGAAGTGTAGCGAGACGGCAGAATTATCTTTTGCAGCTGCTAAGGTGGTGGATATGTGTTAGCAGAGTATGTGTTGTATCAGGCATGTCACAGAGGGCCTGCTCATTAAAGTGCTTACCTGGAAACCACAACTGCCTGAGGAAAACAAAACTAGGGAGAACAAGTTCTCTCCAGTTGCTAGAATTTTCTATAACCTCTAACACCAGATTGTATTCCAAGAGAGATGACTTTCATTTGTTTAAAGATCTATTAGAAGATGAGGAATGCTGTGCAGTGAAAGCATAGTCCTGTGCTTGCCAGTTTTTCAGCTTGACTGCAGGAAGAGAGATTTCTGTTGGGATATATCAAGCATGTAGACATTTGGAGTGTGTATCTAACTGAAAGAAGATACACAATGAAGATATTAAAAAAAACTCTCTGGTGAAGATGTGTTTTAGCCAAAGATGCCAGCCACCCCACTGACATAAGGGCTATCCTGCTAAGGACAGTTTGCTTAGGTATCTTTGCACAAAGCAGACCTGAAAAGTCATCCATCCCAGCTGGTGGTTTTTTCATGCTGTGGAAAGAAGAAAAAGAGGAAATCTCTTTTCTTTTGTTCTTCCTTCTCTAAATGATGTGTCAGGTTCCCTCTGGAACCAGTAGAAAAAACACAGGCAGGAGGAGATATTCTTGGGAAGTTCCTGGATTTTATGGAAGTGGCAGGGCCTGAGGCATCTAATACCTCCTCACCCCTACTCACGAAATGGCCAGCAGAAGAGGAAATAAGAGACTGAGAAAGCTGCATGCTGGTGGAAGAACTCTGGCATGATGGCAGTGATAGCAACTTCAAATAGTCAGCAGCAACTGGCTTGATTGCAGTTACAGGAGGGCAACACACGTTGTAACAGCTGACATTTTGGAACATAGCCTACAAAGTAGACTAAAATGGTGATTCACCTCAAATTCACTCGGACATTTATGCATCTGTGTGCATTCATGGCAGGTTGTTTGCCATCTCCCGTTTCTCCCTCTGCTAGAAAACCAGAGCCCAGTTCAATTTACTTTAGTAATGAATTGACATATTTTCACATCCAAAATCATGGGAAAAGGCTAACAGTCTACTACAAAAACAGAACTAAATTGAGATTTCTCTCCCAAGAGCTCAGCAAACACAATGAGAACAGTAGAGTTCACCACTGCTTAGCCTGCTAATCTTCCAGGACTCTGAAACCTGAGACTTGGTAAACTACAGCAAGACTTAGAGCCTGTGTCTTGAACGTGGCTTAGCTTGAGCAGAATGACCTGCATGTCTGAAGCTGATTCCTTCTCTCCTGGTTTTAATACATTCTCAGTTCAATTTACAAGTAGAGTCCTCCTCTTCATCCTGTTAGGTTCTCCCCCTTGGCACACAGATGAGCTTTACTTGTTAAAACCTGAGAATACACAGGCATATCTATATTTCTAGATGAAAAGGAAAGGAAAGATGCAAGTAAAAAAATCCCAAATCCAGCTTGAAAGCTCAATTTTAAGCAAAACAGTGGTTTAGCCTTTCATAATGAGACCTTCAGTTGGAAAGTTTAAATCAAAATGAGAGATGTTGTTCCTATTTTGTAAGAACTCATAAATAACTTGAGTTGGAGGTTCTGTGCTTGTATACACGTTTAAAAATTCCTGAAGACTTCAGGTCATGGCAGAAAACATCAATGAGTGTAAGAAAAATATCAATAAGAGAGCAGTCCTTAGGGGGAGAGGAATAAACTTGCTCTCAACATGCAGAAATGGGTCCTCCATTTTTATCTGGCTGCTAGAATGATCGTAATGAAAAAGACAACCCCCAGAAAGTCCTTGCAGTATGAAAGAAATAATTGCAGAGTTCTGTTTCCTGGGGCTGGCTTTAAACCAGAATCTCTTGTGTGGGTGAGACCTTAAGAATTCCTTTAAACGTGACTTGATTCACAAGGCATCTGCAGAGCATTATTGCTCTGGACCACCACTTCTGTGTATGGATAGCTTCAATGAATGTGCTGGCTTTCTGAGGGTTTTCTTTTCCCCTGATTTTATGCTGCACTATCTTCTCTTTGCCGAGGGAGTGTGGTTTCCTCATTTGTGATGTGGCAGCTTTTACCAGTTTTGAAAGTTCCAGCTTGAGGAAAAAAAAAAAGCCATCAGTGACTACATGTTGTACTAATTATGCCTGAACTGAAAATTGCTTGCGTTATCTAGTCAGAGGAAAGTGTCTATTCTGATTTGTAACTCAGCTTTGTATCCTGACTGCCCTGCGGTTTTGCACTGTTGGTTGGTTTATTTTAATGCTAAGAGCTTTTAGGTGAAAATAAGAGCTTTTAGGTGAAAATAAGAGCTATCTGACACAGGATAAACCATTGACAGATCTGGCTGCATGCGGATGGGTACTGGTAATTTACTGAAATGCGTTTGCAGACCTGACACAGCCCTAGAAAACAGGAGGCATTAAGCTGCCCATACTACCACCATGTTCATCTGCCTGCTTGCAAGCAAGCTTCCTTTCCCAGGGCAGCTGTATGAGCTATGGAAAGAATTCCCTGGTTGGCAGGAGCCTGGAAGGCAGCAGGCAAACACAGACCAGAGCAGCTCTTGGCTGCGCCGCCCCTCTGAGGCCCACTCGGCGCAGAGATAAAGTTCAGTGCTGTGCGGTTTCGCAACCGGGTTCACCGTGGGGACTGCTGCTGTTTACTTGAGGGGAAGATGGAGGCGTGCAAGGGAGAAGGTAGTCACTTCACCATGTGCTGCCAACTGCTCGACACCCTGCTGCAGCCCTGTTCATAATGATTTATGCAGCTGCTGGATGGGGTCCGGTTTCAGGGGATGTGAGCTGTGGGAGCAGGTGGGACTCTCAGGCAAGAACTCCAGACCTGGGACAAAACAGAAAGAGAAATCTGTCCTCTGCCCA
Source organism: Tricholaema leucomelas (assembly GCA_013400475.1). Taxonomy (NCBI): domain Eukaryota; kingdom Metazoa; phylum Chordata; class Aves; order Piciformes; family Lybiidae; genus Tricholaema lacrymosa; species Tricholaema leucomelas. The sequence continues at coordinate 258,675 of WAAF01019762.1, forward strand.
GGGTGGTGAGGGGTCTGACAAGGAAGTACTTTGTGAGCTTAACTTCCCCCCCCTAATGCCAGCCTCAAGGAGCCCTGGAAAGGCCACCTGCCATTTCCAGGGTAATAGGAGCCAGTGTAAAAATGCAGGAATCATACAATCAGCCAGGCTGGAAGAGACCTCCAAGATCATCCAGTCCAACCTAGCACCCAGCCCTAGCCAGTCAACCAGACCATGGCACTAAGTGCCCCATCCAGTCTTTTCTTGAACACCTCCAGGGACAGTGACTCCACCACCTCCTTGGGCAGCCCATTCCAATGCCAATCACTCTCTCTGCCAACAACTTCCTCCTAACATCCAGCCTAGACTTCCCCTAGCACAACTTGAGGCTGTGTCCCCTTGTTCTATTGCTGGTTGTCTGGGAGAAGAGACCAACCCCCACCTGGCTACAGCCTCTCTTCAGGTAGTTGTAGACAGCAATGAGGTCCCCCCCTGAGCCTCCTCTTCTCCAGGCTAAACAACCCCAGCTCCCTCAGCCTCTCCTCATACGGTTTGTCTCCCAGGCCTTTCACCAGCTTTGTCGCCCTATTGGAGAACTATTCCAAAAGATAAGAGCAAATGTTATTGTGCTGTATGACATCTAAGGTAATCACTGCAGTAATTCCTCTGCTTGCTGGAAGTTCGTTCTTTTGAGTCTCTGTATGTGCACATCTATTCAGCTCATCAACTCTGACATGCAGCACTTGCCAAGCTTGGATTTTGTATCACCTCCCACATGAACTGTGACATAAAGAGGAACAGGATGCTCTTTATTTACTGCCATTCTGGGGATTCTTCTCCAGTGCTTGCTATCGATGTTTTTACGATCTGAAGTGATTCGTAATTTAAAGCTACGATACCCAGGCCAAGGATAACAACAGTTCTACTACTGAAGTTCACATTCTCCTCTTTGTATTCCCCTTTTCCCTGCCTGCACTTGATGCATTTTTCTGGTAGGCTGGCAGCAGATGTAATTTTTGAAGAACAGCAGCTTCTGTGATGTTAATCTCAAACACTGGTTTTGCAGTGAAGTGTGGGCACAGGGAAGATCATTCTGGCAAAAGCTTTGTGGTTGATGCCTTGTGGTTGAAGCACTTCCTGGGCTGCCTTCCTGGGAGATGCTTCAGTTTGTACCTGACTTCTTATTTCACTCCTTACTCCTTTGTGTGTCCATGTGAGACAATGTGCTGCCTGCCTCAGACAGGGACTGGGAAGAAGGTTAATACAAACAGAAAGTCCTGTGCCTCAGTTCATTGGGAGTTAGTAGGACCCTCACATACATTTTGGGCTTAGTGACCCTAGGAGTATAATTAAAGATCTGTTCCTATCAAGTTAATCTCTTTCAGAAAAATACTGTAATTATTCAATTTCCAGTTGGGTTACACACTTTCATGTATGATATACTCCTTAAAATCTGGAGATTTGGACTATTTCTTTTGGAAGATGAAATGTTATTGGAAGGAATTCCAGACAAAGAAGGAGAAAGGGGAAAAAAGGCTTTTGGATCAGAATTTCAAAGTGGCCTCGTTAGCTCCTCAAATTGAGCAACTCTCCAAGTCATGCAAGTAGACTGTAGGACACTACTACATGTCAGGCCTTTCTGGGCTCCTGTGTGTTGTCTATAATTTTCCCATCATCTTCTCTGCACTCTGAACAAGTCAAGATTGGTGCTTGGGAGAAGCTCTCAGGACAGTTGAGGTGTCTTTTAGTACAGCTGAGCTCCTCCTTGCTCTATTATTTTTGCTGACATGAATATTGGAGAAAAGCTGGTGTGAAGGCTGCTGAATGAAACTTCTAGGATGGATGTTAGGAGGAAATTCTTCACAGAGTGATTTGCCATTGGAATGGGATGCCCAGGGAGTTGCCATCCCTGGAGGTGTTCAAGAAAAGACTGGATGAGGCACTTAGTGCTGTGGTCTAGTTGACTGGATAGGGCTGGGTGCTAGGTTGGACTGGATGATTTTGGAGGTCTCTTCCAACCTGGTTGATTTTATGATTCTATGTGTCAGCTGTAGGTGTTAAGTTTTCTCACCTATATGGAGAAGTATGGATTGATTGCAACCATTTCAAAGAAGTGAAATTCCTTTTCTCTCAGGGGTGGTGAATACCTGGTGACTGGTTCTTAGTACCTTAAAGAACTCCAATAGAATTTTGGAAATAACTTACCATGTGCACAGACTGTTGTATCCCTCCCTGCTGGTACCCTGCCTTCTGAGCCACTCTCTAGAAAAAGGGATAGGATGTTTGCAGCAGAGCCTGTAGAGCTGTGCACTACCCTGGGTTGTATAAGGCATCTACGTATTCCCACCTACGTATTTCCTTGTTCAGATGGGGAAATAACTGGAACACAGAGGGCAGAAAAATCACCCCTCTGCCTTCAAACAGTGCATGTTTGCAGCATATCAGGTTTTGAAAACTAAAAATGCACTCTGCATTAGTTACTTTCAATGGGATCTTTGGTTCCTTTTTAAACTCCTGTCTCTTGTGGATGATGCCTCAAAGAACTTAATGCGTAAGAAAACCTGGAGGGGATGCGTCTGGGCTTCTTTTTCCCCAGAACAAGAAATTACTTATGGAAACTTAGGTCCATGTGTGAATACCTTTACATCATGACTCTTGCCCTTTACCATCCTTCCAAAGTCAGGCAATTCTATGATAAAATAGAAAGCAGAAATTCTTTGCAGGTGTCTTCTGTGGCTGGTGGCCTGTTAATCAGTTACTTGGATGCACCTCAGCTTCCTAGTAGAACACTGATATTCAGCTCATGTATTTTGGGAAGGGGATACACATATCAACAATCACTTTGGAGTTCTTTCAATGAGCTAAGCTCTTAACTACTGAAAACCGAAGCTACAAGGTATGTAAATAAATAGTTTTGATAGGCTATTTCTAAACAGGTTTAGTAGCACATAAGCCTGGCCACTGAAAATACTCTTGGCCCAGTTCAATGACCCTCAACACCAGATTTTTGTCCTACTGCTCTATATGGTAGTCATCTTTACCTCCTGATTTTGGAGCTTAGTATTTAGTTTGAAGAGACAGAAACATGTCTTTTCAGAACAGCCTCATCTCTCATTTGTATTAAAGCAAATAGAGAATTACAAGAATCTGAAGGACTTCACACTTGGATGTCTTCCATGCCAGGCTTGATTGCTGTTTCTAAATGTGCACTGTCTGAAACACCACTTGAAAATTTAAGAATTTTACTTCATGATATTTTCAGGTACAATATCATCACTGAACACCCTGGAAAATAAGGACTTGTCTTACACCTTAATTCCTTTTTAGTTTTCCTGGTAAGAAATGTGCAATTCTATTTTGCTTGTTTGTGAGGAAGAAAGTGTACAAGCCTAGTCCTTCACCTTCCTAGACAGTTTCTTGCTACTGGCATCCTTTCATGTAGCACAAGCTATTTGAACATCTCTCATCAGTAATATAAGTGCTAGATTCATCCCTGAGCATCAGTCTCTGGATTGCATCCATCCTTTTGCATCCATCCACTGGCCAGATTGCTGTCTGGTGCCTGCTCTGCACAAAAAATGGTGCAGAGAGCACTTGGTGTGGCACTGACCTGGGCAGGCAGGGAGGAACTACTGAAGGATAAAGCTGTGTTTTTAATTTTTTTCATTGTTTTTAAGTACATGCAAAGTTACAATAATACAGGTTTAATTCTCTCCTTTGCTATGATCTGCATATAACAGTGAACTTGTACCTTTGTGGTTATCTTTGCTTTCTGTCTCTCAGTATATACTTGATTTCTGCAGTTAGATGAACCTGCACATTAGAAGATATGCATCTCAGGAGAACTTGAAACTTCCTCATGCTAGCTATGCATATTTCAGGATTTTCTCAAAGATAAAAAGCAAAAGGAAGGACTTCTGCTCCCTGTGTGTTCTGCAGCTGAACTTTTTCTTCCTATTACTTGCTTAGACCAATACGAACAGCACAGACAATACTTTTTGCAGTAGCTGAAGCCAAAGTACAGGAATGAGTATTTCCAAGCTTCCTGAGATTACTAGATAAATGATATTACCAATCAGATCATTCCCACAAGGGCTATTTCCCATTTTTACTGTTTTTTGGTATTTTCCTTTTCTAACACAGCAGAGATCTTGATTTTTGCTTGCCAAGCTTCAAACAAATGCAGGGAGGTAAAACTTAATCTACGTATTTTTAACTCCACACCATCCTCTTACTACTGTTGCTAGGAAAGTCCGGCCATGATGAAGAGACTGTGCCCCAGTGCTAAGTGGGGGCCCATAACAGTAGAGTATAAATGTCAGCACTCATCACTTTAGCTGGCAACTGACACCATAGCTGTCCTTTGCTTCCTTCAACATTCAGCAGTCAGTGTGTTGGGACATGAACAGTACGAATAGGAGTAACACTAATAGCTATAAACATGAAGTGTTTTAGCTGAGGATCAAACTCAAGACTCACACGCCAAACAGCCTCAGATGCACAAGCCAAAGTTGAGGAATAATGTTTTAGCCCATCTAACATCTTGTCAATCAGCCAAGGCTTCAGAACCAGCTCTGAATTGAAAAGATTTAGCAGCGATAACTACAGAAGAACACTGATGCTGACACGTGCCAAGACAAAGGCCTGGTACACTTGTTCTTCACTACACTGGCAAAAGAGTATTTGGGATCACCAAGACTTGCAGCCTTCTGTAAGTCATGTTAGGAACTGTGCATTGTGGCTCTTTCAGTTCATCAGAAATGCATACAAGCAGTTTCATGTATATTTCGGGGGAGAAACAGGGAACAAGGCAGAACAGATCACCACTGTTACAAAGGCAGTTTCTACTTTATCTGCAGCACTTATATTTTATGCTAATTGATTTTATTAGAGTGAAAATCAATGTTAGACTTGGAGATGACCTCCAGGTCACACCATCCAAAGAAAAGGAAACTACTTCTAATACTTGTTAATTCCTCTTGATAACTGCAGCATAATTTATATTCACCTAGCATCATCCACATAGGATCATCCACCTCCCATAGACGTTAAATAGTATCTAACTTAATGGTAAGAGGTAAACTCTTCCAGAATGATCAACTGTTGAAGATGACTCTTATTTGTAGGAAGGTTATTTTTCCTATCTTTTAATGAGCTTTATGGTTTATGTCTGATATCTGATCTGAACATGCACAGCATTCAGGCCTTAAGGATATTGATGCTTTATCAATGTGCCTAAAACAATAGATTTGCAAGTGCAAACGTGGAGCTTAGAGTATTCGAACACGGTATCAGAGTACGATAATGAATGCATGTGAAAATAGATCTATTCAATGTATCTGATCCATGCACACTCATTTCAAGAGCTTGCTGGAAGCCAGTGGACTTTCCATTATCCTCAGCCAGGCTTTGGGTTATTCCTTATTGACTGTTCAGTGGAGTATGTGGCTAATCTTGTATGAGGGGCAAGAAGTAACCTCCGTGGGTCTTAATACTTAATTAGGATACAGGGATCTCATTTACATCCTCAATGTCAAGTCAGCAATACCCATCTTGGTTTACATGTTCTGCTGGAGTGGGTTTTTGGCTAAAAAAATAAATAGCCTCAATCCTTCTAGGTGGCACATGATAAAACTAAGTGCAGTTTCCCTTTCTTCCAAAAAAGACTGACAGCTGCTAACCGTTTTCTGCTCAACTTCACTTGTGTAATGTATTCCTGAGGCCCAGATGGGGCTGCTGTAGCCTGTGTAGAGCTGCCAGTGCCAACTGGAATAGTTTCATTTTTTTCTGCAGATATGGCCTGTAACCTTGAGAATCTGTCTTGTAGCAGCCTCTTCCCATACAGATATCTTCTGATGGAGTCTCACATGTGCTGAGGAGCAATGCCCAGTGGCCAGTCAACTTGCTAGGAAAAGTAAATAGGGAAGACTCTACATGTGTTCTTGGGTCACACTTTTATAACTTGCTAGATCAGTATGAACAACTGGGGAAAACAGAGTTAAATCTCATATGCTACTAATACTACTGCCCTTGAAGTAGAATTACAGCTAAGGTATAGGCATAGGTGCAAACAAAGATGCTCCAAAGAACCGTGCTATTGTCTAATCATCAAAAGTTGAAATTGAGTTCCTCACAGACTCTGGTTTTCACCAGTAGTTTGCTTTGTGTACAAATTAAAGAAATATCTGTACACAGTGCTGAGGCCTGCACTGTTTGCATTCATGAGTCAAGGACTTGCTTTGCCTGATCATGCCAAGAAAGGAAGCTCTCTCTTAATCCCCAGCTTTGATGTGACAAATAACATCACGAGATTTAGAAGACAAGTTGCTGAGCTGTATGCAGGAAAGGTCTGCCATACAAGTGCTATAAACAGCTGTACTGGGCTCCACGGTCTTGAGAGCTCAGAGGTTTTATGTGACAGTGCACAAGAGCATGTCCAGTCAGATGGCAACAACTCTCTCAGTAGAGCTATCCATTCTTCAGACTTCTGCTGATTAAAAGGCCAGACTTAGCCATGCTGTTCCTTAAAAGTGACATAGCCACAGGAATGGATTTGTGACAGAATGGCAAAAGAACAAATCCAACCATAAAAGAACAACAATGAAAGGCTGTAAGGGGGGAGGGGGGAAATATTCCAGAGTGGGCTGATGTGCTTATGCAAGACAATTTACACAATCACAGCATTGTAGAAAGAAACAAAGATATGGCCTTGGGGAAGCCACTGCCATTTTGCAAGTAATGGTTAAAAAATGCTTGCACTGACTGTACCAAGAAATGCCTGTAGGGGCAGGGGCCCTAATAGGGGGTATCAGGCAGAACCCCAGTGGGTAAACAATAACGCATGGCTCCCTGAGCAGAAGACTGGCCCCTCGTAAACACAAAAAGCTTTATGCATGCTCTGGCTGTATCTCTGGGCCATGCAGCCTCGCAGTGGCCTTTGCATAAGTGCTTCTAGGCTGGATATATTCTTAGAGATGCACAGGGACAAGAGGTTGCACAGCAAGAGCTTCCATCCCCACTTGTATTATTGTTTGCGTCTCCGGTGCATTGGGAACTCAGCATGCTCAGCTGTGTTTTTAGAGCAAGTTCCTCTAGCACGGCTTCTTTGTTCCTGTTCTGCTCCAATCTGCTTGTATTTAGGCTTCCTCAGCAGGGGGGAAAAGCTCCACAAGTGTCAGTAAAATATTAAGGGTTTTTTTCCTTCTTTCAAGCTAAGAATCCAGCAAAGAGTAAGTGTTGTGGGGAAAGGGTGTTTTGCAGCTAGGAATGTAAATTTTTGGTGACTGATTTGGGAATTTGGTAGCTGGCATGTAAAACTAGCAGTAGCTCTCCAAAGTGATTGAAGCCGAATTCCTGACTAGATGAGACAGATTTGAGAGTGCTGCACTAAGTTCCTAAAATACTAGTGATTATAGAATCATAGAATCAACCAGGTTGGAAGAGACCTCCAAGATCATCCAGTCCAACCTAGCACCCAGCCCTAGCCAGTCAACTAGACCATGGCACTAAGTGCCTCACCCAGGCTTTTCTTGAACACCTCCAGGGACGGTGACTCCACCACCTCCCTGGGCAGCCCATTCCAATGCCAATCACTCTCTCTGGGAAGAACTTTCTCCTAACATCCAGCCTTTACTTCCCCCAGCACAACTTGAGACTGTGTTCCCTTGTTCTATTGCTGGTTGCTTGGGAGAAGAGACCAACACCCACCTGGCTACAACCTCCCTTCAGGTAGTTGTAGACAGCAATGAGGTCTGCCCTGAGCCTCCTCTTCTCCAGGCTAAACACCCCCAGCTCCCTCAGCCTCTCCTCATAGGTTTGTGTTCCAGGCCCCTCACCAGCTTTGTCGCCCTCCTCTGGACATGGTCCAGCACCTCAATATCTCTCTTGAATTGAGGAGGCCAGAACTGGACACAGTAGGACCACAGTTTGCTAGAGCAAGACCTGTCATTGCTCAGAAGTTCTTTCTTTTTCTTCTTCTTTTTTTTTTTAATGTTAGTCTTAATGTATCCAGTACTGGACTACAGGGAAGCACAGTAGGATTTGTTGTCAAAACCCCTAGACAGTGTTTTGCTAATAGGTAAGTAAATACTCTGTCAATTTCAGAAGGAGAATACTTCTGTAGATCTCCTAAATGCAGATATCAAGGGAGCAAAGAATTTTTGCTGCCGGTTGTAAGCTAAGAGCATCAGGCTACTGTAAAGCGCACAGTGGTTAAGTGTTGTTCCTTTTACCGTACGTGAGGCTTCAGTTTACATGTCTAAGAAGAAAATTCACAATGGTAAAGTGCAGTTGTCTGGGTAGGAAATGGCAGACATGCCACTCTTTCAGCTGTCTGAAGTCATACTGCATAAAGTACTTCAGAATATAGTGCCTAAAATGGAGCAGTGTCAGTTGAGGAAATGGCAAGGCAACCTCAATGGGCTCTTCTATTTTGAGCTGTGATTGTTGCTTCCTCCAAGCTTCCAACACTATCCTTCCTTTCCATCCCACTCAGACTTCTACTTGAAGAACCGTGTAAAAAAAAAAATCTGTTAAACAATAATGTAAAATTTCATCACATCTCCTCTTACTAATGTCCTCACTTTCTAGTCAGAAGACACAGACTTGCCAAAGATGAGATGACAATCCTCGTGCCCTCAGTTGGACAAGATGAACAGTTACGCTTAACTTTCCAAGTCAGTAGGTTCAGCACTGGAAAGGAGCAAACCATCTTGGCACAGATATATACATGCAGGCGAGGTGAGATTTAGGTATGTGTGGCAACATAAAAGGAGCCATTACATTAATGCTACCAATAGCATTTAAGGTACTCAGGTAGGCTTAGGTGCCTACACCGATCTCCAACAGCTCTCAAGTTAGAAAATGTCTAACTTTAAGACACTGCTTTTTCACTGTATCATCTTCAGCAAAGAGCTTGCTGACATATTCCACCACACGACAAGACTGCTGGCCTCTGGGTGCTCCAATTTCCTCCATCTTCAGATTCCTTTGTGCTTCTGTATATTCTGCAAACATACATGACAGCCTCAACCTTGGAAAGGTTTCTTCTCCTCTACTGTGTTTTTTAACTAACTTGATAAAAAAATCCAGTATGCATCTCTGAGATTATTTCAGTTTGTTGCTATACTGCCTGATACGATACTCCAAGTACCAGACAGCTGTACTAGTAACCAGTCATTACACATGGCTGTTTTATTTCAGTTTGGTTTTCATTTTATCCCTAGGATAAAAGGGATCTCTAATCAGGACAAAGTTAAGACAGAAGTGTTTCCATCTCTTGCTGCCATGTGCCTTAAGGCTAAGAAAGCAGTTCTCCTTCAACCATGAAAAGAAATAATAATAAAAAAGCAGACCATTAATTAGAACGTGGAAATTACTTCAGTGTGAAGCATGGAAGTTTCATCACTAAGTCATTTAAAATGGGCTGGCAAGAGGGGGAAAATCCTGTGTTAGGGGAAGACTGCCCTAAATTAGATGACTAAGCAGGTGTTCCCTGGCAGGGATCTGCACAACAGATCAGCCATAAACCCAAGAGGCTGTTGTATCAGTTGACACATCAATGAGAGCCGTGAATATGTTGAAACAGTGTCCTCTGGAAAGAGCCTTTTCTGGGGGATTGTCATTGTTTACGTTTGTAATTCTGTAATGGGGACTTTAGGTTTGTGTATAAACAATGAGAGAAGTAACTTAAGTAACACAAACTAGTGTTTAACTTGCTTTAGAGAACCCTTTTGTGAAACTTGATGTTTACCTAACAGCACTGTCCTAATGCCAGAAGATACTGAAATGAAAGGAAACATCCTGTGCTGTCATTTACACTCCACGAAAAGACATTTGATAGCTTAGAAAGATTTCTCAGTTTCTCTAGTGACTTGTTTCTAATGTAAGCTTGCTGTATTTATATTCTGGTCATGTACAGAGCCAAGCAAAAGCAGCCCTGAAGGAAAAAAAAAACCAAACAAAAAAACAAACAACAAGATTCAAAAAAAAAAGGATAAACTGTTAAGGCCAAATCCATTCTAATGTAGCTGCACTGCAGTTAGTGGAGTTAAACCAGCAGAAAATTTGTCCCGAATACTTTGGAACAACAATGATGTATTAAAATGAAGCCTAAAAGAGCATTGGAGCAAACAGGAACATATTTGCAATTCACTTTCAATCAAAACATAAAGCAAAGTAGTAAAAGAAGTTTCCAAATCTGTAATGAGTGTGCATAACCTGTCTGCTCTGAAAAAGGTGACAAGCTTTCCCATAGGTTTCCATAAACACATCCATCTCACTAGAAGTATCCTCTGCTATGTCCTGGTTTTGATCATTCCTGTCCAGTTAGGTCCATGCAACTGCTAACTTTTAAAGCTGGGTCTTTTCCAAAGATACCTGTACACTTAAAGTAAAACAAAGCATTCATATGCTAGGGGAGGAAAGAAAAAAAGGCGTGCTGCAGATGAAGACAGTGATAGGAATGACTCACTAGGACAGATGCACACCACATCATATAATAAACAGATCATTTGTGCATATGGTATGACATCACAGATGTGCCTGAACACACTTGATGATTTAGCACCTATTGCTGTGAGAGAAAGCTGTGCAAGATTAAGGCAGAAAAGCATCCAGGCAGCTGGACTATGAAATGCTTTCATGAAGACCATAAATAAATAATTTAATGAAGTGTTTTGTTCTTTCCAATATAGTGCATTTATTACAAAGGGACAAGAGATGCTTTACAATCAAATGTGTTCAGTTACAAAGATGTGTAGGATATAGAAGCAAAACTCTTTGGAAGTGGGGTTTGTGTTTGGTATGTTGGGTTTTTTATCTCCCTGTGTTTCATTGTGGATAGTATCTAGTAGCTCTGGGTATTACATACAATGCTACATAATCCAAGTAATTTGCTTCTCTAGAATGAAGATTCAAGCAGCTTTTGCTTAGATCTATACAGGGACAGTATTTAACCTGATAATTCTTTACTTTTATCTGGGCTACATTATTGTTCTTTTCTGATCCTATTAGATGACAGTAGACTTTACAGAGGTTCAGATAAATCAAAGTTTAGATTCCTACCAAAATCTTTCTGGGTCTGTTAAAGCGAGTTGGGTATATCTAAATGAATGACTGCTAGAGTCACCTGTATCCTTGTTTGGAATAAATGACTCAAAATTTTTCCTGTGCTGGTTAGGTCACTAGTCAATTCTGAGGCATGTAATTACAAGATTACTTGATCGTCTCCAGCTCGACTCATGTTCTTTCCTAAATCCTGAATTGCTGCTGTTGTCTTCCAATGGCCTGTTAAGAGTAACACCTATACTAGTTAGAGGTATTTGAGACCATGTGCAGTACTGCAGCTGAAACTAAAAGTCACTTGTTCCTTGGTTTTAACATCATCTTCTGAAGGTATTATTGAAGGGTTTCTGTAACTTATGTAGAACAGAAACTCATAGTAGTGGATCTAACAGGACTCTGAATAGAATGTTTGCTTCTGTCTGCTCTGAGGTATTCTTTAAATTGGGTTCATCACCCCCTGTCCAAGCTTAGCACTCTTGTTCAAGTAGTAAGTTTCCCAGTACCAAACTATGGAACTTCTTTCCATCCTACTCCTTTCTTCTTCTGCCCGTTAGGAACTTGGCTCTGAACATGCAAAATTCCTTTTGTTCTCACTTGGTACAGTAATTTGAGAGAAGCACAGACCTTGAGAACACCATTACTTGGAACAGAATACTGCAGTGCAAGTGACTGATTCGATGGGCCTATCTGAAGTCTAACACAGTGATCACTGGTGTGCCATAACTGAAGTCCAGGCTGATGCCCAGACCTAATTCCAGTCCTTAACTCCAGCTTTGGAGTATGGACAGTGACACAGAATTACGTAGTGTAACTTTGTGTTTGCCACAGGGACAGCCAAGGATCAGCTGTTGAATTCTGCTTGAGCTAATGGTTTTGTCATGGCACATGCCCTCCTAGGATCAGCTGTTGAATTCTGCTTGAGCTAATGGTTTTGTCATGGCACATGCTCTCCTATTAACACACACTTCAACTGAGGTACTGAGAAAGCTGCAGTATAGTCTTCTACGAACCGCAGTTTGCAGTCTTGTGCTAGTTTGAGGCTAGCTGAAATATTTTAGTGAGAGAAATTAGAATATGGGCTGTGAAAAGGAAACAATGGTGGTGTCTACTTCACTCAAAGGCTTGCTGAGACATATAAAACCAAGAACATACACATAGGTAACTCAAGGGTATCTGCTTTCTAACCCCCCTTGGCCAATCCTCCAAACTCACCTTGCACATAAGGCAAAGTCTGGGATAAGGTAGAGAGGTGGAAAGAAGGTAGAACGGTAGTTGGGAGCCTCTCCTGGGGACTCTGGTTTCTGGGAGGGGTGTTGTATTTCTGCATTGCTTTTAACTGGTGTATTTCTGTATACAGCTGTATATATTGTAAACATTTGCTTGTATATTGTGCTAAGCTGTAAATATAAAGCTTTATTCCTTAATTTCCAGCCAACTGAGTCTGGTCTGGGCAATTTCACATGAAGGGGGGTGGGGTGGGGGGTGAGTAACACCCAAACGGTAACAAATCTTCAGGAAAGGCTCTCCAAAGGCTTGAAGGCTTGGGAACTATCTGTTCCTTGCTTGTTCATTTTCCCCTCTAATTCTCCATAATTTTGATAGAAAGAAAATTTTGTTTAACCCTTCCCCCATTCTGGATCATATGGGTCAGAACAGGATCTAATCATGCATCTCTTCTTTGGCAAAATAGTCAGAAAAAGCTCTAGCACAGGAGCCTGTTTTATCATCTGAGAAACAGCTGTAGGTAAAGCAATAAATAAATTGCAGACTAAATGAAATTTCAGTGGTGCAGAGTATGGTTATCACCTGTCTCCAGAAGGCCACCTGAGAACATGTGATAGGTCCTAATATGCATACAAGAATATTTAGGTGAGGACAACACTATGTGCTACTCTGAAGAAAGACTGAACAGATTGGCCCATTCATCTCCTGTTTCTTTCTACTCCCCACTCTAGAAGAAAACTCACAAGGTTTCTCACTGCAATTCCCTTAAGCATCAACTTTTGGTTTTGGCAGATGTCTGCAGTGAACAAGTGCTTGCAGACAAACAGAGTGAGAGAGAAATCAGGCAGGCATGCTGGCAAAAACATGTCTGTGTTTAATGCTGCAAATAGTCATGACCAGGTTAGATAAGTGTGGGGAATGGTGTGATTAGAAAATTTGCAGGGAGGGTAAATGTGGTCTTAGCTCTATTTTTCTGATTGCTAGGCGTAGTCAAGATGTCTCCTTTGTCAGAGGTAAGATGCAGAGACTCATTGTTCATTGGGGTGTAAGAAAAGCTTCCCACTAAGAGGGCCAAAGGTAATTTCTTATTAACCCCTGTGGGTTCCATGATTTGCTACATTACATGGAGGATAAAAGCTCCAAAGGACAAAGGTCTGGTATTAGCATCATTGTTCACTGTTTGTGAGGAGGTGTCTGTCGTGCTAGAACTGGTAGGAAATCGTGGATAGAGACAGCTCTGCCCCAGAGGAGTATAGACTCATAGAATGGTTTAGGTTGGAAGGGACCTCAAGGATCACTCAGCTCCAACCCCCTGCCATAGGTAGGGACACCTCCCACTAGAGTATCCTCTAGACAATGACATAGATCAGGAAATCATGTAGGATTACTTCTGTTTTCAAGCTCTGCTCGAAGTATGTCAATGCTCAAATCAGTCACACTATTCTGGCAATAAGTAGGGAAGTTCTTGGGTGAAGTAGAATAAGTTCTAGTAGCTTCTGTTAATAGGATTTATGGATGGCACATTTTTCTCTTTCACATTTTTATGTTTTGAGACTTCATTTTGATGTTTTCAGTTTCTTCCTATGAAAAGGGATTAAGCTGTATGTAAGGCTGCACATTTACAGCAGCAAAAGGAGACATGATTTAAAAAACATTTAGACCTGCAAATGACAGTGGGGCATAAATTAAGTATAAAAGAGAACATGAATCTTTCAGGCTGTAGCTGAAGATCAAACACATTGAGAGAAGTTGCTTTTTCCATTAGTGTTTTCACATGGTTCTGCCTCAGGCTTCAGGCAAGACCAGAAAGAAACTTGCCAAAATATCAGAAGAAAAGCTGCTCTTGCAAAACCTCTGGCCTGACCAGAAATAGGAAAATGTCATGAAAGAGAGTTCTCGTCTGCTTTCCGCCCCCGCTTGGCACGTCCAGGAGGCTAAGCCAGGTTCCACTTGGAAGTTTTGAACCATATTTGAATTCTTTAGTTTCTCATGGGTTTTGTAAATAGTATCCTGTAAACCTGTGGTATGTCAGCTGTGCTAACTTAATGCACTTATCCCTTAACCTGTGCAGACGTGTGGTGATGAAGTAGTTTTCAACCCTTGTCTCTTTATCACTTACTACTAAGCAGAGATCCTGAGACTGTTGCAGTAGGAGTTGTACAAAATGGTAGTAAAATACTTTGGTCACAAAAGCTTGGACTCCAAAGGTAAAATGGAATTCTGCTGCAACTCTTCATCATGGCCAGACAGTACCACTAACTCAAGTGCATACAATTAGTCAAACTTCAACCTAGATTTTTTTTGTATCCCACTCCAGAGCTTAAACCGCAGGACCATTATCTCACACCCAAATGAATGTGCTACACATTACAAGAAGTTTAAGTACAAACAAAAATATCTGAAATGCCTGTTGTAGAGGAAACTAGCTGGGATTCAGCTAGGCCCCAGTGAGTTCACTGTCAGCCTAACTCATTAAAACCACACAAGGTTGTATGTTCTATTGTTGTATCTGTGGCAGACAGTAAGCAGAACTGTTTCTGTAGTCAATAGGCATGGTATCTATGCTTATTAAAAGACCCAAAAATCTCTAACTCCCAGGTTCTGCAGCTACTGAAACTAGTCATGACCTACAAAAGAAGAAAATACGGCTTTGAGGAAGCTTGATTATAAAGTTGAGTGTTGCAACCACCAAAGAAACAAAAGAAAGTTAGAGGAGCTTGCTGACTCAGCAGGCCTCCGTGGAAGTCATATTCTTCAGGACTATCTCCATGAGCTCAGTGTTAGTTACTGAAAGCTGTGCTATTTTGCCTTCTTTAGAGCTTGTTCTTTTATTTGCCATAATTACTGTAACTGAAGTAGTAATGTGATTTCCATCAAACAAGCCCCTTCCTCAAGGCAATAAGCAGTAACAATTGACTTCAATGAACTGTACGGTCCAGTCGCTATGTTAAACCACAAAACCCACACATACCGTTTCCAACCTATGTTCTACAGATACAAACATGAAGTTCATAGCCATATGCTAGACTGAATGTCCAAGGACACACATAGTTACTGAAAAGGACCTAGTTATGAATTTCAAAAGCCCAAATTCCCCGGGGGGAATGTGTAGGGTACTGCAGTGCCTCAGGGCAAACTGGTAGAGGCCAAGGAATATATTTCTGGCTGCGCTAGAAAGATGCCCCATGCAAAAAGTACATTAGGCAGAACAAACACAGCTCTGTTTTATGTGATGCTAATGGATTCTAAGAGCACATTACCCCCTTCTTGTCAAAAAAAGGATCTTCTTTGTGACTGAAATTCCGGAGCATACTGCACACTGCAGCTAAACTGGGGAGGTCTGCACACAGTCTCTGTGTTGTATTTCTGTAGTGAATATGTGGTGCTGCAGAAGACAATAGCAGATGGGGCTGTCCTCACTGAACAGCAAATGGGATTATCTTTCTTCAGGCTTCTAATATTTTTATAATCCACTGAGAATTGGACTGTCTAGGTTCTAATATGGGAGGCAGTATCAAAAAAGCAGCTTCTAGACCAAAAGTATTTAGAAGTAGCCCACAGTTTGGCCTAAAGATGCTGTGATGTGGTGCTCCAAGCTGATGCAAAGGTGAAGCATTATTAGTGCATCTTGTATGTAGGACGTTATGAGAAAGGCCAGAATATGTCATAGAAAACCTAAGATATTTTTGGAAGGTGTCTAACTTTTATTTTCCTTTGTTTCTTTTGTGCTCTTCCACTGTTAACATTTCCCATCCTTGTGGGACTAGTAACTTTTGTAGCTAAGTGAAGAACAACACTCGGCAGGGTAAATCCAAGACAAGTGACCATACTCTAAATTGCTAATAGTCTTGAAGACATAAAATATTCTACAGGCATCTGCAAGAAGTCTCACAATTGCTTGTCATTGTTCTTGTGGGGAACTTCAACTTCCCTGAAGTCTGCTGGAAATACAGCACAGCAGAGAGGAAGCAGTCCTAGAAGTTCCTAGAGTATGTGAAGGTTAACTTCTTGATGCATCTGGTGAGGAAGCTAGATTGGGAAGGGACCCTGCTGGACCTGCTAGGATTTGTGAGGAATGTGATGCTGGGGGGCCATCTTGAGTGCAACAATCACAAAATGATAGTGTTCTTGATTGTTGGAGAAGTAAAAAGAGAGAAGTTGGCAGACCTGACACCTTGGACTTCTGGTGGACAGACCTTGGCCTGTTTTGGAGACTGGTTTGACAGTCTCTTGGGAAGCAGTCTTGAAAGGCTAAAGAGTCCAGGAAGGCTGGACATCCCTCAGGAAGGAAGTTTTAAAGGTGCAAGAACAGGCTGTCCCCACGTTCCGAATGATGAGTCCTTGGGGAAGGAGGGCAGCCTGGGTGAATGGCAGTTTGTTTCCAACTCAGGGGTAAAAAGAGAGTCTATGATTGTTGGAAGAAGAGGCAGGCCGCTCCTAGTCGTGAGGCTATGCCAGGAGAAAATTAGAAGGGCCAAAGCCCAACTAGAAGTTAACCTGGCTTCAGCTGATAAAGACCAAAAGAAATGCTTTCACAAATACAGTAGCAACAAAGAGGGGACCAAAGACAATCTCTGTCCTTTATGGGACAGAGGGGGAATATAGTGGTCAAGGATGAGGAAAAGGCTAAGGTACTCAATATGTCCTTTGTAGTCTTTAGTAGTAAGAGCAGTTCAATGGATACTCAGCCCTTGAGCTGGAAGATAGGGAAGGTGAAACTCCCATAATCTGAGAGGATATGGTTAGTTACCTGCTGCACCGCTTAGATACACACAAGTCTATGAGGCCACTGAAGTGCACGTTTACTCACACCTGTGGCAGGTCCTGATCCTACTGGTCAAAATCAAACAAGATTTATGGCAACTTGTGCTAAAGAAACACATATTTGTAGGGATTATGAGAGAAGAGCACTATTTTTGCTGTTTCTAAGTAAGAAAGCACTTAATTAAAAATATAATTTAAGACCGGTAATGAAGATATGATCTTCCTTTTGGTTTTGTTTTGTTGTTGATAATATAATACTGATTAAATAGAAGTTATAGTTGGATTTCAGTTCTAGATTTGCCAAATGCTGTGAATTGCCGTGGAGTACCAAATCTCTTACTAACACCAAAGAGGTACATGGAATAGAATAGAATCAACCAGGTTGGAAGAGACCTCCAAGATCATCCAGTCCAACCTAGCACCCAGCCCTATCCAGTCAACCAGACCACGGCACTAAGTGCCTCATCCAGGCTTTTCTTGAACACCTCCAGGGACGGTGGCTCCACCACCTCCCTGGGCAGCCCATTCCAATGCCAATCACTCTCTCTGGCAAGAACTTCCTCCTAACATCCAGCCTAGACTTCCCCCAGCACAACTTGAGGCTATGTCTCCTTGTGCTGTTGCTGGTTGTCTGGGCGAAGAGACCAAACCCCACCTGGCTACAACCTCCCTTCAAGTAGTTGTAGACAGCAACAAGGCATTTAGAAACAATGACTGATAAAGCCCTTTAGTACTAAAAGTGAAAGTTGTCAATGCAGCTTTTCAAGGTATCCTTAGCAGAAAAGTGTAACAGGACCTGCTTCCATTTCCTTCTCTGCAGTGAGCCGCTGAGTTATTTCAGACCACATTTCAGTAGAGCTATATATAGTTACATTCTCTGTGCAGGCAAGGCACTTTTGATTTTTCTTGCTATTGTCTTCCCTTTTCCACCTTCTTGTTCGCTGAGAAACACCAGCTTGGTTCCTCCTTCAGGAATCATGAGATCAGCCAATTGCTTGTGTTTGCAAGAAGTCACACCGCAGTCAGTG
Organism: Tricholaema leucomelas; assembly: GCA_013400475.1. NCBI lineage: Eukaryota > Metazoa > Chordata > Aves > Piciformes > Lybiidae > Tricholaema lacrymosa > Tricholaema leucomelas. The sequence goes on from WAAF01019762.1 coordinate 276,734, forward strand.
CTTCACACAAACAAAGCATGCATGCCCTGACCAGTTTGGTTTTGGGGAAAGATCTAAAGGAAAAATACTACTTTCATAGCATTTCCCTGTGGAAAGAGTGAATTCAGTAGGAGTAGAAAATTATACAAGAGGAAGATGTGTATTGTACCCATCTTCGCATGACGTATCTGGGAAGGGCTACTGCAATGTGGTAAAATACAGGTTGTTGAGATTTTGATGAGAAACAGACTTTTAAAGCACATGAGAATACTGCTGCTTTGTAACAATGTCCTCTTAGTTCATTCTTCAGCCGGCATCTTATGCATGGTGTTGCTAAGATCATGTATAACTAAGATGTGGTACAGAAAAAAGGATTATCATGAGCTTTGTTAAATGCTAATGTAAGCTACTCACTTTCCAGAAAGATGGAAGGAACTCAGCCAGACTCCTAGGCAGAAGAACGTTGATACCTGTTCTTTGTTGACACACAGAACTGATAGGACTTGCAGAGATTCACCTTCTGGATATTACAAGATATCTGAATATGTGAAGAAGCTGGTTGGAGAAACCTTGCTTTAACACTGACTAGCAACTCTAGCCTGGAGTTTTTTATAAGTGGGCTTCCAGTTTGAGACTAATGTCTTTAAATGACACTCCAGAAAATAATAATCCAGAAGTGAATGCTCAGCTTGTCTGTTGAAGGCATTCCCTGGTGACAGTGGTGAAAAGTGTCTTCTAAAGAGGAAAGACTAAGAGAATCAGACTCAGGGTAAGATGTATGAAAACTCCCTTTTCCCCATGAACTAAAGCAAACTTGTGACGTTGACTTGAATGAGCGGTAAAAGCACTAAGGTCAACTGGCACAAGAAAGCAGCCTTTTATCAGACTACTATTCCAATGCACCTGCATCTGTAGCCTGTAATAGATGTGCTGCAGTTCTGCAGTCCATCAAGTTATTTGTCTTCCCTTGAATTTTGGCAGAGCATTGGTGTATTTGCTGCATGTTTTTTTTAACTTCTTCTGAGGCACTCTTCTCCAGACTGGAACAGCATTAGTAATTCCCAGTAAAGATAAGATAAAAGACAAAAATACTTTGATAAATGGCCCCAGAAGGAATAACCACCATGATGTAACTCCTTCACTACAGTGATGCACCAAAAATACAGATTTACAGTGTAACTTCCTCTCATTCCTTCCTGGCTCTTAAGTTTCCGTACATCTTGACCAGCTTAAGCAACGGCTCTTGAATGAGAAATCATAGTTGAGTTGATTTAATAGAAGAGTGACAACTTCTGCTGGTGTTTAGAAACTGTTAGTTTAGGTGGTATATGCTTGTAGGTGTAAAAGGTATTCAGGGTTGACTTAAAAACGAGACCTTAGCTTTAGTGTAAGCCCACAAAGTGCAACTGAAAGTGAAAGAATTAAATGAAGGAGAAAAAAAGAGTTCAGGGCAACTTTTGTACCGGAGTAGCAAATGTCTGGCATCACACATTCAAACATCATTGGGTGATCACAAAAGTAGTAATTTTTTTCCCCCCCCAAACTATTTGAGTTTATTTCTAAATATTCAAATTTATTTCTAAATGTTCCATTAGATTGATAAAATGGATGCTATATGGTTTCAAGTCTAAATCAGCTTTTTTCCCTTCTGCTGTTTTAAAGCAAGAAAATTTCATGAGTTTTCATCAAATGCACCTTTGTCTCAAACGTCTTCTGCAGAGGTTTTCGAGGATTTATTACTTTTCATAGTTAAACATTTCAAACATTTTCATTGCCTGTTTGTGATTCCACAACATTTCCATGAGACAGAAGACCATAAGCAGAATTTTAACTATACTAATACAAACAATTAAGAAGATATGGTTCACAGGCAAACATGCTTTTATGTTTTGGAAAAGTACTAGAAGAGTTTTGACTCTCACTCACAGAGATGACTAGTAAGTTAGCCTTACAAATTCTCCATTCCCTGAATCATCCCCAGAGTTGAATCGTTTGTAAGAAGATGCTTTGCACACTATCAAAAGCAGTTTAGAGAGAAGCTGAATCTGAAAATAAAAATGCATAATTTTTAGCATGTGGATGCTTTCATTTCATTTTGATAATATACACTGAGTGGTTGCCAAGAGAGGAACAAAGCTGAAACAAGAACTAACAACATTCTGCAGAGGACAGAATGTTTGGGTTGTGGTAAATAAGGAAGAGGTCAGCTGTTAAGAGTTATCTCAATCATTGGGTAAGTTGCACATGACCATATTTTAGCATGGCCAAAAATTAGAGTAGAATTTGTTACCCTAAGTCTAGGCTGCTTCTTGTGAGAGTGATTCTGAAAGTAACTCTGGTCCGCTTCTATTTATCAGTTAAATCTGAGTTTCCATTGTGACGCTATCGAAAAATGAAACCTTTTTCCTCATTGCTGATGATCTTGTGTGCTGCAGCATTGCCATTTCCTTGGTTAAAACACAGAAAAGTACTCTAGTTCACTTATCTGAGCAATTAGCTTAGTTGTGCAGAAACAAGCAGAATGTTTACTACTTCCAAAGACCTAAGGAGACTAAAATGCTGGGAACAGAGTACGTATTCACTGCTGGCCAGCACCGCAGCACTGCCAGTACATTTGACCCAAGGGTTTCAGTATCAGCTACAGCTATTCAAAACTTGTATGTCCAGCCATGGATCACAAAGAAGCAGCTAGCTTTCTAATGAGGGGCACTGCACAAAATGAGAACTGTTTGGTTTATGTGGAAATGCATAGAAAAAGATGAAATACAACAAATGGTCAAGGCAGTTGCCTTGCCACTTCTGACTTAAGATTCATGTATACATTGTGCCAATTGAGTTCTTTGAACCATATCAATACAGCAGCTAAAGAAAGTCAAGAGTGCCACACCAGCTGAAAGTCTTAGCTAATTTATTACCTGGCTTTTGGGGGTTGTTGTCAAGGGCCATGTTATCCAACATTGCAAACAGATGCATCCCCAGAGACTTAACAGAATCCTGCTCAGCTGTCCTTTAGCGCTGACCCTGTCTTACCTGCCTACCTTCAGCATTAATGCCTAACACATGAAACACTGCTGAAAAATTTAAAGAGGAGGACAGAGGGAGTAAAGATTTAAAAAATCCTAGTTCTGTAATTCCATCTGAAATGGAAAACTAACTGTAAACTAATCGCAACACAAAATCTGTATGGCAATGAAAATTCTGTCAAGAAGTTGATGGAAATACTAAAGTCAGTGCAGATATTCTGAATTAAAATGGAGTTCTGGGTTAAGTTTCTTTCTTTCTCCTCTGTCCCATTCAACTGGGACAGAAAAAGTGGAATTTGAAATGGCAAAATTGTTACTTGGGTCATTATTTCATTCTAGGTCATTATTTCTGCATGCCTTAATCCAATGTTTCACAGGATCAGAGGATATTAAGAGTTGGAAGGGACCCAAGGAGATCATCGAGTCCAACGCCCCTGGCAGAGCAGGACAATACTATCTAACACCGATCACAGAGGAACACATTCAGAGAGGCCTTGAAAGTCTTCAGAGGAGGAGACTCCACAACGTCTCTGGGAAGCCTATTCCAGTGTTCTGTGCCCTTACAGTAAAGAAGTTCCCCCTTGTGTTGAGGCAGAACCTCTTTGCTCCTTGTCCTATCACAACGTCACTTTGGAGCATCATCATTTTGGAGCATCATCGCCCCCAGCATCTGAAATACACTCTCCCACCATCAGGAGACATTTCCGTATCAACTATCTAGATGCTCATTGTTCTTTGAGGTGGTTGACTTGACTGGAAAGCTCTTTTCTTGGAGACTGTACTCAGTATTTGAGAGAAAAAGCTGTCTTCCACCTGGTAATCTTTCATGCCTATACCTCTATCTTGTGGGAATTGTAGGGTGTATTTGTATCATGGCAGATCTGAAGAAGCTACTTAGAGTACTGGACCCAGCAAGCTGCAATGCCTGAACCCTAATTCTCTACATAGGTGTAACCTTACATGCCACAGTACCCTGCTGTTTTGAGCCTGGACAGAGTTTAAGTCCAAGTGACATCTAGCATACCATGAATCAGATAGTTTAACATCAACCATGTTAGACTTTGGATTGCAGGTGGCAAAAAGGTGTGACTATCCTGGCTTCCCACGCACTGACTTAATGCAAAAGAGCCCACAGATTCTGCTTTGTGTAGCTGGGTATGTAGCATGGGAGAGATTAAAGAAGACAGGGCAAGACACTGGTCACTGGTATTCAGTGACAGTGGGGATGCGGCCCAAAAGGCAATGGGCACAAACTGAAACCCTTGAAATTACTTTCACTGTAAGCATGACTAAGCAATAGTAAAGGTTGCCCAGAGAGCTTGGGCTGTCTCCATCCTTAGAGATGTTCAACGCCCGAGTGGTGTTGAGCAGGAGGTTGGACTAGCCAATTTCTCCAGGTCCCTGCCAGACTCTACAGTTCTGTTGATTCTGTGATTTAATACTCCAGAGTCAGTCTATTCTAAAGAGTATGGAGGGAATAAAAGTGGTATGTAGTATGAACAGCAGAGAAGGCTGCAAACACCAAGGTTTCGTATGAATGTCCCAAAGACCTAATTTCTTGATTTGTTCAGGACTGCAAAAATACCCAGTACTAGATTTTGAGGGGGATTGAGTGCATGACAAATCTCTTCTTCTGTATCTACTGATCTTTAGTGAGTTGTCTTCTAGCATCTTCACTTTTTATAAAAATCTGAGCAAACCTATTTCCTGGTACAATATTTCTGGGAAGCCAATATGGCTATTTTTGTCATGAGGAACCGACAGCAAAGCCACAAACGTGAATGTTAAGAGTACTCATAATTTAGCTGCACATTAAAACTGTGTCAGACTACTCAAATTCAACTGAAAGCAAACTCCTTTCCCCCAGACTGATCACAAATGAGAACAGAAACGATGTCTTACGTTAGCACAGGATATTTGGCTAGTTCTTCCTGTATGAAAACAGGCCCCATCAGCAGAAAAAATTCATCTGCATGTGGTGGGACACCAGTTCTCTATGCTGTGGGATGTTTATCTAATGAATCCATGTAATTTACTCCAACAGAAAACTTAGGAAAGGCTTAAAAGAAAAATCGGCTCCAAGAAGATTTGTCTTCTGGAGATGTACAGTATGATACTTCTTATGGTGTCCAAATTTAGTTTTTCAACCCAGCAAGAACTGCTTTACGTGAGGAGGAATCAAGAATGATGTTTTTTAAAAAGGATTATGGAATAAATCAGTTTTACAAGGAGCCAGTGAGTATTTACTGCTGGATATTCAACTGCTGGCTGACAGCCTGACATACAGAGTCCTACTAAAACCTACTATGGGCTTTTTCAAGAACTTCAGCTACTTTTCCTTAGATCTGAATCTCCAGATGTAACTCTTGGCGCTCGTTGCACTTCAGTGATGTTTCTTGAAGTAACCCAAGGTATGCTAAAAATATCCAAACTGAAACTACTGTCTTAGCTTGCAAGATGTGCTAAGCAGATAAACCTGTTTTCTGGAGTGATTAATAAAGTGACAGTGATAAATTAAATGACAGCCAGTGGAGATTAAAAGAGTAAAATATCAGCAAAGAGGCTAGGTTTGGAAAAGCTAGATAAGGCTTGTATCTCTGGGAACTGTATAAAAGAAATACAAGAGCTGTGCTTTCCATTCCTCATCATGTCTGTTTTGGTGCAACAAATACTCATTCTTCAGCCATAACTCCTACATCAGTGGAAGGCACCCTGGAAAAGACCCCACTTGAATTGGTCAAAGTGTTGATCTTAGATTCTCTGGAAAAGGAACTAGGGATTTAACTGTAGCAGCTGGATGAGGATAATTGATTGGGAAAGAATCTCAAGAATGAAGGTGAGATAAAAAGAATGTATGACAGGATGTAGGAACATGGGGTTAGCAGGGTCAGACCCTCTGTACATACTCCAATAGCTCTGCTGGAGCCTCTGAAAGCTGACCATCCAAATTTGCTTGTGTCTGTCTTCAACTCCTACCCAAATAGGAGGCCACTTCCACAGATGCAAAGGCAAGTTAGCCTAAGTCCTTATTTGACTCACCTTAGGGCGATGCTGTACAATGCCCTCTCCAATTATTTTTCAACAGCTGGTAGTCTTTCAGCAACAGCTGTCTTCTCACACTTTCCTGGCTCTTATCTCTACTAGCTTCTGCTTTTGGCCCTTATCATCCATGAAATGTATATGGGTCATGTAAGAGAGAAGAGTATGGGATGGAGAGGAAAGATGATAAGAAATGTTTATGTAGAGTGATGCTTTCCCAAGATACTGCCCTTTCTACTGAGAAAGATGGGCAAGGTCCAAGCAATTGCACTGAGGTGCATCCTTCATGGGTGGATAATTCTGTCTGTCAGGAGCAGTGGCCTACTACTGCTGTGCCACTGGTCACTCCTGTGCTTTCTGTGTGCACTGATCTTCCCGAATCTCTGTGTACGACTGCCAGACTACCCAGCCGAAACAAAACAGGCTCTAATGCAAAGTGTGCAGACTGCACCCAACTCTAACCATTCATCATCACAAGTGATCATCAATGTAAACCAGGGTTCACATAAGACCAGCTCATAAATAATGAACAGCGTGATAACCTGGGCCAAATACATGGCAATGAACAAGTACTTTGAAGTGCCTGTACCTACAGGGCATTGCCCTTTATAAGAGGCACAAACATTCAATAGGTCTGTTCAGTCTTACAGCAGAAAGTTCTGCAGTCTGTGCAGATGCTAACCACCACTAAGCAGTGCCCATGAGAAATTTTACCACTTCCTCATGGTCATCCAAAATTTATCTCCATCATAATAGGTATAACCACAGTACTCCATGGTACAGTAAAAGATTCACACATGTGAAACTGTGGTATTTGAAAACCCCAAATCTACCGAATTTTACAGCTCAACAAGCATGTTTAAAGGACTTTTGCATCAGACATGTCTGGGAGAGGTGCAGTTGCTGAGAGAAGGCCACTTCCTTTAACTGCTCTGATTTCTAGTGCAATGGAGCAGTGCTCATTAGCATAGTAGGCAAAGGGGAGCTTTCCTGGCTTACAAACTGAGTCAAGACAATGTTAATATTACATAGTCCCACGGGAACTAAGGCTCACCAGGAACTTCTACTCCAAGTGCGAGGCACATATATTGGACCCAGTTTTTCTGATGTTTAATGGCTGCTATAAAGAAATGCTGTATGTACAAACTGACCCTGGGAAAAGACTAAGAGAGCAAACCACAACTGTGTCTTGAGAATATTTGGAAGCTAAACTATAAGAATGAGCAACAGAAGTGAACAGACCAGACCTAAGTGACTGAGAGAGAACTTTCCTTTGTGGTGAGGCCATCAACCCACCATTCACAGTTGGGGAAGCGCTCATGTAGAAGAGAAGCCTGCTGTTGCAGAACAGCTGGCAAAGCAACCTGTGAACCTTTTCTTTCTGTCCTGCCAATCTAGAACAGTATGCCTGTGGAAGCATAGACAGAGAAGCAGCATAAAAGCTGCTGTGGCCTGGTTTAAGTCAAATACAGTTGAAATGAGGGAAACCTGTAATGCATCACAATCTTTGCCTGTGGCAAAATACCTCTTGGTGTCGAAGAAACCCGAAATGCACCCTAATGTTATTGCAAGTGAAGAAGACCTCACTTATATTTCAATTATTTGTTTGACTGAAAATTACTGGGAATGTTCTCTTGACTTAAGAAGCTGAAGTAAAAATTATTTTTGTTAAGTGTTTCCTCTAAAAATGAAACAAATTTCTTTTTCCAGTTGGTTACTTGGCTCAAGAGTTTCAATACAGAAATTTCTGAATCTTTCTTCTAAGGCCTCAGGTGTAATACATTTAAAGGATTACTTTACATTCCAGAAATGAAAAATACTGCAGAGAAAGAAAAATGCAAAGCTTCAGCTGTAGGAATGACTGGACTGTTCTGCCTAAAGCTTAGGTTTATAGTCAAGGTTAGGGTTGAAAGTAGCAGAAAGCCTAAAGCTGCAATTAGATTTGGGCTGCCAGAGAAGCTGAGGGCTGTGAAAAAACTTGTTCTCTCAGATCAAGCCTTGGTCTTGGAAAGGGCTTGGGCACCTTATGGAGGCTTAATGGTGGACTTAAGGGTTGAAATACAGGAAGCCTGGAATCATAGCTGTGTGAATCTGCAAATAATCCTCCAAAGTATACTGGGGCTGAAGGTATAACTTCTCTTCCCAGGTCCCAGTCTTCAGAGGGACTGGGACCCTGAAACAGCAAAGCCAGGGAATGAAACCATTTAGTAATTTACATCACATGATTTTTTTTTTGACTTGTGAATTGCAACTGCTATTTTTGATGCTCAGGGTCATTTTTTGATAGCAGCACTGAGTTTGGGATATGCTAGGTCTGTTTAGAGCTCAGAGTAAACTGATAACCGGTCAATTTCTTCTTGATTTTCCACCAAGTATCTTGACTTGCTATCAGTTTTACTTCCAAACCACCCCCCTGCTGCCCTCTGCTCTCTGAAAACACATCGAAATCTAAAGTTTCAGACATTCTAGGAATCTTTCCTGATTCTTTTTTCCCCCCAGTCTCTCAGAAACCTAATCCACCAGATGGGTGGGAGAGCTTATTGTTTTCTCGTTTGACATCTGGATTTCATTAGTAGACTCATGCATGCTGAATCAGGAATGGGAACTCAGAAGAAAGCAGATGAGAGCTGAAGTGATGTTAATGGTAAAAAAGAAAATGTCCTGTTCTCTCCAACTTTATAAACAAACACAAAATGTGAGTCACATCACAAACATAAACCCTACAGCCCCTATTAGCTGCACCCACTTAAGCTAATATTGAATAGAAGCTGTAGAAAACTCTACAATCCACCTTATCCTTCCCCTCCCTAGCACACAAGGACCTCTGGCTTTCAGGCTGCAAGTGCCATTCTATTTAGTCAGAGATCTTTTAAAGGCACTGAGCAGAGATATGAGAGTCATTTTTGACTGGGTCAGACTGAGAAAGAAGCTTTTCGTTGTGTTTTAGATCAGGTGGGTCTAGGACACTGAATCAAACAGAATTACAAAATGGTGAGAAACTGAGAGGGCAGTGATTATAGATGAGAGTAGCTGAACACAAAAATCAGACCCTCATAGCTACTCTGCAAACCATCTCAAGAAAACTTCAGAGAAACAGGCTTCTGTCTGCTCTTCAGAACTTCAGCCTGCATATTTGATGTCCACATCACACAGGTTACCACTGTGTAATATACTTAGACTATCAAAGATCTGATAGAAACTTCAGTGCAAAAATGTCAAGGACACTGTAAAATCAGATGGAGACAGCAGTGCGGTTCTGACATTTAGCTTTCATCTATTGAACTTTAACTGGAATTTACACAAATCTGTTTTAAGTAGCACAGCTCTAACTTGCATTAAGAAATACAAAATGCCAGTGTGGAACAACTGCTATTAAGTTTTGGGGTTTTAAAACTATTTAAACCAAAGCCACCTTTCTACTTCAATGACAAATCACCTTTGATACTCTAGTAATGCCTTTCTTTGAAATGAGTCTTTCCCTCCCTCATTTTTTGCTCTTCTAATTTCCTCAGTTGTGTAAATAGGTGTTTAGGAGTAGCATGACTATTAGTGAAGCCTTTGTGTGTGGGAGGTCTCCTTTCCTCATCCATTTAAGATGCACAGGACAGTGTGGCTACTGGAATGGGCTGCCCAGGGAGGTGGTGGAGTCGCCATCCCTGGAGCTGTTCAAGGCAGGATTGGACATGGCACTTGGTGCCATGGTCTAGCCTTGAGCTCTGTGGTAACGGCTTGGACTTGATGATCTATGAGGTCTCTTCCAACCTTGGTGATACTGTGATACTGTGTCTGGAAGGGCTGAGTAGGCACTTGAGCTGTTCTTGGATATCAGGTGGTGTGGGTAGACTGGCTCAGGTGGAAGTATTGATTTGTCTGGGCCGTTGCAGTGTTTTATCTATAGTTGCACACCTGCAATGCAGGTTAAAATTAGAAATTGACTTGAAACCAGTACTTTGTATAAGAAACCCTTGAAACTGGAAAATGTTCAATGTGACTCTGAAATCATGTCCAAAATTACAGACTGAGCCCATGCCTAAGTCTAGTTGAAATGTGCTCTTTCTTTGCAGATTGAAAAAGGAGTTGTTTACAGGGCTCGGTAATGCAAAAGATCTCTTAAAGGTGCTGGATGCACCTCTGCATGTTTCTGCAGAGTCAGGGAGTGAGCTAGGAAAAAAGAGTAGCAAGTATCTTGAAGAAAATCAGATGCAGATCTGAGGATGAACTAGTAATGAAGATTATATCATTTCTTAAATGTCTGCTGTTGCTATGTCAATCTACAGATGTCACAACTGAAGCGTGTGGGCTTTGTTGCCTCAGCTGGCAATCTGGCACTGACCAGGCTCTGAAAATAAAAGCTTACTATTTTTCTCTAATTACTGTGCAAACCTTTTAGCTTTTCTGCCCTGTGAAGAAATAAAAACTTTTTTAAGGAAAAACCCCAACCTTCAACAAGCCTGAGATATGTCTCTGTCAATAACACAACAGATAATTTCTAGTGTAAAATAGGTGATGTTAAGGAACAAAGTTTACAGCAAGCTTATCCCAAACCTGATGTCTATGATGCTGACAGCTGTGCATGCACAAAGACTTGTACTGCTGAACCACGTAGTGTTGCCTTTCCTCCTTGAGAGCCCTGCAGAGGGACCTGGACAGGCTGGATGGGTGGGCAGAGGCCAATGGGATGAAATTTAACAAAGCCAAGTGCAGGGTTCTGCACTTTGGCCACAACAACCCCAAGCAACGCTACAGGCTGGGGACAGAGTGGCTGGAGAGCAGCCAGGAGGAAAGGGACCTGGGGGTACTGGTGGATAGTAGGCTGAAGATGAGCCAGCAGTGTGCCCAGGTGGCCAAGAGGGCCAATGGCATCCTGGCCTGTATCAGGAACAGTGTGGCCAGTAGGACGAGGGAGGTTCTTCTTCCCCTGTACTCAACACTGGTCAGGCCACACCTTGAGTGCTGTGTCCAGTTCTGGGCTCCTCAATTCAAGAGAGATGTTGAGGTGCTGGAACGTGTCCAGAGAAGGGCAACAAAGCTGGTGAGGGGCCTGGAACACAAACCCTATGAGGAGAGGCTGAGGGAGCTGGGGTTGTTCAGCCTGGAGAAGAGGAGGCTGAGGGCAGATATCATTGCTGTCTACAACTACCTGAAGGGTGGTTGTAGCCAGGTGGGGGTTGGTCTCTTCTGCCAGGCAACCAGCAACAGGACAAGGGGATACAGCCTCAAGTTGTGCTGGGGGAAGTATAGGCTGGATATTAGGAGGAAGTTCTTGCCAGAGAGAGTGATTGGCATTGGAATGGGCTGCCCAGGGAGGTGGTGGAGTCACCGTCCCTGGGGGTGTTCAGAAAAAGACTGGATGGGGCACTTAGTGCCATGGTCTAGTTGACTGCATAGGGCTGGGTGCTAGGTTGGACTGGATGATCTTGGAAGTATCTTCCAACCTGGTTGATTCTAAAGTTCCACCTCAACATGAGGAAGAACTTTAAGTGTCACAGAGCACAGGAACAGGCTACCCAGAGAGGTTGTGGAGTCTTCTTCTCTGGGGATTTACAAGACCCATCTGGATGTGTTCCTGTGCAACCTGAGCTAGATTCTATGGTGCTGCTCTTGCAGGGAGGTTGGACTCGATGATCTATGGAGGTCTCTTCCAATCCCTAACATCCTGTGATCCTGGATGAAATGCATTTTTACACAAACACCTGCAGTAAAGCTACTTTTTAAAAATCTATTTATCAGAAAGTGCATTTTCAACTATCAGGGAAACCATGTTCTGTTAAAACTGAGAGAGCTGAAATATTGACACATTTGGCAGATGTGAAAAGTTGCACAATTTCGCACTGAAAATGCCGAGATAAAAATGTTCATTAGGATAAATGAAGCATCTGAAACATTGCAAAACAAACTCTAACCACTGCAAAGTGGTTTCTACCACTTCAGATGTCCACTTCAACATTTTCTGGATTGTTTTTTTTCCAGCTGAACACCTCATTGAAACAGACATTTTCCTAGAGAAAATTACCTTGGGGAAAAAAAGTAATTTGATTAACTTCCTAAACAGAGATTACATAAAGCTAAATTTTTCCAGGAAGTGCTTGTGCACAGGCATTTTGACGGGTGTTATCTCCAAGGTTTAGGATCTTTTGCTGTCTGTATTTGTTGTTACATTAAATGCCTGTTTGCTTCATCTTTCATATTTTAGCAGGATTGTACTTTGCAACATGTAAAAGCACTGTGAGGAAGGAGTGTGGGAGACGTTAGAGCTGGGAGATAGGAGAGATTTTGATGAACAATCAATGATCTCATTCCAGGGCATGAAAATGTGGTCAATCATCATAGAATCATAGTACCATTACATTTGGAAAGGACATTGGGAGGTCACCAAGTCCAACCTCCTGCTCAAAGCAGGACCAACACTGAGTTGTAACAGTGGCTACATTTGCTGCCTAGATAGGCCTGATAAGGCCACATCAGGATTATTGTGTCCAGTTCTGGGCTCCCCAGTTCCAGGGAGACAGAGAACTATTGAGGGAGCTGGGATTGTTTAGCCTGGAGAAGAGGAGGCTCAGGGGAGACCTTATTGCTGTCTACAACTACTTGAGGGGTGGTTGTGGCCAGGGGGAGGTTGCTCTCTTCTCTCAGGCAGCCAGCACCAGAACAAGAGGACACAGCCTCAAGCTATGCCAGGGGAAATTTAGGCTTGAGGTGAGGAGAAAGTTCTTCCCTGAGAGAGTCATTGGACACTGGAATGGGCTGCCCAGGGAGGTGGTGGAGTCGCCGTCCCTGGAGCTGTTCAAGGCAGGATTGGACGTGGCACTTGGTGCCATGGTCTAGCCTTGAGCTCTGAGGTAACAGGTTGGACTTGATGATCTGTGAGGTCTCTTCCAACCTTGGTGATACTGTGAGACTGTGAGTTCAGGTCAGATTTCCTGTGGCTTTATGAAATCAGGTCTTGAAGCATGGATGAAGATTCCACAACCTATATTTCACACTAAATCAAAATATTTTCACAAAGTGGGAAAACATAATTCACTTAATTTCCCATTGCTACTTTCTCACCAGTGTGAATGATAAATTAGTGTGGTTTAGACCTCTCTACTTTATCTAGAAATCAACTTGTGGAAGGCTGGAAACCACACCTCATTTTCTATCTCAAGAGGCATGCTCACAGTATTAATTTCCAAGTTAAGCACTTAATTATGGTTTATCGTGAGTTTGACTGCAAACTAAGAGAACACTAAGTTGTTAGTAAACAGAGTTCAGATTTAGATTAATAACTATGTTCAGCCTATTTCAAATGAGCTTGCAAAACTCTCTCAGTGACTTTCATAGGGTTTGGATCTAGTATGTTGTGTGTAGTTTTTAAGGTATAAATTCTGCATGTTTAAGATAATGGGCTGCATTATTAGTACCAAGATATATGATAGTAGGCTGGGAGATGCTTTGAGATGTTCTCTCACTTATCCATGGAAAGGATCACCTGTGAAAATCCTCATCTATCTTTATCTACAGTGTTCTGAAAATCTTCTAATGATCAATAGTCTTCCCAGGAACCCTGTTCCAATGCCTCACTATTAGAAAGAGCAGCCTGGTTGATAAATCCAGTACTCTGGAATTATTAGCTTTAGTTCTGGGCAAAAAAAAACCCCTGTGCCCTTTGTGCATGACTTTCCATGTATTGGTGACTTATTGAAGTGCCTTTTCATGGGAGTGAATAATACTAGTTCTTCAATCTTTCAGTAGAAGTCATGTTTCAGAAACTCCAAATCAATTTGTCTCCTCTCCAGTCTTCCCTGAATTACTGTGCTCAGCTTGGATCCAGATGAGGCTTTACCACTGCTGAAACACTATTCAGTTTAAATGCAAGGTATCCATAAGGGTTTACATCCAAACAGACTTTTCCTGATACCTACCTTCTTGCCAGTAAACAACTGGCTTGAAATTATCTGGGTAGTAAATATAAAAATGAGAATCAAAAGTAAATAAAAGGAAGTTGGAAAACCTCAGTGAAATGAAATCAAAGTCTGTGGTGGGTGACCCCCAACACCTGCCAGAGAGTTCATTGGAAACTATCACACAGCACCTGAGATTCCACTCCAAGGTTGCTGCAAAGACCAAGCAACCATGTCCTGTTGCAGGCTTTGCCTTTAGCATGTCTATTTACATTGCATTTCCATGGAGGAAAAAAAACTTGAATTTATATCAGTAATAAATTCTGAGCTGCAGTAAAAATGGCTTAGGAGGAGGAGTTTGGTTTTGGCTCATCTTCCAGACTTTTGGGAATGTAATATTGTATGCTAGGCAGGAAACGAGCACGAACAGAGTTCACTAGACAGTTCTGCTTTCTTTTTCACTAACTGCTCTTATTTTGGTATGTGAGGCCTCAGTATCTTCTTTCCAAGCACACAGTTTATCAAACAACTGAACAGAAATGCCAAGTACTATAGATGCAGTTTTAAAACTAGCACTTTGGGAGTGTGGTCTCAAAGCAGGGCTGTTTGGATTCCCTCTACTCACATAAATATGTATGAGTTACATGTCTGTCTATGGTTTAAATGGAATGGTTTAAATCCATGATATGCACAGCTCATCCAGAACCTCCAAAGCAGAGTGCAGAGGGTATTTTCTGATGGTTCATCCTCTCTACAACTACATGAATGGAGGCTGTAGCCAGGTGGGGGTCAGTCTCTTCTCTCAGGCAACCAGCAACAGAAAAAGGGGACACAGTCTTAAGTTGTGCCAGGAGAGGTATAGGCTGGATGTTAGGAGGAAGTTCTTGCCAGAGAGAGTGATTGGCATTGGAATGGGCTGCCCAGGGAGGTGGTGGAGTCACCGTCCCTGGGGGTGTTCAAGAAAAGCCTGGATGAGGCACTTAGTGCCATGGTCTGGTTGACTGGATAGGGCTGGGTGCTAGGTTGGACTGGATGATCTTGGAGGTCTCTTCTAATCTGGTTGATTCTATGATTCTATAAACAGCTTACAATTTCCAGAGTGTGACAAATGTGATAAAATTGCAGCTCACCATACTTCTGTTATGAGATTTTGTAAGTCTTCATAATAAAAGTAGAAATTATCTGAGAAAAATATATCTAGCTTATCTCAGAAACCAACAAACCTGCAATAAATTCTGTAGTACATTTAATATCATGGAGTTGCCAAAGTTGCCATATGTGGTAAAAAAATAATTTAAGAGATGTTATCCAAGTCCAAATCATCTAAAACAATTTTATGCAGGTTCTGAGTAGAAAAATAGTAATGAATTAAAGTAGCACGGAGTATAAAAACAGGGCTTTGAAGAGCCTCTAATTGTTCCAGTATGCTGAAATGTGGAAGTTTAGTATATGCATAGCTCTTTACAGAATTAATATCTATGAATTACAGTTTCTTAGAGAGATACATTTAAATGAGGAATTATGCACTATTTGAAATGGGTCAATGTATCAGACTGTGTTTCAAATCTAAAGAAGCACAGGTTCTGGATACAGAGATACTTTTGTATCTGCTGTATCTGTTTTCAAACTGTGTGTGACACTCCAAAAGAAGTTACCTCTCCGCATCAGTCTTACTAAAATCAGTGCTACTGCAGAAGATATTAGTTCAGATGCTGTTTTATTATGGGTCTCTGCTTTCTTCATCTCTGTAAGAACACCACCAATATTGGTGATCCAAATACTGCTTTATGTGTGTCAGAGATTCCACTGACAGGCCTGTAATCTCTCCCTCAGCCAACAGAATCGAAGCATAAACATGAGAGACCTGCACAACAGCAGATCAAATGCCAGCAAGTATGCTCTGATCAAAAGCTGTGGTAGGACTAGCAAAATTGAGCCAGACAGAGTTTCAGCTTCCTGAGAGACTGGGGAGACTGATTCTTTATCCTCCAACTGGATAACAACACTGATATTTCATTCAGTTCAAAGCAGAAAAAAAGGTGTTTATTTGAAAGCCATCACCCGATATCCAAATACTACTTTAAAATATAGAAGCTGTCAAAAATCATTATTTTCACTGTGAATGTTAAGGTTTTTCTAGATCTACTATGTCCCTTAGTTTTAGAGTTCTCTGAAACATCATCTTTTGCTTAAAAATTAAACTTCAATAGGTTTGTGCTTGGTTTGCATTAAAAAAGAAATATAAGATTCTAAGCTAAAAACTAGAAAGGTTAAATTCTTCTGTCTTTAAGATGGCAGCTTGTTCATCATTGCCATCTTAGCCTCTGGAACCTGGAGAAAACACAGCTGTTGACTCCTTGAACACAGCAGACATTTGAGATCCTTACACAACCATAAGGCACAAGACAAATCAAATTTCAAACAGGAGGGTTGATGCAATCTTGCAGCCAAACAGCTGCCTGATGAGCCAACTCTGCTGCCAAAGATCCACTATATCTGACCACAGAGCGGGACAGCTTCAGGGCAGCATGATCTGGCAGACCAAGCTATGGACTAAGAAGAAAGGGTTCAACTCAGCTTGACACAGATTTCTTCCACATCCTGCTTGAAACCACAAAAACAAATCTATGCAAACTCAAGCAGCCACAGTAATTACCTACTACTCTCATTGACTTTGAACTTGTGTTCTCAAGGCACTTTAGATTTACAGGACCTGCTCTAAAGATCACTGTCGGCAGTGGAAAGATGCTGACTGTTGGCCTCATGAATATGGATCATGCCATACATTTCATTCACTACTCTGTGACTGGGTAGGTTTGGACTGGATATCAGGAAACATTTTTTCACAGCAAGAGTGGTCTGGCATTGAGACAGGCTGCCCAGGGAGGTGGTTGGCTCACCAGCCTTGGATGCGTTTAGAAGTTGTTTGGATGTGGTGCTGAGGGATATAGTTTGGGATGAACCTCGTAGAGTAGGAATATCAGTTGGACTTGGTGATCCTGGGGGTCTTCTCCAGCCTGAATAGTTTTGTGATTGACAGATTTTTAAATGCAGTGCAAAATGAGGCTAATACAATTCCCATTATGTATGCCTGTTGGTGGTATGCCTGTATGCATTTTCCTCTGTGAGTAAAGTGCAAAATCAGGAAACACACTGTATGACAATTCTCTATTTCCCAGAGGCTGGACTGAGTAGTTGCAGTGCACCAGAGAGTTGACTGCCAAAGGGTGATTATTGTGTGTGCACACTTTTTCTTCTTTCCCCACCAAGTCTCCATGATATGAGCATTCCTTGTCTGTAGAATTTACAGGAATTGTCAGGAAGATTTTTTTTTTTTTTCTTTCAGAGAGCCTGGTAATGGCACAGGTATCAGAGAAGTCTCCTTGTTCAGCACTCAGAAAATCATAGCTGGAACCACATATTTTACAAGTGTCTAGGCCTGCACATATTTTCACAAAGCAGTTTGACAATGCTAAAACAAAGTTAGAACACAAAGACCAGCAAATAGAACTGGTGCTTGGCAGAAACAAAAGGTAGAACAATTTGGAAACTGAATACAGATGCTTTGCTGGAGTTCTGAGCTTGGACCTCTAAAGTACAAACTTCTTTTCTGTCTTACTGTTCATCTATTACTGCTCAAATGAATGAGAGGAATGATAAATGCAGTAAGTGAGGTCTAGAATCTATGTTCACACATTCTCTTCTCAGGAAAATCTGTAACCATGGAAAATGGTCAGTCACTACTTTCTACATATAAACCCTACATGATAAGTCTGAATTTAGAATGACATCACAGAAGAGTGCTAATGTCATTTTTACAGTGTTTACAGCAAGCAGAATTAAGGGAGGATATAAAAGGTCAAAGTGGTTACACAATTTCTTATTCAGAAAAAAATCCACTAGAAAATTCCAGTTCAAGATCTGTTTCTTATTAGTTCCATAACATGAAAATAAAAATACTGTATGATTTACTGATGTGCATTTGTCCAAATCAGATTAGATTATCTCTTTTCTCTACCTCAATTTAAGTAATTTAGAAATGCCTAGCTACAATTCTTTTTTTGACAGCTCTAGCAAAACTAAGCATCTAAGCTTTTAGGTACTGCACACAGTGTGTGAATTAAGAAATCAGTTGTTGTCAAAAGCAACAGTAACAAATGGGTTTTTCTGACAAAGGCCTGATCCTGCCATTGGTGCTCAATTCTTGTGCAAGTTTTCCAAGTTTTGAATGCAACTCATGCAAATAGGGCCACCAAATTTAGATAACATAAAGGAAGTGCTTAAGTTTCTGTGAATGCTTAAGTCTACTCTTTTTCAAGGAGGCATTTACATGCAGACTACACTATAAAACACTGCCTTATGTTAGAAATCTCCAGTAAAGTAGAACTAATTTCATATTCCCTGGTCTCTAACATAAATCTTCATCTATAGAAACAGATATCTGCATGCATGGCAAAAGGCACTGGTGAGATCTCTTCCGGGATGCCCTAAGTCATGCATGCACAAGGAGATGAAAAGCACAAGAGAACATCCAGGAAAAGGATTGGAAAATAGAGACTTGATCTGCTCTTTGTAAGGAGATCGAGGTAAAAATGTCTCCTTAGACCTACAGAATAAATGCTGATGGGTGGTATGAAAGTGGTGCTATGAAGTTAGTTAATACATCCTGAGATAAACACCAGTGGATGCCAATATTGGCAAAAGAACAAATGACCATAAAGTAGTCACGAGTTACACTTCTCCTGGAAATTGGAAGGTTTCTAATGAGGGACGAACGTAGCCTCTGGAGCAACTTCACACATCAGCAGTAGCAAGGGAAAAATACCAAAATACTTCCCAACTAAAACTCCATCAGTTTACAAAAGGAGCTGTGTGATATGGCTGCCTGTAACTGTAGAAGACTGCCTGCAGTGAGCAAACACGAACCTGTGTTCCTTTCTTCCATTACTCACTAGGTCACAGGCCATCCATGGAGTATGCTCTGTGGGAAGTCCTTTTCTCCCTTCATTTCCAGAGAAATTGAAGACTTTACTAGTGAATCTTAACAGGGTGTGCAATTCAAGTTAATTAAACCACAAAACTCTTATTTGCTTGGATTTTTGTGGGTATGTCTTCAATTCCATTAACTGTTCTTTAATTTCTAGTGCCTCAAACTGCAAAAATACCTAAGAAATAAACAGTGCTTTACTGCCCCAACACTGCACCTGTGACCCTCTGTGCAAGCTGCAGCAAGCACGTGTTGATTGTAAAGAGACCTCTTGGTTTCTTATGCAGCATGGCACAGCCACCTTCCCCCAGCTCAGCACTCTTTCACTCTGGTAGTCATAGATTTAATCCCCTTGTTAAGTATTTTCAAGTGCCACACCCAACACTGAAAATGTACTTCTAATTCCACAGATACTGTTAGAATCAATGAAAAAGAGACAGTTGAAGTCTGTGAAGAAAAAGGTTTAGTCTACACATAACATCAGGAGGAATATACTCATCTGACGCTAGACTTGATTTCATGCTAACCTTGCTCAGCTGGAACATGCTTTTCTGCTTGTGTTTTGGCTTATATATGTTTGACAGCCTCAACTGTGGATTAACTGTAGTTAATTTTATACAGATTAATTCTGCTGAAAGTCACACATTAAGTCATAGTGAAGTGGATGCTGATAATGTCCACATCTGTGTTTCTAGAGTACTGGCAGCAGTTTAATTTCTTTGGGACCCTACAAAGAATATTGTTGGAGTTGTGAAAGTTTAAGCCAGTAATATCCAGCTGAAACTTGAGAGGATGGAGAAACCTTTCACTTAGGAAAAAAAATGGCAGATTGGTGACTGGTTTTAGTGCACATTGGTTTATACCTCCTTTTTTAAGGAAATAAATGCTGCCAGCTTTGCCACTACAAAAACGTTCACGGAGTCCAAGACCATCACATCTTGCCAAGTATAGCAAACCTCTTCTAGGAGACGAAAGACATTTTGCACCAGAAATAGTTGGACCTTGTGTTACTGCAACACTTCCATAAAGTTCTCATCCAGTGAAACAATTTCTTCTCCCTTAGCATATGTATCTTGTTATATTTTTATTAAGTGCCATTGCCAAACTGACTACATAGTGTGCTGCTTGAAAATGTATTTTACACAATCTCTGTAATAGAAAATCACATAGTAGGCATTTTTAAAGTTTCCAAAGTCTACTTATTCATGTCCCTTGATTAATACCTTTTGTAATGCTTATTGGTCAAATGAAATAGCGTATTTTTTTTCCATCAGCTTGTGATAAAGAGTAGATTAAAAGCACACATGGTTAGCTTGGCACTTTGTCAAGATATTTCTTCAGTGCTACTCACTCTAAAAAAACCAAGGCATTTTAGTCAAATTCTGTGTTACTAACTGAACGAATGGTGAAAATGAATATGGTATATACCTTACCTGTGGGCAGTCTTTGATGTAGTGTCCCTTGTTAAAGCAGAGGTGGCACAGGTAGTTAGGAGGTGGCCTCTTGCTGGGTTTTCTGGCTTCTGAAGAAAGGGATAGGTCAGAGAAATGCTCAGTGAGGGAGCTTAACCCATCCACAATGTTATTAAGGGAGCCATAAGGCGATGCACTCTTGTACAGGCTGCTGCTCAGGGCCTGCAAAAGAAGAGAAAAAACAGTCACATGAAACACAAGACTGTATTAGGGATTGTTCTGACACTGATCTGAGGAGGGCTAAGAATAGCATAAAAGTGTTGGGGTTTAATTACTTTTTTCATTAAGAAAATGGCTGCATATTTGAGGAAAGCAATATCCAAGTCATTAACAAAGGCAGTAGAATGGAGCTGGCCACCATACTACTGAGGAAACTATTGAGCTTCCCGTGGGTCAACCATTCAAACCTTTCCACTAAGCAGCAATTGCTTTCTTGTGTTGCCACATTCGTTGTACGGTTAGAACATGCAGGCAAAAAGCTGAAAAAGCAACCCACAAAAGGTCTGTCTGTCCAAAACTACTTTTATGAATGACACTGAAGTCAGGGAAATGAAAGGAATGCCAAGAAAAACGTGAAGTAATCTTTAATTTCAAACCTGGTTAATGAGACAGTCAGCACAGAGTTCCATGCTCAAACAATAACAAGAAGCATGCAGGCTATACATCTGTCCTGGATTTTCGAAGGGGAAATCTGCTGTGGTTTAAGTGCTTCCTGATAAAGAGTAAATACCAAGTTTCTCGACTTCACCTCAGTAGGATATTCACTGTCTCCATCTGCAAGATCAGGAACTGCAAATTTACTATTCAGTTGTTTTTAGAACAGCAGGAAACCCGTAATCACCTAACCAGCTAATCTCTTGAATGGAGATAACAAGGATTCGTTCCCTTCAATGTGCTAAGGCTCAATAAGAACTGTGTAGTCGGAATTTTAAATGCAAAAAAATAACTTCAAAAGAAGCTAACATGGTAACGAGTCACTGTAGAAACAGGGCCAACTATTGGCAGTCCTCTCCACCCTGAAATGATGGGACACATTTTCCAGAGGGTTTCTCTATTAGGTCTGATACACCTCACAGTAATACTGTGCTCATTGTAATTATCCCTTCACCAGAGAACTACTGCTGGCTTATGGAAAAGTGAGGTAAGAAGAGGTCCAATCCGTGTCTCTGTGGACACTTTATCTTTCAGTGCCACTAAAGCAAAATATTTAATTGGAGTCTTAATACATCATAGAATCATAGAATCAACCAGGTTGGAAGAGACCTCCAGGATCATCCAGTCCAACCTAGCACCAGCCCTAGCCAGTCAACTAGACCATGGCACTAAGTGCCTCATCCAGGCTTTCCTTGAACATCTCCAAGGAAGGTGACTCCACCACCAACCTGGGCAGCCCATTCCAATGCCAATCACTCTCTCTGGGAAGAACTTCCTCCTAACATCAAGCCTATACTTCCTCCAGCACAACTTGAGACTGTGTCCCCTTTTTCTGTTGCTGGTTGCCTGAGAGAAGAGACTGACCCCCACCTGGCTACAGCCTCCCTTCAGGTAGTTGTAGACAGCAATGAGGTCAGCCCTGAGCCTCCTCTTCTCCAGGCCAAACAACCCCAGCTCCCTTAGCCTCTCCTCATAGGGTTTGTGTTCCAGGCCTTTCACCAGCTTTGTTCTATGTATTTTCCTATATTTACATATGTTATATAGACATTGAAGACATACACTGAAATTCATTCACCAATGGCTCTGAGGCTGAACTCTTAGCACATGGCTCTCAAAGTGGCTATTGGGTTCAGTTGGAAAAGAGTTTGTGTAGTACACGCCAGAACTGGACACAGCAAAAGATCCAGTCTGTGACTGCCACCATGAAATGTTTCCCTATAATCATGTTGAGGCCCAGTGTTAAAAAGGAAAAGACACAAATACAGCCTCCTAGAAGATGACTGTAAAGGAGAGGATGGACATTGCCTACATCACTGGTGCTTCAGAGAACAATGAATTAGTTAAATTCCTAAATTATCCCAAAATGCACTCCATCCTTCCTGGTATAGGGTAAGGCAAACTGCTTCAGCAGTTGTTGCCAGTATGACCTGGAAAATGGTCTTAAATCAGTTTAACTCTGAGTCCAAGTGAAAAGCACATCAATCCGGCACTTGAAAGACGCTATAAAGAGCACCAGCACAAATGGTGCTACATCCTGTTGCTGGCTGTGGAAATCTCCAATTCTTCAGGAGATGTGGAAAAAGGCCACTCCAAAAAGCCATGTTATATAATAAGGGTGGTAATGGGAAAGTTCAACCCTGCCTCTAGAATAAAATAGTAAAAGCTCAGGAACAAATAACGAATGTGATGAAAGTAAATGCTGATTTAGTCCATTTTGTCTTCGTA
Source organism: Tricholaema leucomelas (assembly GCA_013400475.1). Classification (NCBI taxonomy): domain Eukaryota; kingdom Metazoa; phylum Chordata; class Aves; order Piciformes; family Lybiidae; genus Tricholaema lacrymosa; species Tricholaema leucomelas. Next base: position 299,496 of record WAAF01019762.1, read on the forward strand.
GTAGACAAGAGATGAATTATTGCTCAGATACATAAACTGGGTTTTGTTTTGTTTTTGTCTGGGGCAGTTTATTGAGGAACTCAGCAATTCCACCCTTACTTAGCACTTGCACTGCCACAAAACAGATTTTTTTAAGAAGGGTTTTGAACAAAATCTTTGAATTAGCTTTAGTCAAAGGGGATGTCCAGGACATGATCAGAGTGACAAGGACAGACATGTCTCAGGCAACTGTAGAAAGAAGAGGGAAATGCATTCTGACTCATTCTAGTCTCCAGTGTATCAGTACAGATCTGGGAGGTGGCAAGGAGACTGCTCCTCTGATGAATTCCACCAAAAGCAATGACTGCTTTGTGTTCACAGTGTGCCACTAGCAAAGCCAACACATTTCTTTAAAAAGCAGAGAACAAATAATACCCATCAAATGCAGTCTCATTTTCAGCTGTAACAGTATAGAAAGGATTTGGCAGTGAAAGAGTTAGTGTTCTCAAGTAGCCAAAAGACCACACTGCATGTCCTAATTACAAGGCTCATCAGGCCAGCTGCAATGAATTCAGGATTTCCTTATCTTGCTGAACTGGAAGGAGGTGGGGAGCTGATGGTAAAACTTAGAAACTGCCTTGGTGGGAAGTTGGAGCTGAAAATGTTAGTTTGTTTATTTGTGGGTTTCTTCCTGTGAAACTTGTTGACTTAAGCTGAATGTGAAGCAAACTTAAAACTTGGTGTTGTACTTCCCAAAGGTAAACTCTATGCTCAGTAGATCTTTAAACTGTTCCTATTGGTGGCACTGGGAAGTAAAGCTTCCTTTGTTGTTTGTTTTCTTAGCGTTTCCAGTTAAAGGGCACATAATCTGTAAAGCTGCAGTGTAGCCCTTTGTTTAAAAGGCAGTTATTGTCTTCTATAGCTTCCTTACTCTGATTTCCAGTTGGGTAACATATGTGAGTGACTCAAGAGTTCCAACACCTAACTTGCCTCTAAGAATTCATTGTTAAATGAATGATCTGACAAATACTCGATTGCCTTGGCTGGTCCCTGTCTTTCAGCGACAGCTTTTGGGGGGCTGATGTGCCAAGAGGTGGATAGAGAAACACTGAAACAGAGTTTTTCTTTTCAGCTTTTTGTTTTAGCAGTGGTACAATGTTGAAAACAAAGACAAGAGTGCAGTTAGGAATCTGCAAGAAAATATTTGAATAAGTAGGTGTCAGGTGAACTTTTTTGAAAGTGTGGCTACTGCTTCAGCTGTGTAGGTTACTTGTTACAGGGGAGCATTTTAATATCTCAATTAGGGTAACATTTAATTCTGCCCAAAGGCAGTAGGTTGACATATCTTCAGAACAACTTATAATAAAAAGCAATGGCAACCTGTTTATGTGGAAATGGCAACTTGTTATTGAGACTTACTGGAATTAAGAAGCAAAGCTTTTGGGAATGGGACTAGAGATATATGAGTATCAGGAAAATTATGTTTCTGTCGTAAGTTCAGTTTGTGGCTGCTGGACATGTAAAGCAGTGATAAAAGGGCATAGATCCACCAGTTACCTGAAGCTAGAATAAACTAGTATCTGAAGGGAGCCTACAGGAAGGCTGGGGAGGGACTACTGACAAGGCCTAGTAATGTCAGGACGAGGGGGAATGGGTTTAAACTGGAAGAGGGGAGATTTAGACTGGATGTTAGGAGGAAGTTCTTTACAGTGAGGGTGGTAAGACACTGGCACAGGTTGCCCAGGGAGGTTGTGGATGCTTCCTCCTTGGAAGCATTTAAGGCCAGGCTGGATGAGGCCTTGAGCAACCTGCTCTAGTGGGAGGTGTCCCTGCCTATGGCAGGGGGTTGGAGCTGGATGATCCTTGAGGTCCCTTCCAACCTAAACCATTCCATGATTCTACATGGTTGATAGGATGTATCTGGCCAGCGCATTTGTTTGGCAATCTTAGGGTTGATTGTTGCTGCTTTTTTTATTAGTAGTAGTTGTTGTTGTTACTGCTAACTTAAAAGCTATACTTTGAAAAAACACTCCCTGTATTTCCCTCCCCTCCCCAAAAAATCTCAACCCAAACAACAACAGTGGTACCCCTACACAGTATCTCATCAGTTAAAACAAAAGACAGAAAGAAATATTTAAATTGGTCAAATGAGCGTGTTGCCCTCTGTGAAGTTATCTGCTGTTTAAGTTCAGTAGCTGGATAGCAGAAGCCAAATAATGACCTCAAACTGCTGGACTCTATGCACGGTATTCCCTTATCACAGATGTCCTGTTGCTCCTGCTAGTTTTAAGTGGTTCAACATTGAAATTGACAGAGGTGACTACTCCACCTCAGCAGAGCGGTTTCTTTTTTTACCTGCTGTGTGGACCTGGCACTTAGGAACACGGTTTAGTGTTCACCCTTCGGTACTGGGTCGAAAGGTTGGACTGGATTATCTTTGAGATCTCTTCCAAGCAGATATATTCTGTGTGATTCTGTGTAATCATTATTGTGACTATTCCACCTGAAATCCAGTGAGCTAACCAAACAACCAACCTTGTCCTCCCCCAACAGTCCAATATTAAAAGATTATTCCTTATTTACAGCTGTTTAAAAATACCTTTAAAAGACTGGTGAAAGAACCTGCTCAAGCTGTAAGCTAGTATGATTTGTGACAGTGGTTCTCTTCATGTTTAATTGCACGTGCTGATGTGAGGCCTTGTAGGATTCCAGTATTCCTATAATGTTGTGATATCAATTCTTTCACTACATGAAATACTCTGTGACTGGAAGACAATGAGCAAGGAATTTTTAATTACTTATTTTTTGCTTCAGTATATTGCCAACCTAATAAAGCAAACAAAAATAAAGCAGTCTTCCAGAGCTGAGTTGAAGTGAGCAGGCACTATGGTTGTTTGTAGTCTGTTGGAAAAAGGAGTTGGGTTGCCCTATCATTAGTGTAGAAAAAGTAAGGTTTTCATGTACTGTAAACTACAAACATTATCCAGACTAGTCATGCCAACTATTATGAAATGTCAAAAGGTGCTTAAGTTACCAGCATGGATTTTTATGAAGAACTGAGTAGATCTCTGTGCTGTGTCATGGATAAAACAGTAGGACAAACAAGTAATTTCCTTCACTCAGATGCTATTTTCACGTTGGAGGAAATGGAAATGTGAAACGACTCAAACAATAATTCAGTGGCTTGCACATCCTACTACACAAAACCTAAACCAAGGACCTATGTATGTCTTCTCTGCTAGTGCTCCAAGGTTTGCTTCTGGCATGGTATTTATCTATGGGGCCATGCAAAGTGTGAAAGCACAACTGCACCTAAGACAATCATGTGGAGAAGTCTGTGATTTTTTTGTGCTCTATCTCTTTGCAAGTGGTCAAAACAGTTTGCTGGTTTTGTCCCCAAAATAAATACCCATTGCAGGGTCAATACTCATAGCCAAAACCAAAGCCTCTGAAAATAGAGGGATTAACTAAAAATACTATCATAAATTTAGTTGTACTAATTAGAGCCAGAAGAAATAGATAAGTTTGACTATGAAGACCAAACTGGAAAACCTCAAAAATTGCTCCTTAAAACTGGCTTATGTCTGCTTTAGATCCTCTGATAAATAATAGATACTGTTACAGAAAACAGTTTAAGGGTTTACTTAGTAACACTTTATCATTGGACATCCCTAAGCACAGCTGTCTATCAGCTGTCATCATTCAGTGAAGAAATTATTTGCTTAGAGGGAAAAAAAAAAAGACTCAGGGTTCTGTTTCCTTCTGAAGTCAGTGTCCAAGTTAGCTGTCAAAAAAATCTGGTCTTTGGTGTGACTTGAGCAAAATGTGTATTACTCTAAACCACAGATTATATTCCTGCCTAGTTAGATTAGTCAAAGTATATCTTAAGTCATCTTCCTTCTGTAGGGTGTTTTAGATAAATATGTGCTTATATTAAACTGCTAGCAGTAATGCCCACTTCTAAATATTTTCAGAGACATGGCACTAGGACATTCTTCTGCAGAAACAGCATCTTAAGCAGACATATAAATACAGCATGACTTGGCAGTACTTGTGAAGTGAGTCACAGAATCACAGAAGAATCACGTAAGTAATCAGATTGGAAAAGACCTTCGAGATCATAGAGTCCAACCTATCAACCAACACCACCTAATCAACTAAATCATGGCACCAAATGCCACATCCAGCCTCTTCTTAAACACTTCCAGGGACAGTGACTCTACCACCCCCCCAGGCAGCCCAGTCCAATGGCAAATCATTCTTTCTATGAAGAATTTCTGCCTGATATCCAGCCTAAACCTGCCCTGATGCAACTTGAGGCTGCATCCCCTCATTTTGTCACTGGGTGCCTGAGTCAATGGTAGGATGATGACTCTTAAAACCAGTAGATAGATTTACCTAATCTAGGTATCCCAGGCCTGACAGCTTGGCTGGTTGTGGTAGCTCATAACTCCTCATCACTGCTAAGGCTGCAGAACATGAGTGGGTGCAACACACTCCTGGTGTATGACTGCTGCAACTTCAATTCACTGCAGTGTTGAAGAGGAATGCATGGCACCATCTCATCTTGCTTTTAATCTGCTGATTTAACATTTTGATACAAAGCTTTCAACGAATTTCACCAACCTTTAGATCTTAAAAGAAAATGTTGCTACCTGTCTGCTATACAGCGGTATGGAAGTAACAAAACACTGAGAGTTAAGTCACTCGGTCACCATCTTCAGGCTTGCTGAAGCTCAGAGGCTTCTCACCTCTCTGCTAGTGGAGAAATAAGCTCTCATTATTTCAGCCTCAGGGGAAGGTTTGCTGTGGATGTCAGTGAGGACACTTGTTTTACACAATGTACGTGGACCTCACAAAAAGCCTTTAATAAGAGATGTGGAAAGGTGGAAAAGGATGGGATAAAGATTCCTTCTGATAAGAGGTACACAGTCTTGGAGGAACTTTCTTAAACTCGCACCAGGCCCTGCAGGGATCCTTTTTGTTGGCTGAATGCCAAACAACTGTCCACTTACGTTAAAGAGACACTCTAACACATGAGCACTATATTAGGGACAAGGGAGACCATTCACATTGCAGATTAACACATACCTGCAGGAGCTTTAATTTCTTACTGCCTGAAGCTGAGTCTTCCCCAGGCTGCAGACCACCAAATTCCTTGAGAGAGGGCCATGGGGAAGGCCTCTGCCAGATACCTCAGCACCCTCTGCCATATACCTCACTGCCTAACTGTTTTCACGTTATCAGAAAGCAAGCCTTTTTGCTGAGACAATGTTCTCAGACAAAGAGGAGTTTATGAAGGTTGCATAGAAAAAAAAGTGAGGGGAGAAACGGATGGACATGTTTTGACCCCTGCACTTTGTGTTAACATCTCTGTTTCCTGCAGGAAATCTTGTCTCAATCCGACCTGCGGTTTGAAAAACAAGAGTCAGGTTTCCTCTCATTTGGTGGGTCCTTTGACACTCCAAACCTAAGAAGAAATAACACCCAGAAATAGATATGTGTCTGTTCAAGACACACTTAGGAAGGCATTTACCTCCTGTGCAGCTCTTGCATGATGAAGGGTTTTGCTAAGAAATGTCCATTTTGGGTTACAGAGAACGTCAAGTCTGAGACGGTTTTGTTTATATCATTTACGTCCAGTAATGCCTTCTTTGCACAGAAACCTCTGTGATGGCTGCCAAAGTTTGAGAGGCAAAGCTAAGGTCTCTGTCAGAGGTAGAAACAATGCATCATCTGCCCAGAACAGGCCCCTCACAATGTGCTTAGGGCCTCAGTGCCTGCACTCCTGGGAAGACAAGAACTTATTAAATTGAATATGGGGATGAAAAGAAATTATTTCCACCTACTGAATGACAGGCTGGAATTTCATTTTGTGACTCTAGCCTTCAGATGGTTTTATCTACATTTGAAGCTTTCTTAATCAGTTGTGATACAGCAAAGCCTGAAGTGTCATCTGAGCAAGTAAACCTAAATCTTCACAATCTGCTTCAGATAAACTATAATATAACAGTTAAGCAGCCTAGTTTTCAAGCAAGAATTTTTTTTCCAGACTGAGTGTATGAGAGGAAAAAAATGTATTCTATTAATTTCAGTTGGAAAAAAGGTGGTTGTAAGTACACCTATGTATTTCAAGGAGCACTGATGCTCAAACCCTCTGAAGACCTCTAACTTCTCTGCCATTTTCAGAATGCAATGACTGTACAATAGCTCCTTGGCTTTCTGTTCAACCACAAATATCCACAGTCTTAACAATTATGCACAAATACTTGTCTAGCAGTCTGCCTTGGTGTGAAGAAATATATGCTCCAGCTCCCCTGCTACAATCACAATCAAGTTTAGAAAAGCGGAGCCCCTGAGCTGGCAAATGAAACTATGGGAGCCAGATGATCCCTTTAAAATGTCTGCTTGGTTGGCAGGTAGCTGGATGGGATGTAAATATAGATTTCCAGATTTCTACGATCTTTCTAGAGTACCACACTTCAAGAGACAACAAATTCTCCCACGTGCAGGGAGTAGGTGCAGGCAGTCATTTAATACAGCAGGAACAGATTTCTGCTTTGGATATGATAGCAGAAGTCCCAGACCACAGGGACATTTCCTTATCTTCAAACTAAACCTGTAGAAACACAAAATGTATTTCCTAAAATACAGGTTTGGAAGACCACACTACAGCTCTGTCAGCAGCTGCTGAAAGAACTAAGAAGAAGGGCCTATGATAGGCTCCTTAAAATTCATCTTAGTCAAAGTGCTGGACTTGTTAGTATTTGCTTACACCAAAACGTGACAGAAAGTAATGGGTTGGGTTTGTGTCATGTTTAAAAACCATCAGAGCACTGCACTGGCCTGGCTAGAAAATAAGAGCCACAGACAAAGCCTAGGGCTTGCAACCTGCATTCCTCAAGTGATTCTGTCTATCATTTTAAGTTCTGCTTTTGGTAGACTGCGGATTGCTTGTAATCTTTCTGAGAATAAAACCCAACCTTCAGGAAAAAAAAACAATCTAAGTTATGAAACTTATGTGTAATACTGCCTGAATTATACTGGCATAACTGTAAGGTTTGAATAGCTTTGTAAAACTTAATTGGTTATTTGATCCATTGTATCTTCTCTGGAACTTAGACAGAACCTAAGTAAACTGCCATGAAGCAAGACATATTCTTCCCACTTAATGTAACCATTCTATTGTGACTTTATAGAAGAGGAAGAATGGCAATTCAGGAGAGTGGCAAAATGGGCATCATGCTACTGAAAATCTTCTAGGGAAAAAGAACCATTGAGAGATATAAATATTCCCTGTTCCAATTCACTAAACCATTCAGAAGCTTTAAGATGATAACCAGTATCACTTTTAAAGCATCACTTATAAGTATGCATCTAGTTTAGACAACAGAACATCTTTACTTCTGCTTCTACACAAATAACCTTTATCAGTATTGTGTAGTTTAGCTTTGCAGTATCTATACCTGCACCATTCTGCAGCTGCACTCTGTTATTGCTTTTCATGCTTCTCAAAGTAGCAAAGTTCCAAGTGATTTAAAAGGGTTGGTGACAATTTTCACCTGAGAATAATATACATAATTGGTCTAACTTCTATTGATAGCTTTTTCCTCCCTTTTTTCTCTTCTTTTTTTTAACCTGTCAAAAATAAATCAATAGTAAAGCATAAAGCTCACATCCCTTTTCTGGATGACTTCAGGTTCAGTAACTAATATTTTAGTTCTCACCAGCTTTGAAACCTCTGATGTGATATTAAGTAGCTGCATTATAATCCACTATGGTGGGTAACAGTTTTCTTGCCATAAATTGATGTCAGCGCACTGCTGAGCCACAGCAGCATTTGCTGCAGGTGTGGGGAGGGTAAGGAAGCAGCACTAGATACTCTGGCTGCTGGCATAACTTCAGCACATCTTCAGTACTTTTTATTTCTGGGAACTTTCTGCTGTTCTTACTCAGGTAAGGAAGCCCCAGTAAAAAGAACATAACTATTTTAAGCAAGTACTCTAGAGAACCAAATTTGGCTCATGTGTCCCCTTCTGGAATCAAACTCCTGTTGGATAGCTCAGTCTCATTGTGAAGAATACGGAGAGTATCTACCATATGTGGTACGCTGCACTTCACTTGAAGAAGAGTAAAAATGAATCCTGGAGAGTAGAGAAATCTAAAGCCATGGCTAGAGGACACAAATAGATGAGCGAAAATGAGTTTCACATTTCTTATACAAAATATAGACCTTCCTATAGTACATTCATGCATGTTGTTCTTCAGCAATAGAGGGTGCTTTCCAAAGACAGAAGTAGCAGAGCATGAGGCCATGGCTGCAGAAATAAGAACTGGGTGGAAAAAAGAATACTTCTGGACTTAAAAATTTGATTTTTGCATTTTAAAGCACACATCCAAGTGGAATTATTAGTAGTGTAGTCATTAGTTCAAATACTTGTAATAGGATCTGGACCTTTAAATCCAAAATAGAGAGTGGGCTGTGAAAGCTGCATTTTGCATGCTGAGACACTATCATCAAAAGGGCTCTAGAGCCAGCTCGGTGGGAGGACTGAGGAGGCTGATGCCACCAAAATCCCCAAACAGGCATTGTCTTCTGACTAACAGAGATTCAGCTCCCTGGAATCTCTTAGAAGGACCAACCAGAGAGCTGACATTTAACTTCTTGAAAAGCAGTTTGAAAGGCCTCGACTGCTACTTTAGCTGCAGAATATATGTAAAAATTTATCCTGAGGTAGAGAGTACAGGTTCCTCCAACACAGGAATTGTTCAACTATAGCCTTTTCAATAAAATTTGTAGGATAAGAGTACTGAAATATAAAATCATAGAATCATAGAGTGGTTTAGGTTGGAAGGGACCTGAAACCTCATCCAGCTCCAACTCCCCTGCTGTAGGAAGAGACACCTCACACTAGAACAGGTCACTCAAGGCCTCATGCAACTTGGCCTTGAACACCTCCAGGGAGGGAACATCCACAACCTCCCTGGGCAACACATGCCAGTGTTTCACCACCCTCATTGTAAAGAACTTCTTCCTAACATCTAGTCTAACTCTCCCCTCTTCAAGTTTAGACCCATTATCCCTTGTCTTGTCACTACAACACCTTGTAAACAGTTCCTCCCCAGCCTTCCTGTAGGTCCCCTTCAGATATTAGAATATTAATACTTACAGGAAGAATAGTGGGGAAAAAGGATGAGGAAATAAACTCATCACTATTGTTAAGAGACACCTTAATGTACTGCAGACAATCTGTAAGCTGCACTACTGTGTCAATAATTATGCTTGAATAAGAGATAATTGAATGTGCCCAGAGAAGGGCCACAAAGCTGGTAAGGAGCCTGGAACACAAGCCCTATGAGGAGAGGCTGAGGGAGCTGGGGGTGTTTAGCCTGGAGAAGAGGAGGCTCAGGGCAGATCTCATTGCTGTCTACAACTAACTGAAGAGAGGCTGTAGCCAAGTGCGCATCAGTCTCTTCTCCCAGGCAACCAGCAACAGAAAAAGGGGACACAGTCTCGAGTTGTGCCAGGGGAGGTATAGGCTGGATGTTAGGAGGAAGTTCTTGACAGAGAGAGTGATTGGCATTGGAATGGGCTGCCCAGGGAGGTGGTGGAGTTGCCGTCCATGGAGGTGTTCAAGAAAAGACTGGATGGGGCACTCAATGCCATGGTCTAGTTGACTGGATAGGGCTGGGTGCTAGGTTGGACTGGATGATCTGGGAGGTCTCTTCCGACCTGACTGATTCTATGATAATATTGTGATTGTTTAGTCTGAAAGTGAGATGCAGATAAGTACTGAGTGCAGTGCTAAGCACATTAAGCACTTTGTGTATGAGAAATATGCTCTGTACTAGAATAATAACATTTCACAAAACTAAGAGAATTGGAAATGTTTTAGAGTATATGGCAACTTCTGCTAAAGTGCATTTTTCTTGTACTTGCCGTAGGACTTTACAACTGTTGGTTGTGAGCAGCCTCTGACAAGTTGTTCTTTCTTTCAAATATTTTAATTGTGCCTGTTCTCAAAGATACAGCAGTTTAGTGAGTGAGTAGCCTGATTGTTTATGGCAATCCATGTATTTTTCTGATACTATGAGAATTGTCGCTTTAAAAAATCTTATAATCATTCCCCAAATTAATTCATCACAGCTAAACAGATCTTTCTTCACCAAGTATCAAGCTACTCTTTATCAATCCAATTCTCTGAAAGATAGAAAATAAGCTTGCCTGATATAAAGAGTTTTCTGTAGAAATGCCAAATTCCTTCAACATATCTTTATTCTTGACAGCATTTCATGGGATTTTGTTGTTATTAATACATGAATGTTAATGCCATACTAACTTTGCTTCTTTGGGAAGCTGCCCAATAAACATTTATCTATCCCAAAGCTACAGACTTGCTTCTGTTTCAGAGGATCGGACATTATTGCCACAGAACACTCTGTAACTTATTTTTAATTCCATAAATTTTTTGTTCTGAATGAATGATCTATACCTTACTGTAGTGAACTCTCACTCCCAGTTAGCTCCTCTCTTGCCTGTAAGGACTGGATGTGGAAATCTCTAACTCAGAAACATGAATTGCTTTTTGAAAGCAGTGATTATTTTCTATTCTACACAGTTATATATGCTTAGAATAGAATCAGTCAGGTTAGAAGAGACCTCCAAGATCATCCAGTCCAACCTCGCACCCAGCCCTATCCAGTCAATTAGACCATGGCACTAAGTGCCTCATACAGTTTTTTCTTGAACACCCCCAGGGACAGTGACTCCACCACCTCCCTGGGCAGCCCATTCCAATGCCAATCACTCTCTCTGCCAACAACTTCCTCCTAACATCCAGCCTGAACCTTACCTCAGTTTTTTCTTGAACACCCCCAGGGACAGTGACTCCACCACCTCCCTGGGCAGCCCATTCCAATGCCAATCACTCTCTCTGGCAACAACTTCTTCCTAACATCCAGCCTAGACTTCCTCCAGCACAACTTGAGACTGTGTCCCCTTGCTGCTGGTTGCCTGGGAGAAGAGACCAACTCCCACCTGGCTACAATCTCCCTTCAGGTAGTTGTAGACAGCAATGAAGTCCCCTCTGAGCCTCCTCTTCTCCAGGCTAAACAACCCCAGCTCTCTCAGCCTCTCCTCATAGCTCTGGTTTCGATCCAGAAAGTGTCTGCCACAGAGGTTTCTAGAAGGAGTTCCCTCATGAAAGACAGAGTATTGCACATGGGCAAAGAATTCATCAGGATACAGGCTCCTTCTCATGTCTTTATTGACTTGTGTCACAATTAATGATCTAGGTTCAAAGAAAGAAGTTTGGCAATAATATGGTAGCATGCCTACTGTGAGCATAGAAAAATACCATGAGTCTCTTACACCCTTATTCTAGGTTTCTTTTTTATACCACTCAGTGACACAAAGCCACATCACCTGGCTGTGTCTCAAATGCATGAAATTCGATGTAACCAGCCCCACAACAAAACCTCAAATGCTTGGCTCTAATGGTGTTATAATGAGGATGGAGCCCAGTTCAGTAGCCAGTTTAATGTATCTTAATGCTCTCACATGCTTTTGTTTCATATTTAGGACAATAAACATGGCAATAAAGTTTTGTTTAAATCAGGTCTGTTTTGCAAAATGAGTCTTGCATATGGAACAAAACACTCATTGTTGCTTTACTGTTTAAACCTTTATTATTGCCCTTTTTTTTTCCTCCTGGTACAATGGGCTTTTATGCACCAAACAGCTGTGTTCATCATGTTTATTTAGAAGGCGTCCATTGTAGTGGAAAAAGTCTGGAGGACAAAAATCCTGAAGTGCAAGACTACTCTGTGGGTGATGGCACTTATGGGTTTTTTTTCTGTCCAGTTCCTTTGGTCAGCATGCAAGTCACATACACAGGCACTGCCATGCAGCCTTGTGAAAAGTTGCTATTATACAGGGCTTGTAAGTGCTGTCTCTTATTCCAAGCACTCTCTTCCAGAAATTTTTAATTGCAAGGCAACATACAGGACGCTGTGACTATGTTACACCCTATGATCCTATCGTTTCTCAATCTGCTGCTATTCTGGCCCCTCATTAGGTCATTTTCCAAATATTGTGTACAGCTATGTGTCAATCATTGTCACAGCTCAACTCCAAGCTAAGCCAACCCAGGACAAAACTGCAAGTTAAAAAAAAAGCTAACCAAAGCATGCAGTGCATAGAAAACAGTCAACAGTTTAACTGTTGAAAGCTATGTGTTGTTCCAAAGATAGCGTAAGCCCACTTGATGTAAAAGAAGCATACAGTACTAATGCTCCCCAAAACAATTCTACACAGTTGAAATATGTAGTGTATGCCCAATGGCATCTGCAAGTAAATAGATGTTAGAATCTCATGAATTAAGAGCATGACATTGTAATAAACTCTTGGGTGACTGCTGTCAAAAAAAGTTGTTTCCAGCTTTTGAAAAGAATGAAGCATGAAACATATTGACAGCACTTTTTTTCTTCTCTTTTTGAACAGCAGTATCTCTAACACCTTCTAAACCTTTGAATGAAAGCTGCTGCACAAGCAGGCAGCATTACCCTGAGGAACTAGAGCGGTTCCCCACTTTCTTCAGGGTATATCCAGCAGGGACAATGCATTCCCATGCCATATAAGGTAACTGTGACCCTTTCACTCTTTTCAGGTTACCTCGTATTAACATGTAATTCTGGGAAAGACCATAGAAGTGTCTATCAGCCACACAGTCAATGCTACTGTTGTCACAGGCTGGAAAATTAACTGGAGCAAATTAACATGCTTTATCTTGAAAAAAATACTAAAATATGTATAGAATGAAATAGGTCCTTATTTCCTGAATGCTCTAGGCTTTCTAGAGAGCTGGTGTTCTCAGCTCTTGTCATTCATGTGCCTCAGGAAACCACAATGAGGTTAGAAAGATCAAGACATACAGATCATGGATGATAGGAATCCATACAGAAAGATGATTGATAGGATCCACAAGCAGCATGCACTGAAGAGGCTCCTGAGAGGCCGAACACTCAAGAGTTGGGGCCGAAGCAGGAGCGTGGGGAATGCCTGGCATACTGGGGATATAATTTTCTAGAAGGACAAAAGTTTTGGGAGAAAAACAATTAAAAGAAATGTAAGCCAAATGGAGAGTGTGACAAAAGAATTAGTCCCTACTGGTAAAGTGTATAGTAGGAGCAGAAAATGAACCTCGGAGAATTTTAAAGAAATTTACTCTTTCTCAGAAACTGTTTCATAGGCTCCCTGGGTGCAGCCTCCATTTACTTGTTTCTTCGTTTCTCCCCCAAGAAGAGAAAGAACCTCCAATGAGCAGAATGTATCCTGACTTGAACAAACACAGACCTGAATGGAGGCCCGATCTGGATAGCGTTCATGGAGGCCAAACTCCTAGAGCCCCGTCATTACCTGGGCACTACAAAGCTTGCAAGCCAAGCAGAAAAGGGCAACCTTTAGTTTGTAATCAACAGGTAGGTACCTGGAAGTTTAAGTTACACTGCTTGTTAGTCTTTTTGCTTTTTTGTTAAGTCTGTGTGTTTTAAAACTAGGTATGTTATGTTGTACTTGATGAATCTGGGTGCATTGGACTGAATGGGTTTTGAACTATAGAGTTGCAAAAACAGTGTCTTTTTTTTTCAGACTAGTTGAGCTTTTGAAATGAAGGAAAAATGAACTCCTAACTAAGGAAAACAAAAATTGTGTATGTTAACTCCAGCTCTTAACAGCTGTGCTCTTAACCAGTGCAGCTGGGGATTTTTTCATTAACACCCCCCTACCTGTGCTGACAGAACGAGAAAGTGCATTTCAACTGCGACTGCTTCTTAAACCAATGCTTTAACATAAATGGCATTAACAGGACTCTGTAATGCGACTGTGGGAAGCACCAGAGAAAGGTGGATGCACAGTCCATCTAACACTCATCGAACGCAGCCACCGTTGAACGGCTCCAAGAGCCTCATAGCAGGGAGTAAAAATGTAATTGGATCTTTTCTGGAGACAGTGTGAGTTGTGGTGGGAGAGGTGCCACCTTGCACTATCTCCACACATGTGAAATCCCTCCAATGCAGAAGTGCTTGACCTCAACAACTTCCTGTGACAGGGAGTTCCATAGTGAATTATCTTTGCATACCTCAGTTTTCAGTTTCCTTCCCTTTGCTTTCTTGTAGTCTCGTTCTCGTGTTATGACAAAACTTTTTCACTGTTTTTGTCTCATTCCTCTTTGTATCTCTCTCTTTCAGAGAGCGCTGGCCTCTGATATCTCTTGAGCTATATATATATATATGTCTTTACAGTATTAATTTTTTAAACATTTAAAAGCCGTGAGATTTGTGCATGTTGTTGCAGATGTGGCACTTTTCTTTTGTGCCGTCCCCGTCCCTCTGGCACAGTCCTGGCCGCGCAAAAGAAACCAGTGTAACCATTTACCAGACTGTCAACACGGGCGCCCCTGGCCGCTCGCAGGCGGCAGGAGGAGGCGGCGGCGGCGGCTTCGCCAATGCCGCCGCGGCGGCGGCGCCTCGCCCCGGCCCGGCTGCCGTCCCGTTAGCGGGACAGCTAGCGCGAAGAGCGAGGCAGCGCGCTGCAGCGGTGTAGAACGCTGGAGGCGGGAAGGGGCTGGGGTAGTGAAAGGAGCCTGAGCGCCCGGCCGAGCTTCCCCGCCGCCGCCGCTGTCCGTCCAGCCGGGAGGCTCGGTCCTGGCTCGGGGGCGCGGGGGTAAGGCTGGCAGAGGCATCATGGCGGTTGTGGCCCAGGGGGGGTGTCCAGGGGCAGCGGGCCGGGGGCGGCGCGAACTCACCTCGCTGCGCTGGAGCTGGAAGAAACTGTTGAGATAGCTGGAGCTGAGTGAAGAGCCTAGCTCAGGGGTGCTCTTGGTGTAGCCGAGATCAGGGTGTTGGGACGAGGAGGGCTCGGGTCTGAAGGCATCGAAGGCGCTGGCCTGGTGCGTGTCTTGCAGCGAAAGATAGACCCAGTTGAGGAGCTGGGCGGGCTGGTAGACGGACGCGGCGCTGGTGTCGATGGCTGACAACAAGCTCATCTTTCCCTCTGGGCTCTGCTGGCGACGGCGGCTGTCCCCGCGGTGCCGCTTCCCCTCCCCGCGCTCCGGCCGGCGCCGCTTTCCCGTCCCTGCCCGGAGTTCTTCCTCCTCGCCGCCCGGAGGAGAGGACAGGACGGGCCGGGCCGGGGAGTCGCTGCCGGGCCCCGCGCCGCTCTCGCCCCCCCTAAGGCCGCCGGCGCCCGCCCAGCCCCAGTGCTCCGCGCAGCACGGGCATCGCTGCTGCCGCCCGCGGGCTCCACAGGAAACTTTCTGCGCTCTCCCTCCCCGCCCGGCCGGTGCCTGCCCCGCTATCTGTCTTTATTCCCACTCCCGCAGGCAGCGGCGGGGAGGGGCTGCCGGCTCTTCGGCCGCGGCGCCGCGCCCCCATAGGCCTCCCGCCCGCCGGGGGGTGCAGGGGGCGGCCGCGCCGTTGGATGCACGGTCGACCCGGCGCCGCTCCGCCCCCGCCCGGTCCGACTGCCTGCCTGTTTGTGTGTGTGTGTGTAGCTGCGGAGGTCCCCAGGCCGCTGGCCGGGGGTGTCTCCTTGTAGCTGGCGACTTGCCGGCCTGGTTCGCGCCGGCTCGCTCAGTCGCTCTCCGGCCTTCCTTTTCCTCTTTCCTGAGGGTTTTTAAGCCAAATACAAGCAAAGCTCTTCCGAGCTCTTCTCCGGGTGGTTTCGGCTTTGTCTTTAACTCTGCAAGTTTGTTTTCAGTCTCCTCTCTCATTTCACTCTTATTTCTGTTTCTTGCCTGTGCTAGGAGCTCGTTGTAATCTGGGGTTCCTTCTCATTAAATCTCTGTCAGAGCTCTGGGTTTACAAAGGCTTACTCGGTTACTGAGGTCGTGCCAAGCCTTGCAGAGTTAGGGTTTCCCAAATAAGGCAGGCAAGCGGCGCGATGTTCCCTTTGAAACCCATCTAGGTATCCCTGGCACAGGCTCTGGGGTAGCACGGCTGCGGTGGGATACACTGGCATCAATGCTGAGTAGGCCTTTTAAGGAGTCGGTAGCACAAAAGAGGATGATGAACGATTCTCCTTTTAGGAAGGAACCTGAGTGGGTAAGCTGGTAATTACAGTTCTTAAACTCTTCTCTGAGATGAGCGTAGTGGAGCAGGGAAGCTATTTCTTGCTTCCGTGTGAACACTGTAGCAGCGAAATCAGGAGTTTTCTTTGTAAAACCAAAAGAGCTCCCAGGAGGTAACTTTAAAACTTAAGCAGAGGTCCTAGTGTTCTTCCTGAGTGACAGAAGGCTTGAAATTAATGTCTTCTCAGTATGGTCGTGCGGAGGGAAGCCTTTCTTACTTAGATAAGAGAAGAAACCTTTGAAATCTCAAAGTTGGCATCTAGGTTTGCTGTCAAGACTGAAGAAAAATCTCTGTTCTGAAAAGACAGGGTTACAAGCAATAGAAAGTGCAGGTTAGCATACACACAGTAGAACACTATTGAACTGACAGCTGCAAGCAACAAAAATGGATGCATTTTACTTGTGAGAACAGGTAGCAAGGCAGCACAGCTATCTGCTTGCAGTAATCTAAATGAAGGTGAAGATGAAGACTGTAATTTTCCAGACGTGCAAGATGAGATGATGTTTGGAACAGCTGAAGCAAACAGTTGTAGCAGTTGTAATATTTAAGATGCCCTGGTTTGCAAGCCCTTTGCAGCACGTCTAAACATGCCCATATTGGCATTAGATGGAACAAACTATGTCATTGTGAAAGGTCTTTTGAACTCTATGACAGTCTGCTGCATAGGTGATAGTAACAGAAGAATTAAATCAAATTGCATCCCGAACTCACACAGCTGCATAGTGTTTTAAGGTGAAAGAGGCTTAGTGACTTAATAAATTGTGGAGCAGGATTTTCCACGATCTGCTGGTAAACAGAAAAAAAGCAAGAAATTCAGATCACATCTGAGGAAATTTGCTTTCTGGAAGATGGTGAAAGTCAAGTCCAGATATTGTAGACAGTCTAGAAGGAGGAACTAGGTTGAAGCTACTTGTTTTGTTTTGTGGAGCTTTTTTGTAGGCTTGCTAATTCCTTCCTTAAAGACAATTTCTATTTTTATCACTTCCCTTTTTTACTTGATAAAGTAAAGAAAAATACATGTGTTTTTATTTGAGAGTTCCACTGTTCACTGTTCAGTAAGATGCTGTGCAAATTCTGGACAAGCAGAAGTGGTAACATAAGAGGGTTCTTGTAGCAGTAAAGGTCAAAATGTGGAGCGGCTGAAGCGATACGATATTTTGAATGAAGAGGGTTTGTATATTTTGATACCTTCTTTTCCAAACTGAATATAACCATCATTGTAGCTAGTTGGTTGGCATGACTGCTTTATTTAGAACAGAAGAAATTGCATCCAAGCAAGAGCAGGCAAAGTCAGAGTGCATTTCTTACAGCAACTGCAGTGAGAGGTGCAACAAACTTCTCTGATGTTAGGGACACCATACGTTCCACTAGATGCATTTGAACATTGAAAGGCTTTGGCTGTAATTTCTTGATAGTAGCCCTGGTGGCTTCTGCTAACCACACAGAGGAATGACCGATTTGAATACATGCTTTATTTAGCATATCAAGAAAGGGAAAGGTTGCAAATACCTCTGCTATGAATAGCTTAACTAAAGAGCACCCACACTTTGAGACTCAGTTCTTATGCTGGTCTTCTACTGCAGTTTCTTTTGTTAAACAATTTCTGGGCAGTTCCTGTCCCATTATGGATTTAATAATGCTCATAGCTTAGCAAAATGCTGCACCACATTTCCTCCAGTCTGTGTTCAAGGTAGCATTTTTTTTCATTGACAATCTCTTCTTAATCTCTTGAAGTCATAGATTAATGAGGATAAAATGGTACAAATGGTTTGTTTAGCATGGCAATAGACATAAAAGAAAAAAAAATGTTGAAGTAATTTGCTTTTTTTTTGTCCTACAAAATATTCAAGACAAAACTGTCTGAGACAATTCAATGGCTACAAAATATCTTCAGGATATATGCACAGTTCCTACTGGTTACATTAGGATGGAATGTAAGCAACATCAACTATATGGTTTGGGTTGCACATCATCAGCCTTACGGTGCTGAAACATTTGTTTCTTTATTCTCCTGGGTTTATTCACAAACAGTGCTCATGAAGTAAAAAATCCACAATGAAAACTGTAACATGAAACTTGAAATAACGTGAATGGCATAAGCAACTTGGAAAGTGGAAGCCTTGAAACAGGTCAAAGGCAAGCACAGAGATAGGATCTATCAGCTTCAGTCCTATTCTCTAATACTGAGTGACCATGTCTTTTGTTCAAGATGGCTTTATAACTGCTCACTCTACCTGTTGTCTTAGAGAGCTGGACCTCCAAGAGCATGGAACATAATTTGCCACTTCTGGCCAGGGCTCCTTGTTTCATAATCTAGTTATGTTCTTGATTTCAGTGTTCATACCTTTAGATTATGTCAGCCTTTAAACTACATATGTAATTATTTTTTTAATGCTACTTAATATTTTAAAAATTAATGTTGTCCTAATGTTTTTAAAGGTGTATTGGTCTGAACTGACATTGTTTTAATCTTCTTCTAGATTAGATGGCACTCCAAAAGGAAAACAGAATGAGTATCCAAAACTGCAAGTAAGACTGAACAGGTAACTCAGACCCACCACTGGATTCTCTGGTTTCTGTAAATGGGATATGTGTCATGCAATGGTCCATTCAGATGCAGTGTAGATGATATATTGCAAGATAAATGTTTTTTTATATGCTGCACATAGCTGCTTATACTATTATGAAATAATTCAGCTATGCTGTGGAAACTGTAAGTGCTCTTCAAATTATGAGAAGATGTTTCAGAGGAGTTGTAAACTGTGAAAGTACATCTGCATGTGGTGTTTCAGAGTTAGGGACGTTACAGCCACTTGTGCTTGCTAGGTAAATTCAACAGTTCTGCTTCCAGCAATGAAACGTAACATAAACCAAAGTTCATGAAAGCAAGTCTAGGAAATGCATGTGCTTGGTGTATGTAGCACCATGTGTTTTTGCACTGATCTAAAGGCTCAGCTGCAAGCTAGTGCTTAGGTACAGAAGTACCTAACACTCCTGTTTTCCTTCCTTTAAGCTACTCTTTCTCCTATAGGTTTCACATAAAAAGTTCTGGAAGTGGATGAACAAGAATTTATAGCTCATGTAGAATTTGGGTAAATACATACCATATACAGTAATGATTTGCTGTGGATAATGTATGAAGCACAGTTCCTGCAAGACTGTTTCAATCCATCAGGGTGGTAAATGATGTAACAGATTCTCCTGACCCATACGGGTTTTGTACCTGGACAGGTTATAGTTTCAGATCTTGAGGCCTCCTCACTTGCTCTACATTAGAGATGTCAGTACTTTGCTGAGTAAAAGATGCCCTGGATATGAGTAGCTGTGTGAGGAATACTATTTTGCAAAGCTTCCTGCAAACTCCAGCTGCAGTACAGGCTTCTGAAGGGTATTGTTATTTCAGTTTTAAAAGGCAATAGCTCCTTGTCTCTTCTACTGATCTAAAAGTTCAGCATCCGTGTTCAAAAGAGTAGCTCAGACATGTCATCCTTTTTACTTAGCCCACCCTAGCCACTTTCTCTTGCTTGACCCACGAATCCAAGAGAGGAAGTCCGAGGAAGAGGGCCAAGAAGGGCGACAGCGGTTAGCAAGAGAAGTGGGTGCAGGGGCAGCCCATCTGCCCTACTGCCAAGTGTCTGCCTTGGAAGCACTTTTGATGCTGGCTTCACTAGCCAGAGAGATGGCAGATGAGCATAACCTGATTTATGCTGTAGGAGACCCTTTACTGCAGGCATTCCTTAAATGTCCTCCGTACTTTGTAACCGGCTACCAGACAAAGAGGATAGGTAGTGTCAATGGAGCCCCTTTAAAGATCTTGGCATTAAAGCATGTAGCAAAAATAGTCAAACAAATGCCTCAGAAGAGGAAAGATGACTCTTTATTGGATTTCTTTTTTCATGTGTGGAGATTTTAATTTGTACCTTTTTTTGTGTACCTTTACTGCATATAGTATCTCTGCCCACATGCCTCTCTCATTAAATCTATGGTACAGCATGCTCCTGGAGCCAGAGACAGTCCCTAATTATTTGTTTCCCTGGGATCTCTAGCAGATTCTTTCTTACAATAATTGTAAATTCACTTGAGTTGACTTGCTGAGGTAGAACAAGGCTTTGAGAAAATAAGAGAGCAATGACAGGAGACAGAAAAGAATGGCAGAGATAAACATAGATGAAATGATGATTAGTGGATGCCACGGGTCATAGTGGTTGATAGGATATGAGTCTGGTGGGACCTGTGAACAGAGTGGCTGTGGTGAATTGTATCTATGATTGGCTTTTGATTAATGGATTATTTCACTGCTTTTTGTGGAATTACTGATTGTCCGTAAGTTAGCTCGGGTCTGGAAGCAGTATTTTATTCACAGCATAGGAATTTGCTTGTACCACAGTTGTCACAGAGAATATCACTTCTCTGTGCTTTAACATTCCACTCTCACTGATTTCTTCTTAATGCCTTCTTTACACACCCACAGATAATTCTGGGTTTGCCTTCTCTGTTTCATCCTCACTTTCCATTAGGCTTGATAAGAGAATGACTATTTCATTTGTTCAGAAGTACATGTACCTTATCCATTCTGAGTTAATGTGTTGACTCCAGAACCTGCATTTCTCTGTTAACACTAACCCTGTTGCACAGAAGTTTGTTTCTTAGTCACTGTGAGTTGACACAGTATTTATTGTATTATATTTATATTCTCTGCAGGGAGGCCTTTACATGAAAGGAATGAATTAGAGATGCCTGAAGATAAAATATTTTTATTTTCATGGCCTGAAACCTGGACCTCTGTCTCCACATATGGGCTGAGTTCTTGCCTTGGTCAGCACAGCTGTTGATCTACTTATGAAATCCTCCAGGATCATCTAAAACTTGTGTGGTGTGTCATCTGTTATTGAGTGGTCTGATGAAGGCAATGGAGTGACAGTAAGTTCTGATCCACTTAATACCTCTGACCAGTAAGAAACCATCACCTAGTACCATGCTGTAAAGGATCTAAAAGTCATGAGCTTTTATAAAAGATAACATGGTTTACAGGTTCAGGATCAGAATTACTGCATCAGTTCTTGTGTATGGTTTCATGAGAACAATGGTATTGGTGCAGGCATAAATAAAAATTAAGCTAGTGTAGTAAAAACCCTTTCCATTTAAGTACTTTTATCAATTATAGATAAAAATCAGTGATACTACATAAATATACACTGCTGATAGACCATTATAACCTCTACTTAAAAACATTAAAAGCTGTCCTTTTCCTTTTTGAGACAGACTGTTTTTTCATCTCACAGTTGACAACCATCATTCTTTCTCATGTTTCATGAGTAAAGGCACTGTAGTCCAATCTCTAAACTATAGTCCAATCACTCACCAAGAAAATGAAAAAAATTCACAAGGGAAAAAAGTGCTATCCCAAAGCCTTTGTGAAGACAGTTCTCAGTATAGAGTTGCTTGTCCCTGATCAAATTAACTTTGATGTTAGCCCTCTTTAATTCAACCAAAGGGAAAAATGTGAACTTTTAGCAAGACGTGTTTTCTTTGTTTCTTCAATACAATCCTGAATAACAAAGCTGGAGTTATAGTGAAGTTTACAGTGCTCATGCTTTAGGTGTAAACCTGGAATATTTTATATTATTTAACATATAGAACTTTCTGGTGTAAAAATAGAGTATTTTAAGTCATATCATTCTTCTGGCAGTTTTTCTTGCCTGCTACCCTGAAACTTTATTTTTACTCTCCGTGTTGGTCTAGACATTACTGCAGACTCCTACAATGAACTTCCTAAGTTAAGACTGGTACTAGACCACAAATAACTGACTCGATCTTTTCCCATTTAGTAGCAAGCAGCTTCTTCTCATGTAAAGGGCTGAACAAGCCTACTAGTGTCTCTATCTCAGACATAGCTGCTAATTTGAAGGTGTTACTATGTACCACCTGGTCCTGTGAGGATGGCATTAGCCAAGAGTATCACTAACACTAGTAAGTTGTTGAATGAAAACTAAAACTCAAGGCTGAGGAAGTCCGCAAGGGTGTAATTTCTCCAAAATTAACTTTCCAGTGTTTCTGCTTTATGGAATGTTGTATTTGCTAGGAAATGTGAAGAGCCAATGAATAGATGATATTTTTTTACAAACCAGTGAAAAAAGCATGGATTTTATTTTCCCACTTCTAATATTGAGTGAACCTAATTTTCTTTCCCTTGTCTCAGCTCAAGGCATATGCCACTGCCAACTACAGAGCATATATGGGACCATATATCTACAGAAACACATTATCTGGCTGACACATCCCCCTCACTGATTCTGCCACAATATTCCTGTCACTCTAAATGTCTGAGTGAAAAACATTCATCCCCATCAAGCTATCAGAGACACTCCCAGATGTTCCAGTACAATGCTAATGCTCACCTTACAAACTATAGCAAAAGGTCTTGCACCTTTTTACACTGAAAATATAAACTATAGAAAATCACTGTTTCATGATGGCTTCTTTATACACTGGTTGCCTTTTATGCCTTCATGTGGGACATCTTTCAGAGAAGTGGCTCCAGCTCACCAGCATGTGTCACACCAGTGATGTCAAAAACACCTGCCTGCTCCTGCCATTGCCAAATTCCAACTTTGTTAATGGCACAGTTTTGTAATGCATTCACCAGAAGTATTTCCCCCATCCCTGAACAAAGATACAGCAACATTTTGTTCAGCAAAAATTTATCCAGTTCTGGGGAGAAACAACTGTACTAGAGCAAACTCAAATATTGTTGGTTTGGGTTTTGTTTCTTTGTTGTTTGGTTTGGTTTTGTTTTTTCCTGTTTTGTTTTTAATTGGGGAAATTTCTCATACAAAATACTCTCTTTTTCTTGACAGTATTTGGACAAACACCTGAATTAATATCGAACATGTTGAGTCTCTGAGCCCCAGAAAATAGATAGATTTAAAACAAACAAAAAAAACCCAACCAACCAAAAAAAAGACCCCCAAAAGTAAAAAGGATGTTGCAGTGAGTGTTTATTTATTTAACATGTCTGCAATATGCAATTTGTTTGATACTACCTCTAGTACTTATGAAATTATTACACTTTCCCTCTGCATCTGTAATTTGTTTTTACTTAGTTACCAGTCTATTTTGAATGAAGAACGTGGTGGTGAGTGCGAGTTCAAGTGCTGTTAAATAGTCTGTGTTCATCTCCCCTTTCCAGTGATCAGAGAAAATGAGAAAATAAGTGAAAAAATGCTTGAAAGGGAGGTTTATTTTCTGTTTAAGAATTAAGACACTGTCAAGCACAGATCACATCTGAAGACACAGATATAAATGCTGTTTTGTCTGGTCTGAAAGTGAAGGTGCAGGTTGTTGTCCCTTGTTAGTGAGATCCAGAGGAGTCCAGAGCAACTCTGTGTTCTGGAGAAAAAAGTTCATATTCTGCTTTGTTGCTGGTGTGATGGTAGTCATTTTGCCTCTAATGTGAGTACGTATTTTGACTGTATTCATATCAGAATACAGTGAAGTGGGGATGACAGATGATAGCATCCATGGTAAGGCACAGTACAAGAAAGGATCATGCTTTTTAGTCAGATTCTTTCTAGGTCATGAACGACTTGAATTGAGATGTCACTGTCCTGCATCTGTTT
This sequence comes from Tricholaema leucomelas, assembly GCA_013400475.1. Lineage (NCBI taxonomy): Eukaryota > Metazoa > Chordata > Aves > Piciformes > Lybiidae > Tricholaema lacrymosa > Tricholaema leucomelas. Next base: position 323,222 of record WAAF01019762.1, read on the forward strand.
TCCTACCTTGCCAAATGTCTTGAGGTAAGATAAGAGGATTCATGCAGCTAGAAAGAAAACCATCTGTATTATGGTTTTTGTGTGTCAGCAGGGAAATATCAGACAACTGAGTGCTACCTAAAAAGTTTTCTTGGGTTAAATGTACCAGTATTTAGTAAAGAATATAATAAAGTATTAGAATTAATATCCTTTTGTTCAACATCTTTTATTTTTTTCCCATTGAGGGACTGCAAATTTGACTGTGCTGCAAATGTGAACAAAATTATGTTCTTTTAATAGTCTTTTAAGAATAACTGACAGTGACAACTAACACCCCCAACAAAAGGTAGTGGTTTGACTTTGGTTTAGTGCCTAACTGTGGCTGAGGTGTCAGCTGGAGGTGCAGTTTGCAGAAGTACTTCCAAAGTAATTCATCTTCAGTTGTAGTTGGACAGTTTGAACTAGGTTCAGGTTTTATTTGATTTTCTATTTTAAAATATCCTTATCTCGTATTGTTTCTGCATTTCAAAGCTTCTGTTATTCACTCCACCATTGTAATCATGTGATTATAATTCTTCCATAAAGAATGGCTCCAGAGGGCCAATAAATAAATAATTCATGCTATACCCCCTAAAGGTCTGCTTTCTGGGTAGCTCAAAGACTGTAGGTTAGCAGGAGGCTTGGGTTACATTGGGACATTTTTAAGCTGACAGTCACAGTTTTAATATGAATAATTGTTTTGATCATAATAGCAGCCAGTCTGCAAAGACTAATAAATTCCACTGAGTTACCCAGAGATATAGCTTAGTCTCTTTGGAATCTATAATGCATTTTTAATCGGACTGTTATGGCACCGTGGTACCTGCGTATTTCATTGAAAGCATGAAAACCATTCAGTTATAACTCAGTAGAAATTGAAAGAATCATATATCTTGTCTGGGGTTCTTAAACTTGTATTTTTGGCTTGCAGTAATTCCCAAGGATCAGGGAAAAGGCCTCATTCTTTTCAACCTCCTTCTTTAATTATCCACTTTCCCTGACTTTCTTTCTTATCAGTAGAGTCTTTGTTCCCTCTCTCTTGGCCTGTAACAGCTTGGGTTCATATTGTTTTGAAAATCTCTTTGGGGAAGTAAAAGTTCAGCCAACGTGGTGGATAGCATATAGGGCTATATTCTACATGATGGTATTTTGGTTTTGGTTTTTTGGTTGGTTGGTTTTCTTAACACTCACACACACACACCCCGAAAGAAAAAAAAAAGGGCAATATGTAGACCTGCTGTCTACACTCTACTAATTCCAGGTTTTTTTCTCTCTAGGGCAAGCTGTAGTCTTGCTATCTAGACTAAACGCCCTTCACTGTTCAGAGCATGCTTTAGCACAGATTTGTATTTAAGGTACACTGTGTATACTTTGAGGTGGAAGAGATGAGGGAGAACAACCACAATATTTATGACAGGATCATTTCCCTGACCTGAGCTAAAATGTCAACATTGGTGTTCTTCAAGTGGGCCCTACCTGAGAGCAGCCCATGAGCTAGATTGTGTCTCTGTCTCTCTCCTTTGCCTCCTGAGAGACAATGTAATATACTTCTATTTCTGCTATGCTGCATCTTGGGATTAAAGGTCTTTCCCAGCTCACATCCATTTAGGATTGATTATACTAGTTCTCCCTCTTGTGTGGTGTTTGAGGTTTTTCCAGTTACATAGCTTTTTATGCTTTCTCCTCTGTGGAGATATAAAAAAGAGCTATAGCTGGTAGCAAGAGTTTCAAAATAGTAAGATGGTCCTCCTGTGTTTTTGAAGGGCACAGAATGTTATTTGAAACCTTCCCATATTTGTATTCCAGTGATCACAAAATGTTTTCAGGTCCTTACTTTAATTCTTCTACTTATATATACCTGTGTGTCTCATTTATTACATAGCTTGTTTGTCCTTTCTGTAAGGCTTGCAGAAGGGCTGATGCCAAGTATAGTGGCCAGTGCCATTCTGATGATCATGTATTTGCTGGGAACAGAATCAAGACTATGGAAAATAAACAGCCATCAAGTCAGAATTGTATCAGCGATGTAGGCCAAGTTTTGTTGAGCAAGGAAAGAAGAAATTGCCCCTATATCATTCTCTTCAGACTCTAAAAATACTGTTTTTCTTTAATGACCCTCAGCTGAATGATACTTTAGCCAAAGCTGTTTCAAATTTCATACTCCATCCACTAACACACATAGCAGGGATTTGATGCTTGTGCTTTAACAGTGGGCTCTCTGGAAATGCATTCCCTCTCTTGAAAATTGATCTGTATTTGGGATGCAGACTCCTATCTTACATTTTCCTCTGAGATGAGAACAATTTTCAGTAACAAAAAATAATCCTAGTCAGCTAGCCCTCTTCTGAGATTTATCTATAGTTCTGCTGTTTTATCCTCTTTAAAAGGCTATCTAAAATCTGGACATATAAAGAGCATTTCTCCTTTATTTCATTGTTATGTTTACCTTTGAGCTAGTTTCTGTGTTTTTTCTAATGAGCTGACTTGGCTGCTAAAGCTGCTGGCATCCCTCAGGGCCCAGGAGCAAGGCAGTTATCTGAACTCTTCCCTTTACCCTGCTTTGCAATGTGAATTTCAGAGGACTGGTTTCCACAGTTTATTGGAACTAGGATTAAAAGTGACTGTGTTTTGAGTGACAGAAACTTCTGGAGAACTATGAAAGCCTGAATTTCACTTATTCCTTTCTTTTCACACAACTCAGACAATCTTGTGCCACTGTTAAGAGTGAGAAACAACCCCACTGCAAAGCAGCAGCTTTAAAGAACCCATCTGCCTTTTGGCATCTAGCCATTCAGGCTGGGGTAGGCTTAAAAGCTTAAACCCACTCACTGCCTGTGGAATACTTGTGGAAAACAAAAATAATGCTTTTCCTGTTCTTCCCAGGACCAGCTATGTCTGTTACAGTCACTGCACAATGTCATCAAACACTGATATCCCTTCAAGCTAAACTGATCGCCCAGTGAAGGCAGTGAAACCCCAAATTTTCAGCGGTGGCTTCATATCTTTGTGGTAATCTCTGTTTCTTTGGCCATATGTGTGTTTGTGGCTTTTAAGTGTCTGCCCAGGCCTTGAAGTTTCAAGCATAAGCTAGTAATTTATGACAACCTTTGCATTTTAATATATCTTTTACATAAAATTCTGCTGTTACTGTCCAACTTCTGCACATGCAGTAACATAGACCTAGGCTAAAGTGAGATATCAGTATTTCTGGAGAATATTGTTTAGCATTAAAACAAAATAAATGAAAGCAAACAACACAAAACCCTACCTTGTGGAAAGTGCTTTGTTAACTGGCCTTTTTTTTCTGCATTTTACCTGGAATATCTCCAGCTTATTTTTTCCACTGGCTGGTCATGATGGATTCTCATAACTAAGCCACCCTTTCTTCTAACAAGAGTCTGGGTCTGTCATAATTGCTCCTAGCATCCTGGCTCTACCTGGAGTGCTTCCATCTCCTGGAAGGAGTCCAGCTTCTGCTCTGGGAACCACAATGCATAGCTTTAGTTGTTAAAAATACTAGAGATTTTCTTCCTCAAATATATCTGTATAAGAGCTCAAGACGTAACAGTTCTTACTGGCAACTAAAGCAGAGTTGTCTGGTTTTCATTTTACACTTCATGATCATTAACATTTTGATTAAGACATGATACTTTACAATCATTTCTGTAATAGGCCCTAAGTTCTGTCTTTTTGCATACTAGCAATCTAAGTATTCAAAGTGTATTTCAATACATGACAACACAGAAAGTTCTTTTCCTCTTGATTCTCCTTGTTCTTCTGCTTCCCTTTAGATGTGAGTGTGTATTTAGCCTGAAAGATTTGGTACAACCATTTCCAGACTTGTATTTGCAGTTTCTGTTATGATTTGGTTTTTTAATAGCAATAGCAACTTTGAAATCTCAGGCAAAAAATGCATAGTCGAAAAGCTTGTTACAGTTCTAGAGCAGAGAAAAACTGCCTCTTTTTTTTTGGTCTGAAACCAGAAGTTTTAAAAATGTGAACATACAAGTTACAAAAGACATCAAATTTATTGCCTTCATAATACTTCTGTGGGGCTGAAGAAGGTACAGCAATGTCTGACTGCAGTTCTGACGGGTCTCTGCTGACAATGCTGTGATCTTCTCTATCTCTCAATTCTGCTTATCCTCCTTACTTTTAGCAAACTCTCTGGACTTGGGCTAACACTGTACATCCAAGCATGGATAAAGGTTTCAGGCACTTCAGCTCACAATTTCCTTCTCTGAAAGATAACAGATAACTCTGAGAACATAATACATCTTTTTAACCAGTTGCAGGCTGGATGTGACCCAATAACCTGGCTCAAGCCTCAGAGGCATTGATCCAATTAAATATGGTTGTGGTTTGCCTTTTTTATTTTTTAATGGTACATTCAAAACCAAAACACAGCATTTAGTGAGTGATTACTTATATTCTGTTTCAGTAAAGTCAAACTTTAAAAATGTTAATATTTACTCTTTTTAATATACTGCCTGCTATGTTGTCATCAGCATATTCATCACTGTGGGAGAATTTTGACTGCGTAGCACACGCAGTGTCGCTGATGGAGGCTGAGCATGCAGAGCCTTTCTGTAGTGAGAAGCTGTCTGCCTGTACTGGCCACCCTTGATATTTTTCTGACAGCTGCATGTAAGTCATGGTTTGCATGTAGTTTCTGCTGAGAAGCCTTGGGAAGGAGAGAGTGGAACTTAAGCATGCTTTTTTGTCAGTACCCAGCGTATTTGTGTGAACATCTGCATACTCAGAAAAACACCTCATTGCCAACAAAGCCAGCTCTACAGAAGGAGTAGCCAGTCCTGGTCATATATAAAAAGCCTCAGCCAAATAATTACTATTAAATTATGAGATTTGCAGTGAAGGCAGAAGGTGACAGGGAGAAGCAAGTCAAAAACCTACATTCAATTCTCAGGAGTTCTATATCTGAGGTGTTCATTTCCCTGAACCTGGAGCTTGCTTCAGTAAGAGGAAAGCCATCAGCAGCCTGCTGCATTGTGTAAGTCACTATGTTGTCCCTTTCACTGCCAGCTGCAGTTACTGTAGTTACCTTCCTGACTGGTGCAGTTTTTCATATGCCTAGAATACTGTGTCCAGTTTGAGGCTCCCCAGTCCAGGAGAGACAGGGACCTGCTGGAAAGAGTCCAGCGGAGAGCCATGAGGATGACTGGGGGACTTGAGCATCTCCCCTACAAAGAGAGACTGAGAGCCCTGGGGCTGTTTAGTCTGGAGAAGAGAAGACTGAGAGGAGATCTGATCAATGTGTACAAATATCTGAAGGGTGGGTGTCAAGTGGCTGAGGCCAATCTCTTTTCAGTGGCCAGTGGCAATAAGATAAAGAGCAGCAGATACAAACTGGAACAGAGAAGGTTTCAGCTCAACATGAGGAGAAACTTCTTTACAGTGAGGATGATGGAGCCCTGGAACAGGCTGTCCAGAGAGGTTGTGGAGTCTCCTTCTCTGGAGACTTTCCAGACCCACCTGGACACATTCCTGTATGAACTACCCTAGGGGGATCCTGCTTGGCAGAGGTCCCTTCCAACTTCTGATGTTCTGTGTGTGATTCATATGATCTACAGTGTAAAAATTATTTGTAGCAAGGACGTGGCAAGTAAATGTTGAGACATCAATAATTTACAAAAAAAAAAAAAAGATCACAATAAATGACAAAGTTTTACTTTGGAAGTCCTTCTTTTCAGGACTTTCTTGTGCTGCTTTCAAAAAAAAAAGTAATAATAATGTAATTAATAAATAGAAATTGGGGTATTCCAGTATTTGTTTTGATTCATCAATAAAAGAGTAGATTTCAGTTTGAGGTTATTACTCCCCGTATGTCTCTGGTCATGTGCATGTGAGCTCTCAGTTACTTGCTTTCCTGATTAAGAGATAACTTTTCACAATACCTTGTGAAGAAAACTAACTTTATTGTTCCCTATTCTGTTAAATTACTAGTGTAGTGAAATTGCCATTGGAATGGGCTGCCCAGGGAGGTGGTGGAGTCACCGTCCCTGGAGGTGTTCAAGGAAAGCCTGGATGAGGCACTTAGTGCCATGGTCTGGTTGACTGGATAGGGCTGGGTGCTAGGTTGGACTGGATGATCTTGGAGGTCTCTTCCAGCCTGGTTGATTCCATTCTATCTGAGAAAGAGAAAGAATTTTCTTAAAAGAAACCACACTGTTTTCACTGTGTAGTTGATGCTTTTTAGTACAGTTTTGGACTATGCTGTATTTCATAACTTTTACTCAGTTTCCCACTGAAATGTTTATGATTATTACATTATAGATGACAGTTAAGTTTTAGAATTTTTCAAGTGTTGCATGCTATAAATCTTTGAAGTGGCTGAAAACTTTTCTGAAAACTCTGAACACTTTTCCCAAGGAGTTTTCCTATATCTGTCATTTTTTGTAACACAAATCAAGAAAACCTTAGAAGAAGCACTGAGAAGGAAGGCTCAGGATTAAAAAAAAAAAAAAAAAAAAAAGAAAAGAAAATGTTTTAATCACCATCAGATAAAAATTAGTCATGGTTATTCTAAAAATAACAAACCCAAAAGCATAGGATGCCACCGTTTCTTTCGTGATGCTTCACGAAAAAAATTAGTAATGAAACTATTCAATCATCTGCTGTATTTTAATGTGTGTATTGTTAGGATAGCTTTATTTAAAAAAAACAAACCCCAACATTATTATTTCCTTTCTCTAAAAACTTACAAAGTGTTTTCTTCTGCTTTGAAGCAGTATATTTTGAAAAAATTTGTTGCCTCCTACTTCAGGCTTCGATGAAGCTGGTGAAAGGCCTGGAACACAAGCCCTATGAGGAGAGGCTGAGGGAGCTGGGGCTGTTTAGCCTGGAGAAGAGGAGGCTCAGGGCAGACCTCATTGCTGTCTACAACTACCTGAAGGGAGGTTGTAGCCAGGTGGGGGTTGGTCTCTTCTCCCAGGCAACCAGCAGTAGAACAAGGGGACACAGTCTTAAGCTGTGCCAGGGGAAATGTAGGCTGGATGTTAGGAGGAAGTTCTTGCCGGGGAGAGTGATTGGCATTGGAATGGGCTGCCCAGGGAGGTGGTGGAGTCACCGTCCCTGGAGGTGTTCAAGAAGAGCCTGGATGAGGCACTTAGTGCCATGGTCTGGTTGACTGGCTAGGGCTGGGTGCTAGGTTGGACTGGATGATCTTGGAGGTCTCTTCCAACCTGGTTGATTCTGTGATTCTATACATAGCTTAAGGATAAAGTGAGAATTACTCAGACTTTATCCAGCAGCAATTATTAACATTCTCAATTACCAATTTCTTTTCTTAAGCCCAGAGGGGGAAAAAAAAAAAGTGGCTATTGAAGTCTTGCCTCCCAGCTGTTGAAATGTTGCCTTCCAGCTGTTTTGACCACTTGTTGTGTAAGACTTAGTGATTCTTTTGCTTGCTCTACAGCACAGTGACTGAGTTTCCTGGAAGGCTTTTGATGATGATTGTCACTAAGTAAAGCAGCTAATTCCTTCCCAGTTTTACACTCCACATGAAATATGGCATGTTTAATGGGCTCTGTTTTTTTTTTTACTTTATCAGTAACTTAGAATTAGCTCAGAGTCTATGGAAAAAAAATATGTACATATATGACCTGGGGAAGAAAAAAATCAGTTTTCTAACTTGTAACAGAAAAACAATATTTTACCATGAACAGATTTCTTTCCTGTTGTTCTTTTTTCTTTGACTGTCTTGCCCAATGTCTGATACATCATATTACAGTTTTAAGATTTAGTTGATTGTCTTGCAGATTTTGGCCAAAAGCCCTTGCATTTGCTACTAACTCAGGGATCTCCAGGGATACATAAGGGAATTCATTATTCAGATGGCTCTGCATGACCTTTTTTTTTTTTGCCATGTCTTATCCTGTTCTCTTGGAAATAGTCACTAGTTGGCTCTAAGTGCTACAAAAGCCTAAAATTTTAGCTATAGATTTGAAATACTGCTAAACTGTGTAGCTGTTGAAATGGAGTTAGTTCCATTTGGCCTTGTGAGTGTAGATGTCAATGGAGGCTACAAACTGGTAGAAAGTAAACCATATCAATTTATCCTTTGGCCAAGGACTGGCTGTAATGCAGCTTATATAGACAGTGAAACAGCAGGTTTTTTCCCCATCATTAAACCACAAACCTTCATCTTACTCTTTTAGGACCACACTTCCACAGTGTGAAGAGAAAACCAAGTCTACCAGCATTTGTTAGATGGTATCTGTACGGCTGTATGAGAGGACCAAACAAATGCTTGGGCACTTGTGTTTTGGAGTTCTGACCACTTTCTCTTCCTAAAATATCAGTTCACAACCTTAGCTACAGTAGTAAATGGTCAATGGATATCTACCTTGAAATAGTTAGGTCTATGTCTATACACCTATTAGACATACTCTGTAAAATATCTGTTAATGCAGTGTACTCCTCATGCAAATTATGTATTAGGACTTGCTTACTTTGCTGTACAAATTGCTTACATTCATAAGCAAATCCAGGATGAGTACAGATCAGTAGTTTTACGATGTACAGAATGAATTTTGGTGTCACTGCTATATGCAATGGACCTCTGATAAATGGGTGGCAGTGTTCCTATACTGCTTCATTAAAAAAAACCCCAAAATTAAAAACCCTTTGTTGCCCTGAGGAGTTTCCAAAGCATTGTGTGTTAGTGAAGCCTGCTATTTTGAAGGAGTTTCATATCAGCACTAGAAAATATTTTGTCTGACGTTGTTAGTTTTGCAGCAGAATTTGGCTTTGGGAATGTTATATCTTTTGCACCTTGGATAATTAGTCTGCAGAGAAATGGCTATCATAACAATCTGATGAGATAAGTAATAACTCTAGATGTGGTACTCTCTGTAAAGAGAGTACTCATCTGTAAAGAGATTCTTTACCCAAACAAAACGGTCTCTAGAAGTCTGAGTTTTCAAAACTCATGTTTTGCCCATTATTCTGCTTTCTTCTCAGTGTCCAAACTTCTTCCCCCCTCTGGGGAATTTGGTGTCACTGCTGCACCTGCCAATCTTTTCTTTTCCCCCAAAACCAGCTTGATAAATGAAGACATTTTAAACCCTGTAGTTGCTGAAGTATCTTCTTGGAAATGAAACTTCGGAAAATTACGTTACTGCTTGGGTTAAGAAGGGCTGCATTGTTTCATAGAGAGCTCCCATAAATGCTGGGTTGAAGAATCTTAGAAGGAACAATGGAGACTGGGAAGGAAATTAACAGTGATCCATTGATTTCTTGCTACACTTCTGAACTGCTTGTCTGTTTTCAGCTTCTAAATAGTGAATCAATACACAGTATTCTTGATCTTGAAGAATAATTGCTGGTTTGCAACAGGACATCTTGTAGTTAGCACCATAGATGAAGTTTGGGAAGAGCTGTGTTCCTATTCTTGTTCAGCTACCGAACTATTCTGTAGCCTTAGGTTGGACTGGATGATCTTGGAGGTCTCTTTAGAGCAACAACAACTTTAGAGATTAATCACTTTCCTGCTAAAAAGCAACATATGCACTGTTGTTTGTATATCCAGAAGCTGGATTTTCTGGAGCACAGAGAAGGATCGTGTTGGTTCCAAATGCCTTTTGGTAGGAATATGTCAGTCTAACTCCACTCCTTGCATAGAAACTTACACATTTTTTTATTTGCAGGAAAGTTTTTTTTTTTTTTTTTTTCCTACAGGTTAAGTGGATCAGGGTAAATAGGAATTTTCATCATCTGCCTTCTCAATCCTTTAATGACATCCATGTACTTCTTTTCCCCATCTCTCTGGACCCTTAGTCTCAAAGCTAAGGACAGACCTTCTCCACTTTAAAGCCAGGTAATAACCATGTGTGTTGCATAGCACAGCTGCAAGAAGTGCATGGAAATATAGGAAGATGAATGATCTACTTCAGTACATGCAGTTGTTAACTTTTGACTTTGCTATGTTTATGTTGAATCAAAGCAACTCCTAGAGAGTAAACTGACCAAATTAGCACAGACATAGATAACATTTTTCCACTCCAGCTTGAAGCCAGCAGTGGCAAAACAATAAGAAAAATCTCCCTGGATAGAGAGTTGATATTCTGCACCTTATGGGAAGATGTTATCAAACATGCTCCTATTTTTTCAAGATGCCTCACCCTACATACTCCATTCCTTCCTCATGTTTGGTGCCTGTTACATGGCATGACAATTTAGCTTAGGATCAATCATTCGCTTGGTTCTTGCTCATATTTTGAGGTGGCTTCAGTTTGAATGCTTCTCTAATAAGACAATTTGTGAAAATTTGTATTTGAAAGAAGGAAACAGGCTAGACTTTTCCAAGTCTTACTGTGTTCTCTAAGTTCCCATTTGGAAAGCTAATCTAAGCAATAATTGCACTGCACCATAAATAGAAAGAAAAGCATGACTGAAGATCAAGTAACTAATTTGGATATAGTATCTTAATATCTTTAGGCTGTAAGAAGCTGACAGGCTAATAAATACTGTTGTGGGTTTTTTTTTTTAATTATTATTACTTTTTTTAACCAGTTTACTTGCCCCAGAGATTTCATTTCATCAGCTGAAAAAAGCAGGGATATCTTTTCAAACAGTAAAAAAAAACTAGAAAGTGCTGGCTTATAATTACACTGCAGAAACTTAGGCCTTTAGAATCATAGAATCAACCAGGTTGGAAGAGACCTTCAGGATCATCCAGTCCAACCTAGCATCCAGCCCTGTCCAGTCAACTAGACCATGGCACTAAGTGCCCCATCCAGGCTTTTCTTGAACACCCCCATGGATGGTGACTCCACCACCTCCCTGGGCAGCCCATTCCAATGCCAATCACTCTATTTGGCAAGAACTTCCTCCTAACATCCAGCCTAGACTTCCCCTGGCACAACTTGAGACTGTGTCCCTTTGTTCTGTTGCTGGTTGTTTGGGAGAAGAGACCAATCCCCACCTGGCTACAACCTCCCTTCAGGTAATTGTAGACAGCTATGAGGTCTGCCCTGAGCCTCCTCTTCTCCAGGCTAAACAACCCCAGCTCCCTCAGCCTGCCCTCATAGGGTTTGTGTTCCTAACACTGAACTCTCTTGATTTCGTTACCACATCTTAATCTTTTTCAATAACTTTTGTTATTTTTGACATAACCTTTGATACTTCTTACACATGTACATATACAAATGTATCTGTAGCAAAATACAAAATGAAAGCTGCCTGGAAACATTCCTGCTATAGTATTCATTGCTGCTAACTGCCATAGGCTAACTATGGAAGGCTCCCCTGAGGTGCTAGTGTGTGGGTTACTACTGTACATCTGAGCAGCCCTATTGGGGAGGTGATTTTTCAGGGAAAACCCTAGTGAGAGACAAGTTCACATTGCTCTAAGCTGTCTGAGTGGATATTCTTAGAAGCAGGACTTCACCTAGCTTTTCTAACTATTGGCTCTGAATGAAATATCAGCTTGTTGGATTTTGTTGAGTATTTAACTGCTTGAGACAGGAATACTGGAAAATGTAATGAAAAGGGGGGAAATGACACCATAGCTGTGCAAACAATGCTATGGTTTTCTTCACACACTCTTCTCACTGATTTGCATTCCCTCTGCCATATGCTCAGAGAACACAGTAAGTTACATATACCTGATGTGCAGAAAATAGACACTTCTAATGTAGATTATTATGGACCTAACTTAATAACGACCATTTAAAGAGCACACTGAAAGTCATTCTGTTACAGCCCCTAGGCAGTCAGCAGTAGGTTGAGGGTCCAAGAGGACTGCAAACTATGATCAGCATGACACATACCAGTAGGTGTATCTTCAACAGAGAAACTGCCACAGGGGCTATTTTTAGTGTAGCTATCGGATGTCTTAGGGTGGAAAATTGCTGAGCTCTGTTTCAAAAGATCCTACAAAGCCAGGCAGTGTGCCCTCAAAAATATATGCAGATTTTTAAGGCATTAATAAGTTCTCAGAAAGATGAAGGGTAATTTTTGTTAGTCAGGCAGTGGTCACCCTGAATTGTGGTAAATCATAAATTCTTTACCTTTTTTTCAGGAGTCATTTCTTTTCCTCAAAGTTCACAGGTTCCTAATTTACACCTGCATTGTGTAACCTCCTATCTATTTTATGTCTTGGCTGTACAGACTGAGCTAGTACATTACTGCCACGTAGAGTTCAATGCCAGCTACTGTATGTGTTTAATAACAATTTACACAGATGCTGATCAAGATTATATGGGACTGCTTTCACTAGTCATGCAAATAAATGGATGACAGTTTTTCTTATCCTCTATATGTACCTTCCAAACCATAAAACACGATGCTATCAGTCATCAGCAGTTAAGGCTGAAATAAAAACATCAATACCAAGAATATATGTTAATGACCACATTTATTTGGAATATAGGGTGCATATGCATACACAAATGCATAGTCACATACTCCATGTAACTATTGAAGAAGCATATGCTGAAGATTGTAATGAGAGAAGTGACTATGCTGCAAAGTCTGGCATGTGGCTCCGTGTTCTTAATTTTAGTAATATCTAATCTCTCTGTGGCAGTAATGCAGCAGCTCAGTTTTCAGTCAGGTGTAACTTCTTGTTCAAGTCAGGCCTGATTACACGAGAGTAGGAAAAAAAACTGAAGATACTTCTTTGAAATTCCTTCCCAACCTCATCTAAAAGCACATGTGAAAATGCCTGCTTGGAATAAAGGAAAATGACAGTTTATTTGAGGGCAGAACTTAAATATTCTCTTGCTTCACTAATACCATCTCACTGGTTTTATTTTCTGGAGAATTTAAGAAGTGTGCTGGTGGCTTTCTGAGGTTTTTCTACCTACCTCAAATATGGGGGAGAAAAAAGTTTGTTTTACTTTTGAAGTCATGTTCATAAGAATTGAGTAGCTGCATAGGAGTTTTAATAGCTTAGGCTTGTTGCTTTCCTGCCACTATTGATATGAATTCTGTTTTCATCCAGGAAATAACTGAACAGAGTCTAGAGATTGGTGACTTGCAGTAAAATGTTATCTGAGAGTGTCTTTAGTCTGATAAGTGTTCATCACACTTTACCCTGTGAAGCCTAAGCCTGTTTGCTGTGTTTTACAGGTGGTAATCCATAAGGGTGCTTTCAGGTTAACTCCAGTTCGTATGTTACTTTTTTTTTAACTGCTCATAGTGTTAAAAGAGGTTACAGAATTGTAACTGTTTGGTTTATTGTCTATCTGGGTCCGTTCAGAAAATCAACATTTTGATGGTAATGTGATCTCCTCCTTGCTTATTTAAAGTGTTTAACTGCACTTGCCAGCTGGAATTTCTGCTGCTCTTCAATTTCAGTGTTCTGTGTGTGGTGGCTGTTGGTATTTGTAAGTTTGCTGTTCCCTACCCTACAGATTTTGTTGATAAAACGTTAGTGCTTTCTGTAACTTTTCTTCCTTCTCTTTTGGCATCTTTCCTCACCTCTTGGCAGTTCCAGTTCTTTGTCCAAGCTATCCAGCAGGAGACATTCTCATTCTGGGTACATTTCTCAGAAAGGACAACTTTCATTGCTTGTCACAGAAGCCTCATAGAAATCCACAGAATGCTTTATTTTTCAGTCAACAGCCTATGTAAATCTCCAGCATCCAAAGGAGTCTTCCTGCTACCAAACTGTAGCAGATGTTAAAGTCATCTCTTTCACCTTAACCTTTCATTGAGGCTAAACTAAGGACTGAGATAATTTTTTTTCCTGCCAGAAGTCCTGTGCACTGGTGTTGAACTGTAGACACTAGATGGGTTTTTGAAAGGAAACCTTAATGCTTGTGGAATTATTACACATATAAAGTGGGTTTTGTACCTAAGCAGTAATAGGATCAGTAGATGTGTCAATTTAAATGATAATTTATTAAGGATAGGATTAGTAAGACCTCTCTTGACTTTAGAAGTGGAGTTAGAACCTTGCTCAAAATCCCACATATATCTCCCATGACTTCTTTTAGCTTGTCCTTCTTTCTTTGCATTCATCTGATCATTCAGGAGACGTTAAAATTGCACACACTGAACTAGGCACTGAATTAGGCACTGAATTAGAAGGGTTTTGTTTGTTTGTTTTAAAGTTAGTACTACTCCTTGTAACTTTCAAGCTGTCTTACAAGCAGAAATGCATTGCAGTTACAGTGGCAGCTGCTGTTTTCTCTTGTTCTAAGCATGCACTCTCTAACACTCTATTCCTATCCTTTTGGATATCCAGTTTCCAAGGGAGAACTGCTGAAGGGTTATCTTGAGGAGATCTTTCCTACCTCACTGGGCCTTTTCTTACTGGAAATTCAAGTGGATTTTGTATGTAATTTTCTTGAAAAACATCCTGAACTGCTTTACAGATTAGTCTGAAGGAAGTCCTCTTACTCACATAGCTTGAGTTTTGTGTGATTTGGTCATGTTAATCTATTATTACCTGTTAGACACTAGTATCTGGTATGAATACTAGACTGCTTTAAAATAGTGTCTTGCTCTATATATCAATAAAGAATGTAAGTAATTCTTGTTAGTAACTTCTATCCAGTAACTTAGTTGCATCTCTAAAGCCTTTTTCTCCTCACAGATTGTGGAAAAAAAGATTTTTAAAGGGAAGTTGTTTGACTCTGCTATTTCTGGTCACATAGGTAGCATTAAGAGTCTAGTTTGATGTAAATGGTTTCTTAAGCTGCCACTACTAGGACTATAGAATTTCATTTGATAGGCTTCAAACAAATTTTAAAAGCTTGGAGTACAATACATCTAGAGTTGAACTCAGAGTTAGAAACAATAGATTGCAAATGCAAGGTATAGTGGGAGATGGCACTGGAAAAAATATTTACTCTGGTTTTTAATCTTGTGTCCATAGATGAACCAAAAACCAAACTGAAACAACCCCTCCAAAAAAACCAAATTAGTTTAAAGTATATAATGAACCTAATGTAAAAGAAATCAGGAGCAGAATAGTAGCAAAATACTCTGATAATGCCAGACTGAGAGGAAACTGTAAATGTTAAGAGTGAGCTGAGAAATAAGATGCTTGAGAAAGAAATTAACAAATATGATTTGCTGTGGATCATTTCTACTCTGCTGATGGCAAATTCTGTTAGACTGCCAGGATGGAGGCAGTGGAAACCACATTTGCAGATAGAACAGTAGTTTGGCTGGACCATGAGTAAATGTGCAGTTGGGATCTGCCTTGTTTTGGCATGGAATACAACTAGAAAAATCAATGGTATTCCTTCTCTGTTTCTAGCATCTGTGATGTCACTCCTATAAAAAATATTTCACTATGGAAAAACAGATAAAAATCTCTCCTCTGATGTATTTCTTCAGTGTACTGCAGGGGTGGAAAGTCATCATGCTGAGCTGTCAGAGTACTGGAGAGTAAAACCTTCCTTTATGATGCATCATTGGCAATGGCAGGCCATGATGTGGGCTGCAATGTTAATTAGGTTTTATAGCATGTGTATCTGTGGTCTTTTTACAATCTATTGCCAGAATGTACTATTTTAAGAGGTGAGCATGTGCCTGTTGGGGATTGATCTGAGCTCACCAGCCAGGATCTTGCACGCTACCAAACAGCTGTGGGAACGGAGAATTCATCTCCAGTCCTTTACTGAATTTAATGCAAACAGACTCAGCACCCTGCACAGAGCTCACTGAGGGATTCAAGCAGGCATCTGCCTGTTCTCTGTAGCTGTTTTTCATTGTGTGTGAAGTGAGATAGTCCATCTCTGAAGCTGGATACAGGCTGGTGGCTTACTGATTCTGGGAAATGCCAGAAAGAAATGATCATATTTCTATTTATTTTTCTTTAATTCTTGTTTTCAACCAATAACCCAAATATTAATTTTGGAGAGCAATGCCCTACAGGACGATGCACTGTTTCTGACTGAGCTTTGTCTACGTCCTCCTTTCCTGATGGGACAACGGTAACACAGAAAAAGCTCCGGGAGGGATGGGGGAGAACAGCCTTTGCCTCAATCTCTGTACGACTGAGACTCTCTGGTGACTACGAGGGCTGCAGCACCCACAAATGAAGGCTGCCTTCATCCCCTCCTGCTGTTCTATTCGATGTACTGCAAGAGTTTTCTCATAGCAAAGAGTTATTAGTTATGCATAACGATCCCAGTTTTGAGGACTGTGAGATTCTAGCAGTTAGTCAGAAGTCCTGCTTTATAATTCAGTCTCACTTCCGGAGCACAGCTACATTTCAGGATCACATCCTACACCAGGACAAACCTGACAAATTCAGATGATTTCTTTATCATCTTTAAGATGCACCAAAGGTGCTCTGTAGCCAGATAGCAACAGAAATGTACATAAGGGATGGATAATCCTGATCTCAACTGTGACTCCCGCAGTCTTGGAAAAAGTGAGACCTATCCCAAGTCTTCAGATGTAAATATAGTCCTTTCTCCTTCACCAGTTTGATAGATCACCATCAGGTCTTTCAGATGGATGCATCTCCACTTAAATTGATTAAAAACAAACAAACAAAAAAAAAACAAACAAACAAAACAAAACAAAACAACAAAAAAGCAAAAACACAAAAACCAACCCCCAAAAAAAAAACCCAAACAAAACCAAACTCTGTTTCTCAATAGTCATTCCCTTTACACTTCTCTTTGTGATTTCCACACTTATGTTGCTTTCTCTTTTAAAACATACTCTGGACACGTTCCAGCACCTCAAGAAAGATGTTGAGGTGCTGGAATGTGTTCAGAGAAGGGCAACAAGGCTGGTGAAAGGCCTGGAACACAAACCCTAGGAGGAGAGGCNGGCAACATAAACATTTAGCTCTTCAGTGTAGACTGTAAACACTTAAAAGGTTGGAATGTTTATCTAAAATGGCCAAATATCCAAAACCTGAAAAGCTGATATGTTTGCAGTTCTGACAAAGAGTAAAACCTAAAGATTTTTACTCATTTGAAGGAGGAGAAGAATAAAATCTCGTATTTGGCTCACACCAACAATTATGTTCAATTTTATATCAGTTCTTAAGTTCACTCAGCACTGTTTTGTCCATTATGAACGGATTTTGGAAGGGAATTAGTTGGGATTAGGACTGCTGCTAGAATCCCAGTGTAAACCCAGGTCTCAGTGAAAGGAGGGGAGTGAACCAAGGCAGGTAATACTGTTTTTCTACTTTTATGTTTGGCTTTTTTGTTCTTAAATGCTCACTGACATGTCAAGCTGAAAAAAGTCCAGGGATTTAGAAGCTGCCTCCTGAGCATTTAACTGCTATTAAAATGTCAGTTTCTGTGAGAAGGGAGGAGATATTGTCACACAGATATGAACATAACCTCATATTTTTCTACTTATGATGCTAATATTACGAAGCCACCATATCTCTAGACAAGTAAACATGATTGCTCCTCAGTTTTTGGTTTGGCTACTTAATAGTTCCACAGAACTCTGCTACCCCTTCCAATATATTGTATTTGTAAAGAGTTTACTTTGGTGTAGTAAGTATAAAAGTTATTTCTGCTTCATTTTGTCTACCTTCAGTGAACAAAGATGCTGAATGCAATCTAACGCAGAACATGATTCATATAATCATCGGATCAGCTATAGAAATCTTCTCACCAAGTTAGAGGGGAACTGGGCACTTACAAGGTAAGCAGCAGAACCAACAGTGATCTGAACAATGGTTCCAAAATACTAAATTAACATTTCATAATCCAAAAGAAAGTTCGGTGAGTGATGGAAGAGTAAAAGAAGCTGTGAAGGCCTTACTGTGTACAACTTAGTTCCATCATGACTAAAATTTCACAATATTTGATGAAATTGCAGTGCAGAAGAAACTTGTTGGATTTGGGTTCATGTTGTGTTTTTTCCAAACTGCATCAAGGGTTAACTGAATATCTGCTGTTCAACCAGCTCTAACTACACCATCAGGAAAGAACTCGAACTAGTTTTACAGTTAAACATCGATTTGCTAACAGAGAGAAACGATGTAGTTATCTGATAGAACTCTTCTTGATGTATTGAAAAGTCATTATCCTCATAGGTGTTTCACAGCTGTGTCCACGGATGCAATTGCTCTAATGACACAAATGGCCACTTGGATCCTCCAGTGCACTTTTAGAGATTGGATTATCCCTAGTTTTGATCTGCTAAATACCCTGAAGTGACTTTATTTTGCACACCTTTTTCATTCATGCTCTTTAGTGCAATGGTAGTCGAGCAGCAGGGAAACACAGTTCGTCATCTGAAACCTCTTTGAACACTTGCTGCAACGGTTTTGGTAGGCAGTAAAAGGACTCCCTCTGTCGGTAAATCTGTGTGTAACTGTAAGGTAATTTCTGTGTTGCATGTAACTTCCCGAGATATTCGACGTTTATGAAGTCTTAGAAAAAATATTAACGTTGTTGAGATTAAACAAAAAATCAACTAGAATCATAGAATCAACCAGGTTGGAAGAGACCTCCAAGATCATCCAGTCCAACCTAGCACCCAGCCCTAGCCAGTCAGCTAGACCTGAATTGCAAACTGTTTACTGAATTGTAAACTTTGACATCTCCCTAATTCTGCTCTATTTACATCTGAGCATCACGTATAATGTTTTTGCTTAACACGTTTTTCATTCCTTGCTTTAGGATTAAATTCAAATTGAAGGAAGTAGGAATGTTAGTGACTTTTATTTGTGGGTCTTAATTATGTGCAGAGGTGAAATAGCACAACTACTTGAAAAGAGAAAATGCCTTTCCTTGTTTCCAGGAGAGGTCTCTGACCCGCCATGAAATGTATGTGCTTGAGGTCAGTTGTAACCATCTAAGACTAGCTAAGTTGCAGAAAGAAGGAAAGAGAGAATTCCTTGGCCGGGATAAATTACCATCGTACCTGAGCCTGTGTTTGCAGATGTTCCTCTGGCTCCATGCACAGAGCTGAGGTGAGAGGCCACTAGTGGAACCCTGGGTGAAGCTGCAGAATGGACCCGCGTAATGTGGCACTGCCATTCAATATGCTATGGCTGTGCTGTTGATTGCCGCGGGGAGATTCTCACTCCCTGCAACTGAAAGGCAAGGAATGTAGCGATGCAAAGTATCACCTAAGCAGGCAATGTTTGTTGGACGAACCCCTGAATTTACCTTCTTCCTTTATAGAGATACTGCCTCGTTGTGGTCAATACAGAGAACATAACACTGATTTGATTCAGTTTCAATTAAATATTGTGTTATTCAGCTCTCTCAGAGTCTACTCTCTAGTCTGTGGTTAGGGTGCTTACCTGGGAAGCTGGAACATCTGTGAAAGGTCATCTTTCAGTGCTTGCATTTCTTAATGGCTGGAGAATATTTTGAGTAATCTTGGGTAAAATGTCCTCTGTGCTAAAGATGTCTTGAATTACATGTTTGTTTTTTCTTTTTCCCTAAATGTGGGTAAGGCTTCTGGGTGAGTCAGAGCTGAGTCATGGGAAGATTATGCTACTTTTATGTATAAGGCCTATTTTATTATGTTCCAGGAGTTGTGCCCCACAGCAATATTTTGCCACAGCAGAATGCTACTGCAGCCAGAGGCATGGTGTGAGGAGATGCTGATCCATATCACTACTGAGGTGAAGCTTACTGTGCACAGATGACATCTTCAGGCATTAGATTCAATGAGCAGACAGTCTGGTAAGTTATACTTTTAGCTACAGTTTGAACTGCGGTTTAGTATTCTTGGGAACTTCGTATTATTAATTACAAAGAGTAATTGAATATATAGGATATTTATCTTTATCTAGTCTTTTAATCCTCACACTGAGGATATAGAAATTTTATTTATCTCTGGTTTTAGGGAGGGAAATCTGAAGTATGGACAGGCTAAAATCGCATATTAGGCCAACAGCAAGCTAAGATTGCCCAGACCTCGATGTCCACTAAGTAGTCGTAAGAAAGTGGGACAAATAGTAGATAAGGGAATGGAAGGATAGTTAAATATGGTGTGTCCTAGTGTAGGCTTTAAAGGTGAGAAGAAGAAAGCTAGATTAATTATTGTAAGTGTAGTAGATGTGGCAGATGCACTTGTCTTCTTGACCAAACTAGTAGCAGCCTGGGGCAAGCTCCAGAGTACATAAAGGTTTAGGCTGTGAGCAGGCCATGATCCTCTCCAGTTCTAACCTGTTCTTTGAAAACCCATCCAGAAACAAGGTGATATGATGAGCTTTGATGTATATGAACTTGGAAACTGAAACACCAAACATGTGATTAACACATGAATGGCAGGTGGGTCTTCAAGAAAAAAAAAGCAAGTTGTGGGTACAAAGAATCTCATGCATACCTTTTCCATTACATACAATTTAACTAGGACCCAACCACTTTGGTCCATAATTACAATAGCTTGAGTGAGCCTTTTTTTGAGCTTTTCCTGCTAAGCAGGTGGCTGCATGGTGGTGATCTACCCCTGAACTGGGACACCTCTCAAGGTGACTCTTCAAGGTTGAGAAAGCCCTTACCATCTGCAGCTCTTTGATAAGTGACTGATATTTCACCTAAGTTTGTATTACAGGGCATTAAGTTCTTGTATTGGTAACTTTGAATCATTATTATGTCCTCTGTGCAGTAAAGAATCGATTGAACCTTGCTATCAGGCTTTGCTAAGCCTCCATTTTGTAATATCTTACTTCAGTAAAACCAATTTAAAGGTAACGTCTTGAAATGTGCTGTTGAAATACAGTATACAATTGGGTAAGTCTCAAAAGGAGCAAATCTTCTGTTCATCTACTGACTTGATTTGATATTCCTCTCTGTGATATTGCTGAGTGCTGGATTGCCCAAGCTGATTCACTCTCCATTTACTGGAGAGAGAGGGATAAAAAAACAAGTGGGGAGGTGTCTGTGTTTATGTCCTATTAAGTTCCACACAGAAACTTTGTGGGGCTGTGTGATGGTTTGGGTGTCCCCCGCTCCCCACACTTTTAAAAATCACCCAGACTAGACTCAGCCGGTTCTGGAAATTTGAATGAAGCTTATATTTACAGCTGGCACAATTTACAAGCAGATATTTACAGTATATACAGTTATAGTCAGAAATATACAAGGGAAAAAAGGTAATACAAACACATTTCCCCTCCCAGAAACCTGAGTCCCCAGGAGGGGCTCTCAACCACCCCCTCACCTTCCCCCTACCCCTCTCAACCTTACCCCAGTCCTAAGGAAGAATGGAGGTTTGGCCAAAAGGGTTAAAAAGCAAGGTGAAGCAGCCAAGCAAAAGGAGGGTGAGGTTAGAAAGCAAGATGGAGTCCAGCTAGCAGCCTCAGCTTCTCCCCAGCAGGCAAAGCTCCCCAGCGAAGAGAAGAAGCAAGTGCAGTAATCTTTGTTTTGCCTTTCTTCTTTACACATCCCAGCAAGACTGTGAGGGAAGTAGACCTCACCATTGTTTTCATTTTACAGCCTATCATCTAGTTCTTCTCACCAAAACATGCTAGCTAGGCTCAAACTAGCACAGGCTGGATAGTTTTTGACAATGATGAAGCAAGGAGTTCAAAATAGTATTGCAAACCAACACAACTGACACGTAGCTGATCTCTAACCCATTCAGATGAGTTTCCCAGTCACTCGATTGACTTGCATTCGGAAGTACTTAAAGATGCTAACAAATATTTGTCTATTTTCTCATATTGGTATCTTAAACTTTACTGATGTAGCTGCAGTGTGCATGCCAAGGCTAGCGCATTCTCTTTCTTTGGCCTCCTTTTCCTTTTATCCAGTCCTATTGCTGGAATTAGATCTTAACTGGAGTTCAGAATTCAGTTTTGCACAAAGTAGAGGATCTACATAGACTGAACCAGTGACTTATATAAGCATATATTTTAAGCTGGCAGCCCACTGAAGGAACTTGGCTTATGTCTGCTGAGCAGTAAAACACAGAGCTATCCAATTGTAATGCTCTAAGAATTTAATGGCAAGTTTGTGTTAATATGAAATGGAAAGTAAAACACTTCTGTTACTCCTTGATGAAACGGTTAATTTCAAGACTAGGAAAGTGCAGTACTTGCAGGAAATGGAACTGCAATTTCGTGGGTTCTCTCATAAAGAATTGTTTGAATTTGTGTTGAGTCACTGCCAGCACAATGTCAGACAGCAGTAATTACAGCCATGCTTGAGATGATAGGCAAACTCTCACCCACTCCAGTATCAAGAATTCTAAGCCTCATTTGTTGCCATCCTGATTGTGGCATTGCTGCCTATATGCCTTTGGTCTGAAATCTTAATGCAGAATGACACTTGTTAATATAAGTAAACCTCGTTTCAGAGTGTACAGCATATGAAGTTTAGAGGTCCTGTCCTGGCTGGATACCAGTGTAAATATTAAAACCTTAACAACTAAGAAATTAATAATAAAAATAGAAATTAAAACTTGCTGGTAGTTTTCCCATAATTTGAAGTGGTGAAAAAATATTTGTTTTCCTTTCAGCTGCACAGTATTGCTTCTGCAGTTACCTTAGAAACTGCCTGCTGGAGAGGTTCCACTTACAGGCTGTGATTAGGTTTCCTAAACTAAGCTGACTGAAAACCAGTCTCAAAGGTATGTGTATCATATTACATGTAATAAAAATGTAGGTAATATAGTAAGCTATACTCCACGTTTCTGCATACTTTTCCTCTTGTAATTTCTTTTCTAAAATGGCTGTGTTACACTCTGCTCTAGAGAATTAATCAAATTGGGACATACTTGCTTCATCAGCAAACTGTTCTGATGTACTCTTCAGATTAAATGTGTCACAAAGAGTTGGAAAATTTAGATCCCCCTCTCCTGGTAGGAATCCTGATACAACTAAGCTGATCTAACAAGAATAAAAGAAAGCTGGAAGTGAAGAGTGGAAAGGGGAGAGTGGCCTTGTCCTTTTTTGACAGCAACTATACTGTGAACATCTCTGTGGGGCTATCAGATGTACTGCTGCTGAAGGTGAACAGAAGTGGACTTTCTGTGAAATTCCTGTTAACATATATTTTTATTTTAATAAACATGAAGGGAAGAAAAATATCTAATATGCAAGTTACATTTAGCTCCGTAACTCTGAAATTCACATATTCTCTTTTTTAAAATGCTTCACATATTTTATGTAACTGTGTATTTTTATAAGTTGGAAATGACAAAAAAAAATGGCACTTTTTCATTTGTTTGAAGTGAGCACCTAGGAGGTATTAAATAGAATTAAAGGGAAGAAATAGTGGGTCAAGAAATTACAAAAATACATTGTTGGAGCTAGGTCTTCATCCCAGCATAACATACAAGAGAATTACTTCTTATTATTTAATGCTCAAAATGTTAACTTATGTGACGTATGACTATATAACTGTACATATCCACAGAGAAAAGAATATAATAATATACCAAACCAGATGATTTCTTATGTTGTTGGGTTTTTTTTTAATCAAGAGCCACTTCTTACTACCACACATGGACATCTTGTTTGATATTTCACAAACTGTTCTATCTATGCCATGTAATTCCTTCACACGTGTGTCTAGAATATATGGTCCACAAAACCCCATTAGTATTTCTTCATGTTCTTGTGAATCTTACCATCTCAGATTTTTACCAAGAAATGGGTGAAATTCATCAGGGAATAAGGTTCACCGCTTTGCTTTGGAAAAAAAAAGAAAAGGTAAGGGCCCTGCTGCCATCTGCTTCCTTCTTCCACAAGCAGAGATGTGTTTTCTCCCAAGAGTGTGTGTTCCGTGCTTCAAGAGCATAAGGAATCCCTTTCCACTGTGGACTTGTGAGGGAAACAGTGGGTAAAAGCCCTGACAGCAAGAGAATGTGGTGTTGAAAAAACCAGTCAAGCCTTAGACACAACATTTCTACGGGTAAAATATTTCCTCCAGTGCTTATTTTGTGCCTCAGAGGCAGTTTGGGAATTCAGAGTCTATCGATATGTGGAAATTAAAAGATATTGTTGTGGGCTGGCTACTTTTCCAAGCAGACTACACTATATTGCTTACCCTTAGATCACTTTTCACAGATTTCATCATTTTTGTGCAATTTTACTGATAAAGCATGCTGCCAAAACAACTACGCTTTCTGACAAGAACATTTGCTGCCCGAAACAGCTTTTGCAGGAAGAGGATTTGCTCCAGACAAAGTTCCCAAAGTGCGTGGGCTTGGAGGTTACCATTCCTGTGGAAAATTTTCCAGAAATTGAGTATGTTACACAAGTGCCTCAATCCCTGCCTGTCTGCAAATGGCAGCTAGTGAGCTTTCCATACAGTGGTTTCCTTGTCAGGAAAGTATTCCATATGCTGCCATGCCATAGCCAGCTCAGTTTCTGGTTATGAATGACATATCAAAGGTGTGGGATTTCTATGAATTCCTCTGTTTCTCTAGGGTCAGTGGCTGTGTTACCAAAGGAGCTAGAAGTGAGCCAAATGTGGACTTCAGGTAAACCCACTGAACATTTCAATTGACTTCAACACCAGCACAGCCAGATCTAAAGTAAATATTGGGCTGGTTGCAGCAATACAAACTTCCTCATAGATTCCTTCCAGCCTAAATATGATACTCAAAGGGGTTTTCTATGCAAGAAAACAACAGTACTTAAGTTGTAGACATGTTATTTTCCAAATCCTGCTGGAAGAAGTAACCCTTTGTAGAGGCCACTGTGTCCTCATTAGATGAGAGTGGCAGCTCCTCTGAATGGCCCCTAACATGTGTCAGTTAAAAATACTCTGATTTACAAAACCGTCCTCTTAATGGGCCCCTCTTTTGGCTGGCGCAAGTCAGACAAATTAATTCCCAATGGGAACTCTACCAGCACACTGAGAGCACAGTGATTCCTGGCCTTCTTTGCACATGAGCTACTTTGTAGGCACTTTTTATAATCCACATAGTGAACATCAGACTGCACTCTGCATCAAAACCTGTGCTGATGTTTAGGCTTGTCCATCCATCAGAAATTCCTTTTTTGGTGAGACTTAAGATCAGCAGGGAATAAACTTGCAATTTATGCTAAAGCACAAGCCATTCTTAATTGGAAAGATGCCTGTTTATGTGCGTTGGACTACTTAAAGTTTAGCCTTTTTCCCATTGGTGCAGCCTTGGCCTCTGTGGTGCCAGTTAAAATTTTGATGTGGTGAAAAAAAGGGATTCCTTTTCTCTAGTTCCATCACAGCTACTGTATTCCAGTGACTGCCCACGATAGTTTGTTGAAGCTGTACTCTGCCCTGAAAAGAGTTGGTAAGCAAGCAGGACTTAAGCTTTAAGAAGCATGAACACATCCTTCAAAGTCAGTTTAGTTCTAAATTAAATCACCTGTTACAAAGTGTACCTGTGGGAGGGAAGCAAGTGTTGGAAGTTCTGAGACCATGTTCACAAAAATCCCAGCTGTAAGAAAGAGGTTATTCCCTGCCCAAATTGCATAATGCTGTGATTCAGTCAGCAATGTTATTTTGGTGAGTGTCTTGGCAAAAAAAAAAGGTAATGGGAAAATGCTAGGCCTTTTTGGTTTTGTTGTTTTGTCTCCCTAAATGCTTCCATGTGAGCAACTTCACTCATCTTTAAAGAATGCGTGTAGGAAAAAAAGTGTATTTATTGAAGCGTTTAGTTAGTACTGCTTGTAGTAGGAAAAGTGAATACAAAAGATCTTCCTTTTACATTACTGTATAATTTTACTGAAGGAAATGTACATTATATAGAAGAAAAATAGGGTTTCTGCCCCACCTTGCTTGGAAAACACGTTTTGTGACTGTTTCATGAATTCCTGATGAAAGCAGTCAGTTTCTGCGTTTAAATCTGATGTTACACTGCACCTTGTCTTGGACTGTAACTTCCTCGATTTGGTTTTGCTGCTCAAGTGTCACCAGTCCCTCAGGACACTGCGTACGCTGGGAAAAGCCCAGGCTGCCCTTGTGATGGGTGGAGTTCCTTTTTCCCTGTTTGTTTAGTTATTTTATGAAACGGACCTCTCACTGGAAATCGTCCTCCTGCCAAACCTGTTTTGCGGGACTTGGCCAACTCGTTTCCAGCCAGCGGCTGCTCAAGCTGCCCTGTTGAGGGCCGCCCCGGGCAGCACAAGCCGCTGGCAGCTGCTCCGCAGGCCCTGTCGAAGCCGCTCCCAACCTGCACCGCCTCCTCCTCGGCCTCGGCGCCGGGCCTGGGCTGCGGAGGCACTGCCCCGAGTGCGGGACAGCTGACGCGGCAAGTGGGACGGCCTGCCCACGCCCTGCGGCAGCCGTCACGTTTTCCATCGGCCAGCATTACCCCATTCTCGGCCCTCCCTCGCACCAAGTCCGGCGGAAGAAGCTGCGGCCTCAGCAGCTCCGCCTCCCTGGCGCTCCCGCTGCCGCGCAGCGCGACTGAGCCGGCAGGAAGGGCGGCCGTGCTGGCTGTGGCTCTCGAGGATCCGCGGTAGGAGCGACCCCCGCGGTGGGTCGGGCAGGCGGGGGGCGAGTGCTACCCGGTGTCGCGGGGTTGTGGGTCGGACAGGGCTGGGCGGGCGTCCGCGGGATGGTGGCAGCTCACGTCCGCCTGGACTGAAGGGCAGGAGTCGTCGTCCCGTCAGAGTGAGAAGCGGCTGTGAGCCCGGAGTGAAGGGTGAAGTTTCGGGGCTCGCAGCAGCTCCGCGGTTCATCGAAAGGAGCTTCTGTTTCATAGGCAAATGAGGTGCTTTCAGAGGAAAATTAGGATGTTGCAGTTCGTACTTTGCTGTGACCTCAGCTTGGGTCTAACTCATGATTTTAAGTGTATGGTTAAGAAGAGGAAAAAAAGGCTAAGACGTTATACAACGTTTATTTTAACGCCTCTTTCTGTGGACGTTTCTTTCTATGTAATGCGCTTTCCTTTTTCTTCTGCTGCGTGGACTTAAAGTGTCTTACAACAGAAACTTAATTTGAAACTCTTGCTGTACTTTGTGTGCGACGGGAAACACGTAACTATGTGCAGGGCAGTGGGGAGTATGGTCTTGGGGTAGTTATTCCTCATTTAGCAGGCTAATGGCAGTTCCTGGAAGCTTCTTCCTGAGAAGGAGCAGCTGAGGGAGATGCCTTTTGAAGGGAGTGGCAGAAGTCTGGAAAGTGGCTCAGCCAAAAATGGGTACAGATGCATTGGGGTAGAAAAGCTGAGGCGAAAGTGTGGAGAGAAAGCAGACTGAGGAGGGAAGAGGTCTGGTGCAGTGTGTTTTGATGAAGCTGATTAGTAGGTTTTTATACATCTAAAAGTCTGGCTGCCTTAGGAAGTGGGGGCTCATCCCTTGTGCCACCAGAGCGTTGCGTTTTCTGTTAAGTGCTTCACAGGAGTATGCGCAGATGTCACAAATGGTACAAAACCAATGCTAGTGTATGACTACATTGAAGCTTGTGTGCATGAACGTTTTCCCCACAGCCTATTTCTGTGATTTCCTGGATTTTAGCTTGTGTAAGAGTCACGCAAACGGCTCTCCTCCCACTGATGCAGCTGATAACCTGCACGGGGAAGTGCCTTTAGCTTTGCCTGTGGCCTAGTCCCTGTTGCGTTCCTGCTGAACTTTTTCTTCCTGAAAATGCCTCTGTGACTTATTCTCTCCTGCCTCTGAAGCATCATTTGTAATGCAGTATATCATATGTAATAAATATGCAGCAAGGTTTTGAAGGTCCTCATGATTTTGTCCCTGTTAACAATTAGATTTATGTACCTTTTTTACCTCAGTATAAGGTTGTGGAGACAAAACATCTCTGTGAAGCTGGGTTTAGATTTCATGGAGTAGTTATCCCACTCATGCTGCACAATTTCTTCAAATTGCCAGAATTTCTATAGTTGCCAGAAGTTTTGAATTATTGGACTCAGAATTCTGTGAAAGGTCAAGAGTTACTAGGACATTGTAGTGAAACCACAGTGGGGTGGCAATATTTCAAGGAGATACTTGTATTAACGAAGAAGCACAAGGGTAGAATTATACAATGGCTTAAAAACATAGTCCAATCTGCTACAAAAAGAATTCAGAAGATGGAACATCCAGAGGATCTGTTCCATAACGCCACATTAATCAAAACTGAAATAGTGACAGTCTTAGTTTGAAAGCAATCTAGGGATGGAAGAAGAAGCTCTAGTAAAGGCAGAGATGTAATAGAAAAGAGCAGATGGTTTAATGGTGGCTGCAGAAGGACTAGGACTTTTGAACAAATACAAACTTCCACTTACTTTTAGGCAAGGCTCAGGTATAATTATCCATAGAAACTTCTTCGTCAGCTTGAAATTGTAGTTAGGTGTCCTTGAATTAAGTATACAACTGAGCGGTATCAGCAGTGTACCTTGTTTATTTCATACATGTGATTTGTCTGCTACCTTGAAACATGTTTCTTACTGGGTATATTTTTAGTTGTATGTATAAATTACTGGAAATAAAGATAGGGATTTGTCAGTTATATCTTGTGACTACTGTTGCTCCACATTTGTTGCTGAGCTCACTACAAAATCTTTGAGAGGTGAGATCCTGGCTAAGGCAAGCCTAGAATCAGGTGTGGAGCTGGGTGAAGACCTGGCTGTTACATTATTCTGGACAGCCAATTCTGCCTATGCCTAGCACCTTGTATTATGTATGTGTGAAACTGTATTCGTACTATGCAGCTGCCACAGATGCTGAGTGTGAACCAGTGCTAATCATTAGGCTGTAGCAACTTACATTGTGTAGAGTTCGTGTGTTGTTTAAAAAAACACCAAACCCAAATCCAACCCCACACAGTCCTGCTGCCTGACTGTTCCCTCTACAGTGCTGAGCATCACTGTGCTGTTTGAGCAGTAAAAATGTTTTTTTTCTAAGGCAATATACCAAATAATGGAATTGAAAGAAATCTTTCACAGATAATGCTTCCTTTTGGTTTGTTTGTGTGTTTGGGGGTGGGTTGTTTTTTTTTTGTTTGGTTTTGTTTTGTTGTGGGGTTTGGTTTTGGTTGGTTTTTTTTTGGAGGGAGGTTGGTGGGTTTTCTTTCTTGTTAGAAAGCATGGGTGGGGTTGTGGGGTATTTTGAGGGCATTGGGAAAGTGTCACCAATAGGTCACTTTCTTCCCTGCTTAGCTCAGCTGTTGTCTTCAGGAAGCACTGGTCTTAATTTCTTTCCTTCTTAGTATTCATTTCATCATTAGGAGAGGTAGGCTTCTGTCTTCTTCAGGTTTTTGGATTCCAGCTTCTGTCAGGTTTAAGAAGTGTCAGTCAAGTTAACCCTTTGTTAGAGATCCAAATTAATTTGAAATCTTCACAAGGCCTCTGTGCTAAACCTTACTGCAGACATTCAGTTGATATGCATGTGAAGTGATACTTGTAATTAATTTACACATCTAATTCACATTCCCAAAGACCTCTCATTTGGGTGAAAAAGAATGTTGGGCTCCTGACTGTGGCCTAGCAAATTACTCTAAATTGGATACTTAAACTGCCTAAAGTGCTGAACTGTGAATATGCATTTTATGGTTGCTAGAGAGAAGAATTTTCCTGGGATATTGAATGCATTCTGTAAATGCTGCACCTATCTATAGCCTAAATAGCTGGTTATTGGCTGTACTTCTTTTCTGAAAATACTCCGTTTTCCCTTTGAGAGAATATGTGTATCTTAGGTATCTCAGAATTTGGGGGAAGGGGGGAACTGCCTGGTTTTTAAATGTACTAAGCTCTAGGAGTGATCCTCAGTTCAGACTAGATTTGAAGGCCATAGTCTTGCTTTGCTTTAACTTTGCATGTTTATGGGTGTTGTGAAGTACCTGGATCTCTGATTTGCTGAACTGGTTCTCTTGAATAAGTCAATTCCTGTAGAGATGTAATTAGTCAGTCTTTGTAGTCAGCAATGAATGAAGTGTATCCATTTGTTTAGCAATGTAATAATCTTCCTAGTGTTGGATAGCTGTGTGTGAGCCTTTCACAATCTAGAGAGCATGAAAGCCATCGTTAAGGAAAGGTTGATGCATTTGCACCCTGATATTGGTCTTTTTTCATCTCGGGAGTCCCAAGGCTGTCAGCCTGGTGCACAGCACAGAGGTTTTGTGCACAGTGTAGGGTACATCTATACAGCTTTTAAGGCTCCATGCAGTCCTATAAGTGTGCCTTTCTTTGTGAGGCTGGCACTTGATTAGCTTGGTGTTACTGGCTTCTTATGCATCCTGAACAGCAGGAAGTGCTGGCGGAGGACCTGATGGAAAACTTTTGTTGTCCTTACATTCCTGTTGCCTTGCAGGCCTGGGTAACACTGGAGTCCTCTACTTCTGCAACAGGTCCATGCCCTGGCTTTGCTCTTCAGGCTTGGGCTCAGCAGCTAATTAAAAATCAGTGGTGTGCAATGAACAATTAAGTGTTTTTTTTACAGTAACTCTTTTAGTATACTGAGTGTTATACTGTTGCTTTAGTTCTGAAGTATTTCCCCCAGAGACTTTGTGAAAATGAAAGTAATAGTTATTTGCCAGTTCTGACTGATGATGTAAAAATGTCTGCTGTGGTAGAACTTAAAATAGATGAGTATAAATACCTGAGGCCTTAGTTGGGAACATAATTCAGTCTATTTATAGAATGACTGGTTTCTTTGCAATGGATTTTTTTATATGATGAGTTTGAAATAGAACAACCTTGTTATGTTGTTTCTTCAGACATTCCATACACCTATTTTGGTATTATTTCTTGCTTGTTGTGTCATTGGAAAGTGTCTTTATCTGTGTATGTTTTGCCTGTCTGTGTTGTAAATATTCCAAAGAGAACATTGCTAGAGTGTGCTACAAAAACAAATACTTGGATCAGGGTAGATTAGGAAGCCATACCGAAGCTGACCTCTTGGAATTAACTCAAAGCCAAGCACAGTAGTATGTGGCTTTCTATTCAACCAATTGTCATCACTGTGGATCCATATTGGTGAATGGTATTACATTGCTTGTCTCCAGCGACCCAGTTCTACTGTCTTCTAGAAAATGAGGTTGGCTACTTGTCCTTTTTAAGTTTGGACCCTCTGTGAAGGATTTGGGTGTTGAGTTGTCAAGCAGATGTACCAGTGAGAGGTGAATATGCTCAAGCTAGGATAATCTTGTCTTGAAAGGTGACAATGGGGCTGGTTATTGGAACTTTTGGTCCTTACTTGCTTCTGTGGTTTGGCAGATGCTGTTACTAGATGTGCAAAGAATTTTGTTATGAAGTGACTGAGTAGCCTGTTACATTAGACTTATCCTTCGCTGGGTACTGAATTCTTAGTTGAATGTTGAGTCAGTTTTGTTTTGTTTTCTCACTATCCAATAAAAACAAGCATTAAAAGGTCCTAGTTGTAAGTCAGCAAATCATCTGGGAAATGCCTTGTGAAACAGATGATCTCAAAATCCCTTCTAACCTACATTATTCTGTGAAATGCAAAGCTTGCCCTGGTGCAGCTAGCATAAAAGCAATTGTTTTACTATCTTTGAGAATCTCGTTTTGGTTGTATATTATTCAAGCATTTCTCTGTCACGTGGAGTGTTTCCAATGCTGTTCAGGCTATTCTTCAAGTGGTGTTCAGCCCACTTTGACTATTTTATACTGTTGAACTTTTATGTAACTTAAATAATGAGTAGTGATTTTAAAAACTAATTTTCTGTTACTGAAGGCTTGAGAATTTCAGTGCAAATATTTTCACTTTTGTCTAGAATACAGAACATGCTCACCTTGTGTTGGCATCTCCTGTTGCAATGCTATGATTTATGCCTCTGGCACTGAACATTGTGTGTGAATGTTCTTAGCAGTTTTACAGTGTGGTTGTGACTTATCAATCCATCTAACTGCTCATCTCTTCTTTGTTGGACATGACGTCTGTTTTCTCCTCTGCCTTGTTTTGACTAAGACTTGTCAGTGTTACCTTCCTGGTACTTCGCCTCCCTCTGTCCTGTGCTTACCCCAGCAGGTCAGAAAAATGCTAGATTATCCTACAGTGAAATATTGGATGATTATATTGAATTAGATTATAAAAAATGGCATTATTTCTGACACATAATACTAGCAAGCAGTTCAACTGGATGGCTTTTAAAAGCCCCTTTGTTGGAATTTGTTAATATTTCACCGTCTATTCAGAGCTGTAGGTTGGATTGTTGGTTTTGGAGTTTCTTTTTAGGAAATGTGTTAGTATTCTTTAAATACACATTTTTAGATGAAGATAAGTAATGATTTTAGGGGTGGACCATGAATGTTAAGTTCTGTGTAAAAGAGGTTCTCTGAGTTTCAGCTGGCATGAACTCAGCTATATTAAGCCCTATTAGAAGGGGATTACTTGCTACTAAATTAGTGTTTTTGTAGCGAAAGAGAGGCTAGACAGTTACACAGAAGATTTCATGAAAAAACAAATTGCAGGGCCATTTATCTGACAGGATGAAAAATATTATGCATGATACAGGAAAGAACAACTGTGCTGCACTGTGTAAGTCAAAGATAAATCTTGCTCAGGCTGTTAAGATAGCAGTTAGCAAGTATGGTGCTGACTGTGGCTTAACTTAGTCTTGCAAAAGCATAGCGATGGAAGCCCCAGTTTACCTCTGATAAGGATCTACAGCATATTGTAAGGCGGTAAATTCTGTTCTGTTGGTTTCACAATCAGGGCTCGGTCTTGGAGCAGATTCTACAATTTATAGCTTTAGGCAGCCTTTTGTACTGCATCCTGGTAATTAACCTGGAGGAGGAAAGGTCAGAAGTTTAACTTGGTACTCTCTGAGAAACAAGCATAATTAAACAAATCATTTTGTGCAAGTGTAGTTCATGGTCTTTTCATCCTTTTTTTTCGCCCTAGAATTATTTGACTTTGGCATATCTGGAGCCGGAACAGCAGCTGCTAAATAAATTCCAGTGAATGCAGTTGCTAACCTTATTTCTGCGGCACCTTGGCAGCCTTGCACTTTTTGTTCTTTATTGCTGCCTTCATTGTGTGTTTTGTGTATTTTTGTTACAAATATCTCCAGTTGTAGTCCTACTCTGCTGTGCCGTGGCATAGAGTGCAAGACTGTTCCTGAAAGTGTGTCACAGATTTAATCCGTTATGAACAGGTCTGTTCTCTCTTAGCTTTGCCAAAGAGTAGGAAAATGCTCAGGAGCCTGAGTGATTCATGGCTAGCAATGTGTAGTGAGATAGCAATGTCCACTGCAGGAGTAAAACCTCAGGTCTTTATTTAGAATTTTGTGGTGGACCTCCAGGGTGGACACTGGAAACAGTATTTCTTTTTTGTTTTCTTCGAGGCGTTCCCTCTGTCTCTGTGTGGCTTGGTTGGTTGGATTTTTTTCCTTGTCTCATGTACTACTACTTTGATGGCTGAGCAAACAGAGACCTTGCTGTTCCTGTATCCTCCCACACTGTATTTGCATAGCAGGGTTGTGGCCGCTCACCACAATGCCCTGGTTCACTAATGGCAGCACGTGGTCATCAGCATGCAAACACCAATGTGGTGGACAGCAAAATGGCGTTTATTAACGTGTAGCATGGGATTATATAGGATAGGTAGCAACATCACTTCCTTCTGCATCTTCTGTACCCTAGCCTATGTGAGCACCACTGTCAGCAGTGTCAGCAGACAAGTGCTGCTCATCACTGATAATAAGATTTCATCGGTGTAGCAAGAGAAATTTGGGAGGATGTGCTGATGAAATGGAGACAAGGTTGTAGGAGTGCATGGGAAAGTTAACTTAGGTGGGTAATTTTTTGTTAATTTAGACAAATGCCAACAGGAACCCAATGAAGTACAGAAAAGTTAGTGATCGGGGAAGTTTTTGAACCAGAGAACTTGGTGTGTTTGTGCATCTAGTTTTCCTGGAATCAAACCAGTGTGAGGAAAATGAACCTTGGAAAAGTGCTGGATAAATGCAGTGTTCAAAGAAAGCAAGTGGGATGTTTATCTGTATGATGTGTGTGTATATATAGAATAGGATAGAATCAACCAGGTTGGATGAGACCTCCAAGATCATCCAGTCCAACCTAGCACCCAGCCCTAGCCAGTCAACCAGACCATGGCACTAAGTGCCTCATCCAGGCTTTTCTTGAACACCCCCAGGGACGGTGACTCTGCCACCTCCCCCACACATATATATATGTGTGTGTGTGTATAGAATGTGTGTGTGTATATATATGGTAACTATGTTTTTTAATTATTGGTGAAGTTAGCTGTTATTTCTCAGTCTCAGCTTTGATTGCCAAAAGGCTCTTCTATTTTTTTTTTTAACTTGAAATGAGTGTTCTTCATAGGATTAAAAGAAAACAAATAATGCTTTTAAGAAACACAACACCTATTCCATTGCTTCCTACCCTGCACCGAAGAAAAAGCAACCCAAACCTTTTTTCCTTAACATTTTACTTCGGGCTTAATTGCAAAAGCATATTTTTCTTTTTCCTTTTTTTTTTTTTAAACTATTCTGCAATTACTTATTTATGCATGAAGCTAAAGGTAATTCTTTTTTTTTTAATTACATATGAAGAAAAAGAGTAACTTTAATGCTTTAATAAATAATTTGTAGCTAAAAGCCATGCACCTTGACTAGTAAGCTTTACGCATGTTAACAGTCTGAGTTGTAGGGTGGTTTATTTTGTGGGTTTTGTGCAATTTGAGTAGTAATTGTTGTGGCTTTTTTTGGTACCATGACTGTGTGTTATTATGTAAAGCTAATTGATGATACAGTGGGGATCTGAAGTGCCAGGTTGCCTTCTCTTGATGTTTAATATATATTATTTTTTCCTGGCTTCTCTCTACTTCCATGCACACAAACCTACCCATTTCAGCAGTGAAGAAATTGTCCGTATGCACTGTCCTGTCCTAACATGTGGTTGGGGCCTGGCAGCTCCCACCAGCAATCGCATGCTGATGTTGAGGCTTTTGACAGCATGGTGAAGTGCCAGAAGGGGGGAAGGTGCCTGCCCTATTTCCAGCAGAGGAGAATAATCAGAAATGTTGAGTTTTTGCTTTTTGGCCTCATGAGTCTGAGATCTTATCAGTCATTCTGTGGGTAACAACAAGCCTTGCATCTGGGAGTTATGATTTGCTTGGGACAGCAGTTCCTAGCAAGTGATCTTTGAATGGGCTTTATAACCTGAATTTGCTTCTACTTTAAGATAAAGTGTTTGGCTTTATCAAGTTCTGTAAAGCTGCAGTGAAGTGCAATTGCCTTTGAGGCTCATCTCTCTGGAGCATTGAAAAAGACTGTACCTTTGTGCTCTTTATTTAGCATCAGTGAATATTCAAAAGTAAACATCCATTATTTTGCTGAGCTGCAGGGATGACCATGAGAGACCTTTTTCCAGGATTTAGCTTCTAGCATTAAAAAAGGACACAGATCAGAACTAAATTTTAATGTGGGATAAGCATTGGGCATGCCTGGAGAAATAAGCTTGATCTCCCTGATGACTGCTGCCTGCAGAAATTGTGCCCTCGGTGCATATTGCACAGTCTCTGTGTGTTGGACTCAGTGCTGTGGGTCTGATGTGCGATGTTCACATGTGAAATGGAAAATTACATAGAGCTTAGTCATAGAGAAGTGCTGGTGTAACCAAAAGTGTGTTGTCATTCTAGCTGCAACAGACTTGAGATTTAAATTATTCCAAAACTAGATCACACTGCAGTGAAGATCTTAGAATCATAGAATGGTTTAGGTTGGAAGAAACCTCAAAGATCATCTAGTTCCAACCCCCTGCCATAAGCAAGGACACCTCCCACTAGAACAGGTTGCTCAAGGCCTCATCCAACATAGCCTTGAACACCTCCAGGGAGAGAGCATCCACAGCCTCCCTGGGCACTCTGTTCCAGTGTTTCACCACTCTCACAGTAAAGAATTTCTTCCTAACATCTAGTCTAAATCTCCCCTCTTCCAGTTTAAACCTGTTACTCTGCATCCTGTCATTATACAACCTTGTAAATAGTCCCTCCCTAGCCTTATGGTAGGCCTCCTTCAGATACTGAAGGTCACTACAAGGTCTCCTCGAAGCCTTCTCTTATCCATGCTGAAGAGCCCCAACTCTTGTAGCCTGTCTTCATGGAGAGGTGCTCCAACCTCTGATCGTCTTCATGGCCCTCCTCTGGACTCACTACAACGATTTGATGTCCTTTTTGTGCTGGGGTCTCCAGAACTGTATGCAGTATTCCATGTGGGGTCTCATGAGAGCAGAGTAAAGGGGAACCAAGCAGAAGGGAATGTGGGAAAAACATGTATCATGTTATAGAGAGTATCATTTAAGCATTTGATAATGATGTAAAGAATTCTCTGAGACTTTACCCTTCAGATACAATCTGATTATGAACGGTGTCATGTTAGCTAATCTATAGTCTTGTTCCTACTGTTGTGGATGCAGAATTGGACCATGATGATTGTAGGTAGCTTTGGGTTCCCCATATGTTTCTTGAGGTTTAAATCTAGACATTTGTGATTGAGAGTTGGTGGATTTAAAACTCAATTGTGTAAAATGTCATCTAGTTTCCCAGCTGTGCATTCTGCCTGGTGTCTTCACGTGTGGAGCTGGGTAAATTGTCAACTCTGTTACACTCATTGGAAGAGAAGAAGTGGGTATTGGTGGGATAATGATTATACCCTTGGCTGATCTCACCTGCATGTCTGTTCGTAGTGGGGATGGAGAACGATCAAATGTCAGTTGCAAGGACAGTACTTAAATTTGCATGCATAGATTTTTCCAGTTAAGGGTATTCCTCATAGATTTAGTGGCAAACAGACTTACCAAATGCTGAGAAACTGCATTCATTTAGTGTGTCTGTTAGACGCTTTACACACTGGAGTAGACACAAGGTAGGGGTTCTGTTTGTTGCAATTTCTGCTAGTTTGTTTCTCTCCTTTGAAATGAGTACATGTAGCATGAAGTGCAAACAATTTTTAAATAAATGGAAAAGTTCCCAACTGTATTTTCTTTAAAAAAAAAACCAAAACAACAAAAAGTGTTTTTTTTACCGTTCTGCTGTTTTGCTGCAAAAGAGCTGTGCGTATCAGAAAGAAAAGCTAAAGTGATTATGCAGAATGAAAACAATCCCACAAAAAAAAAACCCAAACCAATCAGCACACTCTCCTCAAATCAAAACAAAACCCTGCAACTGTAATCCAAAACATGGCAAAAGAAACTAGATGCAAAGGACAATGCTTCAGGGGAAAGAGGGGAAAGAAGAGAAAGGGATACTGTTTGAACAACAGTTTAAGAACAGACTGGGGATTGTCACTAAAAGTAACTTTGAAAAAGTTAAGATTAATTCTGGATGTTTCCTTCATCTGGAACAAGCTGCTTGAGTTAATTTTACCATGCTTCAGTGTAAAGTAATAGTTTCTGTATTCTGGAAAATAGTTTTTGCTTTGTCCTTCATTTATTGGTCCTGTTTTTTACCTCCACTTCTGTTTTGGACAGCTTATGACTTTGTGCACTTTGGCACTATCAGCTCTGAGAGATCAAATCTGTTACAGTGAACTTACCCTTTCAGAAGAGCCTTCATATTCTATTGCAGTGCTGTAAGCATAGAGTGTATCCCTCCTGCTCTTTACTCTGACCTTGAGCTTTTGCAGACATTTGCATTTAAATGCCTTCTAACGTTTTTTGTACAATTACTTGCTTGAAGACGTGACTTGTTTGTCAGATAATTTCTACACTGGATTAATGGGACTGTTCTGTATAGGTTGCAAACTTCTGGAGACTTTAATAGTACATTAAAGTAAGCATATTCAAATAAGGGTTCCTTAACAGCATAATAGACAAAGCAAGCCAGAAGTGACTGAAACAAGACAATCTGAGGAGTGACTCTACAACTACTTCAGAATCTGAACCTGCTTATTGGTCCAGCAAAAGAAACTGAGAAGAAGTTTCTCAGGGAAAAGCCTGTGCAGCTCATACTGCTTATGTCAAATTTTGATAACTGGTTGCTGCAGATGTGTTGTTTATTAATTCTATGTGGTGTAATTAGTCAAGCATTATGGAAAATAACTGTTATCACATCTACTTTTCAGATATTTCCAATGAGTTACCCTGGCTATCCCCCAGCAGGTGGATACCCACCAGCTGCCCCAGGTAAGTTGTTTAGATGAAGTAAATGTTAAATGGCAGTAATGGTCCTGCCTGGCATGGAAAGGTAGCATGGATGAAGAACAAGGCTGTGCAGGGTTTTATTGATTCACTGAAGTTTTCTGTGCTCTCTCGTTAAGTCCTACTTCATCTAGGCTGTGGATTCTGATTTATATGAGGTGGGTGCTCTACCATGTGCACGTGTAAGGTCCATTTTCATTCATCTCAGATGAAGCACACAACACTAAAGTAGTCATATTTTGAACAAAAATAACAAATGTGAAGGAACATCCTGTTGGCACTGAGTCCTGAAAGCAGCTGGTGAGGAAAAATGAACATGGAGAGAAATCAGTTACACAATTCAAAACCATATCCCTCCATTATTCCTAATTCATTGGTTTTAGGCAGATGGTTGTCTGTGGAAGGGAGAAGACTGTTAAAATGGATGCAAACAATAATAATAAAAAGCTGATGAAATAAGTAGTAACTGCTTAGTACCAAGGTAAACTTTATAGTTCTTAGTAGTGAACTTCAGAGTTGTTAGTATTATTGGTAGAAAAGCAAGCTAGAGTCATAGTGCTATGGTGAAAAGTGAAGTTAGGCAAACTAAGGAAGGGGAAGCAGTATATAATGGGAAGCCAAACCAGCCTGGGAAGATGAATCTCATTTCCCACGAGAATATTCTGGCTTAGAGTGCTGTGCAGACAAGACGTATGTACTGCTGGGTGCAGCTGAGTGTTGTGATTTGAGTAGCTGCGAATGTACTGCGTCATGCTCTGTAGACATCTCTCAGATCAGCAGCCCTAATGGAATTAATAATATCTTAGTGCTGGAATACCCAGACAGCTTTGTAGTTTAAGGGAAGCTACTAAGTAGTCAAAATATGATGTCTATGGTATTAACTCCTGAGTATTAATCTCCAAATGTGTTTAGAGTTGTTTTAAATGAGAATGTATAGATTCAGTGGTAACTAATGCGATTAGAAATATCCAGTGAGGGTTTTCTGTATATCTAATTGCACTACTGCTCTGCTTCTCTTAACCTGATTTGCCTTCTCCCAAACTGCCAGCATTGAACAGGCATTACATTAGACATGCAAAGAGGAGACTTAAAAAGGTGTAGTTTCTTGTTTCAGCACAGCTTTCTTTGATTGCAGGTAGCAGTCCCTGGGGTGGTGCTGCCCATCCACCTCCAATTGGCCTAGAAAACGTAACTGGCTATGCGGCTCAGTTTAATCCCAACTACATGGCTGGAATGGTGAGTTTGCTTTCGTTTAGTATCTTTTACTGTGACTTCCTTAAACACCGAGTTGTGGTTCTCGCGTTGCCATTGGGAAGTTTATCACTTGAGTGCTGTGCCTTTGTATTGAGTTTGTCTAAGTGCTGAGCACTCAATATCTCCTGTTGAAGAAAGTGGATATTACAATCTAGTCCTTATTTTAGGAAATCATTAACAATAATTAAATGTCAAAATGAAGAGCTTAACTTCAAAAGTCACAGACGTAAAAGTAATCGAACTTGGAACTTCTGTTAAGCAGAGGAATAGAGAAACAGATTATTAACACTGAGTATCCATTGTTAATATATTCACATCGACAAATGCAGGCCAAGTTTTGCAGTTTTGCCTATCGCCTGCATGTGGGCCAGTCTGAATAAGGAACAAGGCTGTGTCGGTGATGTCAGTGACTCATCCTTGAAAAGAACGGGATCAGCTGTCTCTTACAAGTACTGATGTTTAACAGATGGCAGTAAAAAGTTTTAGCATTAGAAATGTCTGCATTTTCTTCAGTGTGACTTTCTTTTTTGCATGGAATAGAATTGAGTGATATTTTGACAGCTTAGTCTTCAGAAACTTGTTATGTTGCATAATGAACGCACAGTTTGTAGAAAGACATTTACATTATAGATGCCTTTCTGAGGCAATGATTAAATGAAGTGATTTGGCAACCAGCAGTCAAAACGAGCAGCAAACTATCTGGGTGCATATAGAAGTATCCACAGCAACTAGCTTCTGAGAGCATTGCAGCCACCAGAAATTAGTTCCTGATTCCTTTGTAGAAGAGGGACTGAGTGTGTCTCATGGGAAGATGACACTGCATGTGGAGTGGAGTATCTTTGTGGTAGTTTTTGCAGATGTCTTTCCAAATGTAGTCCAGGAACTCTTGCTACATGTAAACTGCTCATGCATCTAATGCATCATAAAACACACAGAGCTTGCTTGTGCATCATAAACCATTTGGAGCTTGCTTATAGTAAATTCCTGCACTCAGATGATTCTGCAGGCATGTAAGGGAGCTGTGGACAGAAGAGGGACAAGCATAGTCTTTTTTGATGGGATTAATTGGCACAGGATTTTAGGATAAGAGGTGTGTAGCTGTTAGTGCTCTCCTGTCTGAGTGGTTTGTATACAACAGGTATGTGTGTGTTCATTCACCTTCTTGATGTATGGCAGCTGATGATTATTGTAAAGAAAAAGTCAACAGATAAAAGTGTTTTTTTTCCATTTTGCTTGCTAGTAAGACAGGATTCTTGCAAATTTCTTTTGCAGATGCAGAACTACCTATCTGTGTTGGGAGAGAAGAGGGTTGCATTGTGTTAAGCATGGTTTTGAAACTCAAATGTTGGGACACCTTCCCATCTCTTGCTTAATTTGCTGTCATTGCAGGCGTCCAACCTTGCGGGAACCTTTGGGGGAGCAAACATGCCACAAGGGATGTATCCTTCAGCACCGGGGAGTTATCCCCCAGTCCCTCCTGGTGGCTTTGGGCAACCCGCATCAGGACAACCCTCTTACGGGGTGTATCCTCCACCTGGAGGAAATGCACCACCAGGAATGCCAGCTTACCCAGGATATCCAGGTGGCACTGTGCCAGGCCAACCCACACCACTGCCTGGTCAGCAACCTATGAGCTATCCAGGACAACCACCAGCAACTTTCCCAGGGCAGCAGCCAATGCCAAATTATCCACCAGGCCCAGCTGTGAATCCGTCTATGCCCTCTTACCCAGGAAGTGCAGGGCCTACAGTTTCTCCTCTAACAGTAAGAGCGTTCAATGTTTTTGTTTTGAGATGTGACCATATGTATGTTCTCCCTGTGTTTTCTTCCTGTAAACCCACTCTAAAATTGAAAAATAAGGTCATTCAGATAAGTTTGATGAAAGAGAGAGGTAGATCTTCTCCAAATGCAATCAGTATAGACTCGTATGACTTGAAATAATTGCCAGTTTATGACATGATCCAAGGAGAAAGATTTGGTTTAAATTAAAATTTGCTGCCTTTGACTTAACTAAGTATTTCCAATTGTATATAGGATTGTAAAATCATAGAAAAAAAATTAGGTTGGAAGGGACCTTTAAAAGGTCCAACTTTCTTGCAGTATGCAAAGATACCTTCAATTAGGTCAGGTTGCTCACAGTCCTGTCCAACCCAACCTTGAATGTTTCCAGGAAGGGGGCATATACGACCTCTATGGCCAATTTGTTCCAGTCTTTCACCACCCTCACTGTAACAAAATTTCTTCTTTATATATAGTCTAAATCTACTTTCAGTTTAAAACCGTTGCCCCTTCTCCTGTTGCAGTAGACCCTGCTAAAAAGTTTGTGTTGATCTTTCTTTTAGGCCTTCTTTAAGTTCTGACAGACTGCAGCAAGATCTCCTCTGGACTTTTTCCTCACCAGGCTGAACAAATCTAATTCTCTGAGCCTTTCATCATAGGATAGCTGTGCCATCCCCTGTACAGTTTTTGTGGCCCTTCTCTGACCTCACTTTCAACAGGTCCATGTCTTGTGCTGAGGACTCCAGAGCTGGGCACTGTACTCCAAGTGGGGTCTCACCAGAGCAAAGTAGAGACTCCCTTGACCTGCTGGCCATACTT
Organism: Tricholaema leucomelas; assembly: GCA_013400475.1. Lineage (NCBI taxonomy): Eukaryota > Metazoa > Chordata > Aves > Piciformes > Lybiidae > Tricholaema lacrymosa > Tricholaema leucomelas. The sequence continues at coordinate 365,009 of WAAF01019762.1, forward strand.
CTTTTGATGTGGCCAGGATACAGTTGCCTTTCTGACCTGCAAGTACACGTTGCCAGCTCATATCCAGCTTTTCATCCATCGTGCTAGCTCCAAGTCCAGGACTGCTCTCAATCCCCTCATCTACTAGCTTATATTGACACCAAGTACTCCTAGCTTATATTGATACCAAGTATTCATACTGGAGGTCCATCAGGCCTTAATTAGTGGGGTAGTAGATTTAATACAAGTGAACCTTGTGTGTTGTCTCATATTTTGGGTATAGAAATGAACAAATTGTTTAATGTGTGGTTATTTTTTTTCTGTTACTTTTCAAACAAGAAGAAAATTGATGGCGTTCCTAAATAGTAAAGCACTAATACACAACTCAACTTGGTCTGATTTTAGCAAGGAAACCGAGGCACAATCACTGATGCACCAGGATTTGACCCTCTGAAGGATGCAGAAGTCCTAAGGAAGGCCATGAAGGGATTTGGTGAGCAGGCTGTGGACATACGTTTCAGTTAAAAGTAGAACTGCACCTCGATTCAGCATTGCTGTTTCTCTATTGTTCTGTGTGTTGTGAGTGAGCTAGCTCACACGTAGACATAGTTGGATATCAGAATAGTTACTGAAAGTTCATGTAGGCATTAGCAACATCATGAGCTTTGTGTTTGCTTTGGGGCTCTTTTTTACTGTTAGTGACTGGGAGTAGAGCTTGAAGTTCTGTGGTTGTACACAAGAGGAGATATTGTAGATGAATTAAAGGCTCGCATGACCCTTGGTTGGGTTTAGAAGAGATAGGATCAAATGGAAGAAGAAAGCAGAGTCTTCAAATGATATGCATGCTCATCCTATGGCGTCTGTGTGCACGTACAGGAACCGATGAGCAGGCTATTATTGATTGTCTTGGAAGCCGTTCAAACAAGCAACGACAGCAGATCATCCTGTCCTTCAAAACAGCGTATGGAAAGGTAAATACATCATGAGAGCAGAAGGAAAAGTAGAGGAGAGCCTGCATGTCTTCATTGGAAGTTGGAAGGCTTAGAGATTGGTAACAAAAATTGGAAGTTGCTTAAGGGGAAGGTAGTTGACAAGTCATATCCTGATTAGGGTTCTGTTTTTACCCATTCTCAATCTTTTCATACACTGTTTCAAATGAAACATGTAGAGCAGTTTCTCTGCTAAATAATTACTTGGACTCTTTGGTCTCTGCAAGTCTACTTAATTGGACATTAACTATCTAGATGTACATGGTGCATTATACTGATTCTAGGATTGTTAAGTGTAATAGATTTACGTCAAAGATACATTGTTGATGCTTATGCATAAAGACTTCTAGTTAAAATTCAGAGTTTTTCTGTTTGTGTTGGTAAGTTTGGGTCTTGATGCATTTTTATTCTTTATTTTTACTTCTCATTAGGATTTGATCAAGGATCTTAAGTCTGAGCTATCAGGTAACTTTGAGAAGACAATCCTAGCGATGATGAAGACACCTGTCATGTTTGATGCTTATGAAATCAAGGAAGCTATAAAGGTTTGTATAGGAGATACAAATTAAAAGGTAGAGGAAATATTTGAGCTGATAAAACTTTAGGAAATATTTTTGCTGATAAAACTTTTTGTAGCCACTTAAAAGCTTGAACTTACATTACCTCCTCTCTGTACAGATATTCAACCCGCTCTTCAACTGATCTGTATCCCATTTCTGGAAAGTATAAAATAGTAGTGAAATTGAGTAAAATAATAGTAAAATTGAATGTTATTAAAATTGAGAAATAACCTATTTTATAGGTTCAAGTTAAATACTATTTAGTGGGTTGCTATTATAGCAAAAATATGTTTACACATACACACACAAAAAAGACAGAAACTGGGGTCTGTCCATCTCTACAGGTCATTTATTAGAAATAACCTATTTTATAGGTTCAAGTTAAATACTGTTTAATGGGTTGTTGTTATAGCAAAAATATGTTCATACATATACACAGAAAAAAGACAGAAACTGTGGTCTGTCCATCTCTACAGGTTATTTATTGTTGCAGGCCACTCTGCCTGCTATCTCTGCTTGCTGCGAGGCTGCAGTCAAGGCCTCACAGACCAGTGTGGTCAAGCCTAGCTATGATGGAACTCCAGATGATTGAGTGTGAATTATGCTAGAGACCACTTTATGTATAAGCCCGAATATGTACACTCAGCCAGTAGGGCACACGCCTACATATTAGCATAATTAGTCAAGGACAACCCACCACATCTGCATTCTCGTTAGCAAAGTCCCCATTATCTACCCCTTCTGAGATAAGGTAGCACAGCTGCATGTGAGAACCAAAGTCTGTTATTGTAAGAGTCTGCCTGTTGTCCTTTCTCTTCACTCCATTCCCACAGCTCTCTTGCACCTGCATTCTCACAATTTATTACACAGTCTTGTGTATGCTGCTGAAGTGACTCTCTTCTAAACCAGCTATGCATGGACACTTTTGTTCCTGGGTTTTTGCTTGAGTTCTAATGAAACTGATGATCAAATAACTCAGACATTCCAGTTTTTCTGCACTCAGTGTTCAAGATAAAATTAGTATTCAGAAAACTAGATTAGTAAAGGTTTTGGGCAGGATGTACCTTCTTTTTATCTTTCCCCCCCCACCTCAGAGTGTATTTTCCTAGCTCATGCTTAAGCTTTTCTAAAATATAATGTAAGTATAAAGTATTTTCTCTTCAAAGCAATATGATTAGTTTGTAAAAATACAGGCTTGTATTAAGCATGGGGTATAGCAATACAATGTTTAAATTAAAATGAAATAAATATTTCCATTACTGATTCATTCTGTATATTTAGCTGATTTTTTTTCAGTTTTAAAAGGGTAAGAAGATGAAATAATGTTACCTGTAATTTAATTGCAGCTGCTATCTATTATATAATGAAAGTTGCTATTAGAATTTAAAAGAAATCTTTAAAGGTATAAAATAATTGATTCTTAAAATGCCTACAATTTGATGGCATTTTTGAATGATATTTTGTTTTCATAATTATTTCAATTGTCTTTTCAGTTTGTATCTTTAGTACATATCTGTGTCTTGGAATTGTGTTATAAGTCGTGTTTTCTCCTTTTGCTTTTTTTAAGGGTGTTGGCACAGATGAAAATTGTCTCATTGAGATCTTAGCTTCTCGCAGTAATGAGCATATTCAGGAGCTCAACAGGGTCTATAAAACAGGTTAGGTTTGTTACAATTCTGTCAATTTTTATTTCCTTTCTTAATCACTGACTGACAATGTGAATTTAGGAAATGAGTAGGCTTCTATGATGATTCGTAACTGTCTCCCTCTTCCAGAATTTAAGAAAACTCTGGAGGAAGCAATAAAAAGTGATACATCAGGACACTTTCAGAGACTTTTAATTTCACTTTCTCAGGTAGGTGCATACCAGAATGTTGGAGTTTGGGTTTTGTGTGTGTATGTGTGTAGAGTTTGGTGGCTTAAAAAAACATAAACCACAAGTAACGTGTTTGTGTCTTCAAATTCTCTCAGGGAAACAGAGATGAAAGTACAACTGTTGATATGTCTCTTGTCCAAAGAGATGTGCAGGTCAGTAGAAACTCTTCATCATTTCTGAGTACAGTCAACTCAATGCACTGAAATTTGACTGTGTGGTTTCTGCTTGCTTTTAGTTTCAGATACCTTGTGACTTTTTTTTGATGTGTTTAAGTTTCAGTAGATGTAAGTGATGTGTTAAGCCCTGACAGAGCACTAGAGCTATGCAACTCCATTACAGAGATGAAGCTTTTGGGAATAGAGACTGTAGGGGATTTTTTATCTTACATTCTGTCAGCTCTCTGACTCTTCCAGGTGTTGGGTGACCCCATTGTGCTGCTTATTAAAGTGACTTGAGGTGGTATATGTGGATTGAATTTTAATCTATCCAACATCCTTATTACCCTTTATCTATTATTTAAGGAACTCCTATTTTTTGCATTAAAAAAGGCGGTTAGATCTAGTAACTATTGCATTGTTACATTTTTCTGTGTGTCCCATTTCACAACATAGGAAAGAGAAAATCCTGGATTATTTAAGCAGACTACTGTTATAGAAACAGTCTGCCTTAGCCAAAAAAAGAAGAACATTCCAGAATGTATTTAGAGGCATACAAAAAATGCTAGGTGTAAGACCTGTTAGGAAGAACTATTTCCCCACCTAATCTGGAGCTCTTGTGTTTGAGCACTTACACATCAGTAAGATAGGAAGATAGCAAGCATAGCATATTGTAGGAAGGTTAGAACTAGTTGCTATTTATCGTTTACTCTGGTTTCCCAGCAGTACACATATAATAAGTATAAAGAGAGGAGAGGCTGCAGTGAAGCAAATCTGCAACTCATCTTTTTGGCCTGACTGCTTTACTGAGTAATGAAGTGTGAATTCCCTTCTGTGTGCAGGAGCTGTATGCAGCCGGTGAAAACCGTCTAGGAACTGACGAATCCAAATTCAATGCCATTCTGTGTGCAAGAAGCAGAGCCCACCTCAGAGCAGGTAATGATGTCCTCTGTGTAACTTGACTCCCTTCTCTGTACTGATAAGGAGCGTGATGGTTGATCACTTAGTGTTAGTCTCTGAGGTATTGAAACTTGCCTAAGTGTAGAGTTAGTGTCAAGTTTAGAAATGCAACTGAAACATAGACATCCAGTGTGCACCAGTGCCACCTTTTTTGGGAGGCTGATGCCTTAAATCTTTCTCTTCCATTAACAGTCTTCAGTGAGTACCAGAGGATGTGTAACCGGGACATCGAAAAAAGTATATGCCGTGAAATGTCTGGAGACCTGGAAAAGGGCATGCTGGCAGTAGGTATGTGTCATCTCAGCTAGTCTGTTCCCAGTATTCCACTACAATGGCTGGGATGGTGGCATCTCTGACTCCAGTTAAGGATGTCTTTCTTAATACTTCCAGTTTTCTTCTTTTTTACACTGAGTTCTCTGTGAAGTCAGTGGTGGTTAGTAAAGCAGGGCACTTAATTCACCTCAGCATGGCACACAAGCTTTTGCTTCAGGCAGCTGCAGAATCTAAATTTCGGACGTTAAAGTGGAGAGTTATTAACTCTACTTGGCATTGTTTTAAGAAGGAAGTGATGAGAACTTGTGCCAACTGCTATCAATGAGTATGGAAATGGAATATTTGGGACAGCTTTGGAAATCAACTAAATAATGGCATTAACCCTCTAATGAGTTACTAATTAGTTACTCTTTTTTGTAGAAGGGAAACATTTATTTGATTTGCAAAGGGGTTCATTTTTCCACAGTTTCTGTGGTTACAGCTTCCTTAAGTCTTTTTGAGTGCCATCAGTACTTCTGAAGAGAAAAGATTCTTACCTTGCGTCTACTATTGTCTCTTGAGAAGTAGTCATTATTTTCCATGGGACTGTGAAAAGGTCTCAAGTTGTACAGAAGCTTTATTTGGAATGCTTTATTCTAGGTAATATTGTGGCCCTTTTTCTCTTGTCATTTGTCTCTTATCTCTTAGACAAGACTGCTTCTTTACATCACCTTTTTTTTTCCTGTTCATTACTGTGAATGTAGTATCTAGAGCTGGTGCTTTTAAAATGTTGTTCTTTGGTTTTGAACATGGTAGCGACTGGAAAAGTGTAACAAAAAAAATCCAAACAGATAAAAAAATGTGCTGACCAGAATTGACAGGAGGAATGTACTTTGCATCACTTGGACAGGAGAGAACATTTGGCTCAACTGCAACAGATTATTTTTTTTTTCATGGAAGTTTCTAACAAAGGATTACAAAATGGTAATCAATTTTAACAGCTTTATTTTTTTTTCACTCCTGTCATGTGCATATGTGAACTATCATAGAATCAACCAGGTTGGAAGAGACCTCCAAGAACATCCAGTCCAACTTAGCACCCAGCCCCATCCAGTCAACCAGACCATGGCACTAAGTGCCTCATCCAGTCTTTTCTTGAACACCCCCAGGGACGGTGACTCCACCACCTCCCTGAGCAGCCCATTCCAATGCCAATCACTCTCTCTGTGAAGAACTTCCTCCTAACATCCAGCCTAGACTTCCCCCGGCACAACTTGAGACTGTGTCCCCTTGTTGTATTGCTGGTTGCCTGGGAGAAGAGACCTGGTTTTCTTCCTTTGGCCTAGCTGTCACTGAGGTGGCCTTTTAATGACCCAAACTGGGCCCAGTTCTGCTGGTGTGAAACATTTGTAAACTTCCAGAATTCAGAATTGGTCACCTTTACAAGCTATAGTTAGAAAACCAAAGTTGGGGAAAAGAAGTATTTCCCAGTGTTCTAGAAAAAAGATTGCCTCAGTAAAGAAACTGTGCTGTCGGAATTTGGAAGTCTTTTGACTTCATGGAGTCACGTCACGTGCAGTCACTTGATGGGTCTCCGTGTTGATACAGATTCAGAATTGGGACTGTAGCTTGCAAACAAGTGAGTAGCCTTTTGTGCAAGGATTGCCATTAGTGTTGGGTGAATAACTCCTTTGGTGAATAGGTTTTTGTTTGGGTTTTTTATCTATGTGTTTACATCTGTATGTACATACATCTGTATCAGTCAGTGCTCTTAGTGTCTTTTTTCTGTGACTATTATTTTCAGGAAAAAAAGGTCTAATTGACAATATTTAATTTTGCTTTCTTTAAAGCTTTCTGGATTGTGCAGCTGGTAATTTATGATACCATCCTCAGACATCTTAGAGTGCAAGTGTGTTGTTTCAGCTAAATACAGTGATAAAGAAACACGCATTTCATTTGTCATTTGGTTTTGAGTTGTATTGTATGTATCATTGATAATTGTGCTTGGTGAGCTGCTATCTCTCATCTACATTTTCCTATTCAGAAAAATACTTTTTCCTGTACAGAGTGTGTGCTGCTGTGAAAATACCTATTTAGGTTTACCCCATTTCCTTCTGTTCTGATCTTACCTGATTGCTTCTGATACCTTTTTGTACTATCAATGTCAGCCAAGCGTGGTTTGTTTTCTGTGTAGTTTGCCCCAAATTGCATGATTGTGTATTAATAACCAAGACAGGAGTGATCCATAGATTTAAATTCTGATGAGTGGTAGAGGGTTCTTTTGTTCTCCTGATTAACATGACAGAAATTCTAGTTAGATTTTGCTTTTTTTCAGATTTCTCATGAACTATGCTGAATAAATACAGAATCTAGACATTGGTAAATAATGTCAAGAATTCAGGAGTCTTGGTGAACTTTGTGGCTTAAAAAACTGTAAATAACTTCAGAAGTTATTACAAAAAAAAGGTGAAATTTCTGTCTTGGATGGCTTCCCAGATTGTACTGGGACAGGGCTTGAGTTCTTCTTAACCTGGCAGATGCGTGGCCTAAAAATTTTTAAAGTAGGAAAACAGAAGCCACAAGCACCACTAACTTACATGTTCCTTCAATCCTTCTGTCCCCTCCCCACACCCTCTTTTCACTTCATGAGCAAGAATCTGATCACTAGACTTTAAACATTCATTATGACTACTTCACGTTAGATGTTTTCTAGCGATGGAAAAATTCGCTTTGAGCCATGAAGTGTAGTAGATGCTTTAACTTTATCGCAGCTGCTATTTGAATTAAACACCACTTCAGTGACTAATTGAAGAAGTGGAAGCTGCATTGTATCCAGTGTATGTTTATGTAAAATTAAAGCATGTCACTGTTTAGGGTATTCTCAAAAGATGACTGTGATTTCTGACTGAAAAGGAGCACTTGATTTCGGTAATTCTGATTTCTTTTTGCAGTGAAGTGCCTCAAGAACACGCCAGCTTTTTTTGCAGAGAGATTACAGAATGCTATGAAGGTAGGTCTCTGTCACAAGATATGTAGACTTGGTGTGGGTTTGTTTTTTTTCAAGTGGTTGTACAGCTCAGTGGAATTAATGGTTCATCTTAAAGAATTACTTTTTTTCTCTGGGCACATGACTAACAACATGCAATCATTGTTATGAAAGACTGGGAAATCTACTTCATTTAATGTATTTAACAGAGATGCATACAACTATACCTTAAATAAAGCCTTCATTTGGTAAAGGCACAAATATGCTGACGACTCATTGAAATTGACATCTTTTAAGTAGAGAGGTCCAGCTGAAATAATTAGACCCTTAAACTCACCAAATTTTCCTGTCCCATTAACAATCCTCCTTCCCCCCCCACCCCGCCTTTTTTTTTTTGGTTTTGTGTTTGTTGGGTTTTTTTGTGTGCAGTGATTGGTTTTGCTTGTTGTGTCATCCAATATTTCCAGCCATTATGAGTACATAATATTTCTGTTTTGTTTGTTTCAGGGAGCAGGAACAAAAGACAGGACTCTGATTCGAATCATGGTGTCACGCAGCGAGGTTGACCTGCTGGACATACGTGCAGAATACAAGCGGATGTATGGCAGATCCCTCTATGCAGATATCACTGTAAGGCTTGGAGGTTTTGTCTTGCCTGCTGTGACATGGTTTTTGCTTGTAGGAAATGGATCCTTATGCTGAATAGATCTGAACTGCATGGGGTGTGGCTGACTCTTTGGTTTGCTGTGTTTGTCAGAAGGGTGGAAACTAAAGTGCCAGAGAACAGAGAGCGCTTGCTTTTGTGTGAGGGCTGGATGAGCTAGAGATAGGAAGGACACCAACAAACATGGAAGGAAGGAAAGCTGGTCCAGAGGGGTTTCAGAGACCTGATTTTAGGTCTGTTGTCTGTGCCAATCACTAGATATGATTGTGTAGAAACCACATAATCCTTCAACTGACTAGTGATGGTGTGTTGATGCTGCAGAGCTCTGAATATACTTTTAAAAAGGTGCCACCTCCTCCTTTTGAAAGTACAGGGTTTTGGAAATAGACTTAGTTTTCTTTGGTGGTTGAGCTACCCAGCTACTGCTAGTAACAGCTGTAGTCAAAAGGATACCTGAAGAATGAGGAGAGAAATAAGAGGTAGAGGACTGTGAGTGGCATCAGTTTCATTTACCTGGTAATGAAGGTGCCAAAATTTTGAGCCCTTCTTTATTCCTTTTGCTGTTGATACCAAGGGTCTGCAGCTTGGTTGTGTTTGAAAGGAATACTACATAGATAGTTAAGGGTAGTGTTGTGCCTAAAAGTCTTGATTTGACTTTTCTGCCAGTAACTTAGCTGTTCTTTCTGCCTATGTGCCACAAAAGATCACTTGGCAAAAGCTTTTACCAAGTGCATAATTCTGCAGTGAAGATGTGCTTCTAGAACTACAGCAGTTGCATGCCCTGTAAGCCCTAGCGTGTGAATAAAATCCAGTGAGACGTTGGTGGAAAAGCTTTATCTGTCTTTCTTAATCTGTTTCTTCTCATGTTATCATAAAATAAAATCATTTTACTGTTCAGAAACCAGAACAGGCCATACCCCTCTAATGAATATTCAAAACTTGGTTTCAGTAGTTAGGGGTCATGCATATGCACAGTTATGTGTAGGTAAACTCTACTTATTTCCATACAAGCAGAGCTGCTAATATCCTTGGAAAAAAAGAAAGTTCATAATTCTTCCTTTTTTCCAGTGTGTGTATATAACCAGGAGTGTTTTGTGTGTTGTCTTTTACACATGCACAAAATTTATTCTGACCTCTGAAGTGCCTCTTTGTTACTATTGTAATAATACTGATCTGGACAGACCAGTTTTCAGTCATACTTGAGGATGAGGGATGAGATAAATGCTCTAGCTGAAGCTGTTCTGTGAAAAGAAGTGGCAAGCCTCAACCAAAACTGGATCATGAACAGCTCCTAGGGAGCACTTAGCTCAAAAGAGTACCAGGCAGAACTCAGCTAGCGGGGCCTATGGTGGCAGTCACATATTTGTTGTGTGTCCATATTGACTTCCACTCCCCACAACATGAAAGAGATGTTCTCTAGTTGTGGAGGAAAAGAAAGCCTTTAATCTTATGATATCAGGGCATATTTTTAATTGTTTGAATGTAATAGAGAGTAAACTTTGACTTGCTACCCCTGGAAAAATACTTGCATTGACTACAAGGAAAAGGGCTTCTGTATTAACTTTTTCATATTGTCATACTGCTTCTTGGAAGGTGACTTTTCACTGAGATCGTTTCATTGAGCTATTCCCAGATAAGTAGTTGAACCTGTGTACCAAATGCAGTTTGGACACTTCAGCTTCCAGATAGGGAAGAAGTAGATTTTACTGTGTACAAGTTTCTAGTTAGCAGACTTTTTAATTGTTTGGTTTTGTTGCTTGTTAGTTGTTGGGGTTTTTTTAAAAGAAGTTAACACTTGAGGTTTTTTTTTTCAGCCCTGGCTTCATCTCTTTTGGTCTTTATTAGCATGTTTAGATGCTTAAACTTATTCTTCCTCCATTTCAAATCACAAATCTTCAAGTTTTCTTTTTCTGGGTTTCTTTACAGGGTGATACTTCAGGAGACTACCGGAAAATCTTACTCAAGTTATGTGGTGGAAATGACTAAATGAAGCATTGTGCTTTTCTTTAAGAAGCTGCTATTTTGGTTGTTTGGCTTTGAAGCATTATTTTTTTTCACCAAAAAAAACCAAACCAAAACACCAAAAAAACCCAGCCAAACAAGAAAAACCCAGAAACACGTCATGACCTGTTTCTCCTAAAGTAATTGCATTTAAAAAGTTAATAATGCATATACCTTCAGTTAAAAAACAGTAGGTAATAAATGCCAAAGAAATAGATGTGTCAAGCTTAAGTGCTCGCTGTTCAACATTCTCTATAAGTAATCTCAGCAATCCCTGAAGGACAGGTCATTATTTCTTTTATTTCTATTATGCTGAAATAATATGTTTGTTTTATGGTAGAAAAAAATTCAGCTGGTATGACTGAAGCTTTTCTTTTGTATCAACATTATATGCCATTTTCGTACAAGTTTTATATATATTATGTGCCGAGTTGATTTCATGCTGGCCTGCTCCCTGATATGCAGGGAGAAGTTTTGGTGTCTGGTTAAGATTCTTTTAAACAAGTTTTGTCAAGTTCTGTTTTTTTAAGGAAGGTGTGTTCCACATTTCAATGTTGCTAGGGCAGCTGTCACAAGGCAGTAGTAATGTTGACAGTAGTAAAGATTCTACTGTGAAGTTTTAAGGTTTTGGATTGTGACTTCTGTGTAGGTAAGAAGAAATCACTAAATTAAAGCTATCTATCTTCTAACTCTTTGCAGACTGTGGTTTTTGGTGTTCATGTTAATTTATGTGTGAGTGAACACTGGATTTTATATAACAGTTTTTACTTAGTTCTTTGATTCCATAGAATTATTCAGAAATTGTGTTGACAAGAGTTTGGGACTTGTGTGCTGTTGATGAGCAGTTGTCTGTACCTGATGTGTGTGATTTGTAGTTATCGCTCAATATTTTCATTTAATATGTTGTAATTTCTCTGGCACTTGGAACATTGTCTTTTTATTCTCTGCTAGTACAGATGACATCTCTTCAGCTTGACATTCTCAAAACAGAAATGTGTAAAGAAAAAATAAAATGCAAGGGGAAGAGGAGGTTTGGCGCTAGGTCTGTGAAGATAGACTGCTTGTTAATCGAGAATGTGCAAACTCCGTTTCACAGATATGCTCTCCCTCCATTCTGTAAAGGTCTGGAAGGCCCTCTTAGAAGGTATTGCTACTTGTTGTGGAAGAAAATGGGAGTGCCATGGGGATGACTGTTGGAAGTAATTCTGAATTGCACTGCCACTGTGGGAAGGGAGAAGGCTATAAAGATTACAGAATAAAGTGACTGCATCCAGATGACAAATTCTGACTAGTCCCAGTCTGACTAGAAAACGCAGTTAGGACTCCTCTTCCTGTTAATGACAGTGATCTGACGTATGTCCAAAGCCAGAGCAGTCCACACAGTGATGTTGACAGACAATCTAAGCATATTTTGGGAGGACATTACAGCTGACAGTGTCTCATTGATTTACACCAATACCAAGAGTTCAGTGCTTTGCCAGGGAGGGCATAACTTGGATCAAAGGAAGGTTGTCAACTGTGCTGTAGTCCCACATCCCACCCAGTCTTGTAGTTTTTGCTGAGAATGCTGTATTTGAAATGCAGCTTTGATAAAGTAAGGCTGCTGAAAATTGAAAATAGAAAGCTCTGAAATAATGTCTAAAAGCAAATACCTGTTTATTATAGAGCTCAGAAGGCAAGCTACAGCTGAGGATTTTTCATTCCTGCTGAAGTTCTGGAAACCCAGGCTTAATAAGTGAACAAAAGTGCAACTGTTTGACAACCAGTGACATCCAGCTGTCTTCTGTGTTCGCGGTGCTCAGCTGGTATCTGTACAGGGAAGAGTCCATGTAATTATTTGACAGTTGTAGGAAGCACCATGTGAGTAGCTCTTGCTCTACATGTGCTGCAAATGTGTCAAATTTTATATTCCTTAGACCAAACATCCCAAATTTAGCAACCTTTCTGTGTAGCTCATGCATCTGACTCCTCGGCTCGGTTCTTGTTTGGTTGATGTTTGAGGCTTCCCCCCTTTTCTTGCAGTCCCTGCTCCCCCCATCTCTTTTGAAACCCGGTGTCCAAAACTGGACCCAGGATTTCAGCTGACCCCTTACCTGCACTGAATTGTATGAAGGATTTACTTCACCTCTTGGAGGAAGGAAAGATGACCTGTTGGTAATAGCATATGCACTACTGGTTTCAGCACAGATCATCCCACTGGATACTTACCGTCATAAATGTCTATAAGTGGTGTTCCTGGAGCAATGGGGATGTTGGATGTCTCACCGATGATGTTGAGGAGTGATTTGACTTCTGATTCTAGATGCTCCACTGTTTTTATTACCTTCTAATGGAAAAGGAGACAAGTGGAGACGCTGAGTCAAAGTGTCAAGTGGAAGGAATTGGACCAAATGTGTTAGAAGTGCAAATCTAATATCCCAATAGTGCTAACATTTGCGCATTGCAGGTTTAAGCTTTTCTTGTGTTATGCTGCCGTCTAGTGGCGTGAAGTATTAAAGCTTTGTTTCTCTGGAGTTGGATTGTAAGACCTCTGCATAAGAGATGACCTAGAATTTGACTTCTCGGAGGAAGCTTTGCATTACTTTGTTTTAAATTGTCTCGTATTTCTGAGCCGTGATCATATTCAAGGAAGAATCTACACAGAAGATGGGAATAGTTGTTTGTGTGTTTTGAACCTTGCCAATAAGTTTTCTGGAGAGATTTAATATTAATAGACCGTGCTCATAGTTGTTAACAATCTTCACCTGGATATCGAAATGAATACAGATGTGCATAATGTGTCACAAAAGGCACAGTTATATACATCAGAAAAGGCTGATCTGTGATATAGATTGGTTACTCGGTCGTTTAGAATTCATCAACATAATAATGGCTTTATGGATAGTTACAAACCATGACATCAGAAGAAAATAGTCACACCTTCAACAGAATAAAATCAAGAAGGAACAGTGTCTAGAAATATCATTCTTTCTTTTCTTTGGTCAAAAGGATGGGGTGGAAGTCTGGTAAGGTCCAGGAGCCAGCGCAATACCCTTACCTCTTCAATAACATCCAAGCGTCCATGGATTGTATCGTGTTCATGACACCAGCTTTCTCTTCCCAAACTTCCAGGTAGCATACTGACTGGGTCTGCAACAGCTGGAAAAACAGATGCAGTTAATTAGCAGGAGCTTTCTGATGCCTGAAGTATTTTGCCTGCTAAACAACATTGTTTATGAAAACTAATGTGGGAGTCTCAGGTAGAAATGAAACCTTACCCCAGTAAAAGTAGCTATACCTTCATGCTGGGAATGTCTTCCTGCCTGTATGCATTGTCACAGCTGGTTAGAACAAGGTGTTTTCTCTTGCCAAGGATGTGGTACTGTTTTGTGTGTTGATGTTTTCATACTTGTGTAGGGTAAGTTTATATATAGTCTACAAGTATAAAACCTAAGAATTAGGAAGAGAAGCCTCACCTATCAATTCTTCTTGGACTTTCTTCAGGAGTTGGCATGGAAAAGCTTTAAAGAGCAGCTAAAAAAGGAAACCATAGATGTGTGGACAGCTGATGCCATTTGCTTATCAAGTCATTGTATATGGTGCTGTATATGTCACCTCTGGCAGTTATCTGTATTTACCTCTTGGTACTCAGTGAAGTTTTGCTCTTCGAGCATTTCATTCTGCTGTCTCTGCTCTGTGCAAGGTCAGTACCTTTGATATCCATGCTTTAATAGAGCCAGTTTCCCTTTCATAACGTTCCTGCAACATTCAGCAACATTTAGCTTTTAATATGTGTGCATAGAAGTGTAGTGGAGTGGTTTAAATCCTTCTAAGGTGCTAGCGTATATTGCTCCGTGCAGAGTTAGATCTTGTTCTTGTTTGAGGCCTCAATAATCCTCAGTGAGGTTTCTCCATGAGAAAGCAGCAGTAACTCATTCTGTTGTCCTTTGATTGTAACAGAGAAAAAGGAAACAGTTGGTGTTAAAACGAAGGTTGAGAAACGTTAAGAAGACCAACGATCTTCAGTACTGTTGTGCAAAGGCAGTTGTTTGGAACTGCAGTAGCGCTTCACTGCAAGCCCGTGCCAAGATTTCTGGACCGTAGGTATCTGATGATGGCAAACTTGTCAACAAGCATTGTAGCTATTGCAGTTTCATGGAATGAGAGGTGTACTTTGGGCTGGGATGGTATCCTTCACACTGGAGGAAGTGGGTGGGGAGAATTAAGATGCGCTATGATGTACTGGGTGTCATTTTGAAATCGGTTTGGCACAGCTTAATGCCTAATTTTTGTGACGAGATCCTGATGGAGTGTTTTGGGTTTCGTTGTTTGGCTGCCTTCATTTTCAGGCGCCCCAGCAGGTGGTGCTGTTAGGACAGAATCCCTTCGGAGAAGCCTGCTCAAACACCGCAGGGCCTTAAACATTGAATGCCTCGCCCTTGCCTTTTTGGTCGCTTTTGTTACTGCTCCTGGTCTTCTGGGAATGTCGTTGCCTTATAACTCATTGATCAAGTGAACCATACCAATTCGCACAGGTTTTTTTACTTATTTACATTTTTTTTCCCCATCATGAGCCACGTAGAGATACTGAAATCCTGTGACACAAATGGAAGTTACAAAGCAGGACCAGTCTATGGACCTTGGCTTTTCTAACAATGACCTAACAGCAAGGTAAACTCCGTTTCACTGACAAAGATTAACCTTTCTAATATTCTCAGCTCTACCTCTCAGCATCAGGCCTTATGGCTCAATTCAGCTATATGCTGAAGAGAGGACCAAGGGCAAGCAAAAAAACATGGTGATGGGATAACTGTGGATCTGTTGCTGACTGCTGGGAATGTTCCCAGATCTTACTAAAGTGAGCTGTGAAAAGAGGTGGCAGAAGTTATTAGGTGTGTTAAAAGCAAACGTAAGAATTTAAGAATACCCCCAGAAGTTTTTTCACTGTATTGACCCAGCTGTAGTGGTCTGGATGCCAAGGTTGGATGGAAAGTTTGGATATTGGCCTGAACCAGTTGTATGAGGTTGTTAAAGGTCGTGAGTTCCCTGTCTATTCCCTAGAAATGGAAATGGAAGAGGGTTCATGTTGGCTAGCCAAAGTTAGTGTTTGCCACTTCTCTTTCTCTGATCGTGCGTTTTGTGATATTAGTCCATTAAAGAAAGCTGAGAGCTCTGCTGCAGGAGAAGCAGAATCATAGAATCATAGAATGGTTTAGGTTGGAAGGGACCTCAAGGATCATCCAGCTCCAACCCCCTGCCATAGGCAGGGACACCTCCCACTAGAGCAGGTTGCTCAAGGCCTCATCCAGCCTGGCCTTAAACACCTCCAGGGAGGAAGCATCCACAACCTCCCTGGGCAACCCGTTCCAGTGCCTTACCACCCTCACTGTAAAGAACTTCCTCCAAACAGCTACAGAAGTAGCTGTTTATCCTTCCCAAATTGAACTCTTACCCAGTGATTCTCTGGCCTTTCCATACTGCCTAATGGCACAGTGGTCATTCCTATTTGCACTGTGCAGGGAACCCTTTTGCCTTTATCAACAAACCTTAAATCCACCAAGTGACTCTTTGAAGAAGAAATTCTCTAAAGCCTTGCCCCAAATGCCACTTCAGTCATTGCTTTAGCTTAGCGCTTCTGTGTGAAAGAGGATTATGCTCAGCACTGTGTAGACTTCTACTCTAGGCAGGTGTAGATAGAGGGGGAGGTTAGAGGTTAGATATGATGGGTGACTGTCATTTGTTCAAAGCAGCATGTGTTGTGATAGGTTTGTATAGCCAGCATAAGGGTTTCTGCATCTCACTGTGAGGTTAGCAAAACACTGCACACTTTCTGTACACGTGCTTCTCCAAAGAACTAGCTAAAGGGGTTGCTGTGAAATGCAGGAGTCAGTAGTGTTTAGTTCCTTGGGGTGGTTGGTTTCTCTCCTCTGATGTGGAGACAGACAGTTTTCCAGTACTCAGAGTACATTGGTGCGTTACAAACTGTCATGGACTTACCAATGGGGGAAGAATGTCTCATCCTGATAGCACTGTAAGGTGTTACCCAGAACCACAGGTGACAAGAGTTAGAAACAAGAATGTGTTTACTTCTCAAACCTCACAGTGTAGAGGTGACAGAAGGCTGAAACCCTCTCAGCCAAGGGCCTGGATGTCTCTGTCTGGTTAGCAACTCTCACACTGGAACAAAGCTGTTCTTACTCTTGCCCTTGCCCCATCACCACCACACTGCAACAGGGTACTTCAGGTGGGCAGTTGCTGCTGCTGTTTGGGCAGACAGTGCTTTGGCCTGTGTGACTTTCTTCTGTTCCTGAGGCTTGGCTGCTACCAATGCAGATTGTTATTTTGTTTTCCATCTTTAGCTCTTAACCTACAGCCTTTATCTCTGGGATTGGCTGTTCAGAGGACACATCCGGCCTTTGTAAATGTGGCATGCATCTGGGTCACTGTGGTCACACAACTCAGCTGAAGCTATAATTTCCATGTGCTTAAACAGAATCACATGGTGCTTATGGGTACTGCCCTTCTCTGTATTGCAACTGGCAAAAGAAAATGACACAATCTGCTTTTGGCACTGACCTTCAGCAGCATCTCAACCTCACCTAATAATAGCAATCATCTTTTAAAGACAGCAAAGAATGGAAGCCTGCAGATCATGTCAGCAGAAGACTGATGGCCTTTGAGGGTACTTAGAATCATAGAATCAACCAGGTTGGAAGAGACCTCTGAGATCATCCAGTCCAACCTAGCACCCAGCCCTAGCCAGTCATCTAGACCATGGCACTAAGTGCCCCATCCAGTCTTTTCTTGAACACCTCCAGGGACGGTGACTCCCCCACCTCCCTGGGCAGCCCATTCCAATGCCAATCAGTCTCTGTGAAGAATCTCCTCCTAACATCCAGCCTATACTTCCCCTGGCACAACTTGAGACTGTGTCCCCTTGTTCTATTGCTGGTTGCCTGGGAGAAGAGACCAACCCCCACCTGGCTACAACCTCCCTTCAGGTAGTTGTAGACAGCAATGAGGTCCCCCCTGAGCCTCCCCTTCTCCAGGCTAAACACCCCCAGCTCCCTCAGCCTGTCCTCATAGGGTTTGTGTTCCAGGCCCTTCATCAGCTTTGTTGCCCTTCTCTGGTCACGTTCCAGCACCTCAACATCTCTCTTGAATTGAGGGGCCTAGAACTGGACACAGCACTCAAGGTGTGGCCTGACCAGTGTTGAGTACAGGGGCAGAATAACCTCCCTTGTCCTTTTGGCCACACTGTTCCTGATACAGGCCAGGATGCCATTGACTCTCTTGGCCACCTGGGCACACTGCTGGCTCATCTTCAGCCTACTATCCACCAGCACCCCCAGGTCCCTTTCTTCCTGGCTGCTCTCCAGCCGCTCTGTCCCCAGCCACACGCTTGCTCCCTTTTTGCCGAAGAAGCCTTGTCTGTGTGTCAAAGCACATGTGTAAATGCAGAAAACGTTGACACTGACTTCTGTTCTTTGTATGTAATGCTAAAAACTGTTCTTCGTGTGCTGTAGCAGTTAGATACTGAAAATGGGTAGGTATTGCCTTTTCTGACGGTTTCAGTAAGCACGTGGGAGGCCTATTTCAACGCCTTAAATATTTCATTTGAAACTTAATTACTTCAGGCAGATATCTGTGGAAACATTTCAATATGGCAGAGAAAACCTTAACCTTTCGGCTAATTTCCCATCTGCAAGTTCACACCTGATGCTTCCTGCAAGTGAGATGTTCAATTCTTGAACTCCATTCTGTTCATTATTTTGGTGATTGTTTTCCCTTAAGAATCAGAACTCTGTTGTTCACAATAAGGCAATGACACTTGTCTGCTCATCTGTGATGAAGTCCTATATGCTACACTGATGGTGCCCACAGAGCTGGGTGGTTCTAGCTGCCCTGTGTTGTGATACAGTCACAAAACAGTAGATGGAGCAGGAAAATGGAGAATATCTGAGTTAGTTGCTAATGAGAATGCTTAGTAGAAGAATATGCTTAGGGTTGGAAAGAAGTAGCATAATGAAGAGCAAAGATCTATGAATCATGGTCAACCCAAATGTACAGAACTTGATCTTATAGCAGCAGACAGAGAAATGAAGAAAGAAGTAAACCAACCTTGACTACAG
This sequence comes from Tricholaema leucomelas, assembly GCA_013400475.1. Taxonomy (NCBI): domain Eukaryota; kingdom Metazoa; phylum Chordata; class Aves; order Piciformes; family Lybiidae; genus Tricholaema lacrymosa; species Tricholaema leucomelas. The sequence goes on from WAAF01019762.1 coordinate 383,542, forward strand.
GTTAAAGAACAAAGGCATCAGTTTTAGAGTACCTCTCAGTTAAACAACTCTTCCTCCTTTATATTTGATATATTCCCCCAAGCTCCCAAGATGTTGCTTCTGCACAATCCTTGAAGTCCCCTGTCTATCCAGATGCTGTTAAAGAGTTAATTTTGATCACTCAGGTAGTTGTTAATGTTACCAAACTGAACAACTGTCTCTTTGCAGTCATTTGCTGTTGTTACTAAGACTAATAGAATTGAAGCATTCAATCACACAGATCTGATAGGAAAAAAAATCTTATGAAGACCTGAAGATGCATTAGTGGTCAGAGTAAAGTTACAGGCTTGATACAGAAATTACTGGGTTGGATTCTTTGTTGTGTGTCCTGGGGAAGGTCAGAGTGAATATAGTATTCTTTATTGGTCTTAAAGTCTATAAAATCCCTTTTGCATCACTCTATGATCAGTGTGGTTTTGAAAGTTAACTGAGAAATCACGTGCTCAGTAGGGAAGGAGGAGGAGTAAACCAAAGCAAGCCACAAGCCAAACGAAAGAGATTGGGACAGGAACCAGGTGGCAAACAAGGAAGCCCAAAATCATGTGATAGAGGAATAAAGGAGAAGGTGTATAAAGAAAGCATGCTGTGCTGCATGTTCTTGTTTGCACTGACTTAGATTTAGCAGTATCATTTTATTTCTGCATAAGGCCAGATAATTTTAAGGAGATAGCACTGGATTTATGTTCCAATAGGAAAAATTATCCATGAACTTGTGTGTCAAGTTCACATGGTGAATCCTCTGTCAGTTTGGGAAGAATGCAACAGACCTCTGAAGCCATTTGCTGTTCTTTGAATTATTCCTTGTCTAAATAGAAGTGCTGGCTTCCACTTCAGCATATGTCTAGAACTGAAGTATTAGGTCAGGGAATTACATGGTTTGCAGAAGTGGTTTGTGAAGTTAACTTGCAGGTACATATAGGAAAGGTTCAATTGCTTTGAACCTGAATCAATACCAATACCATTGGTATTGATATATTGATATATTGACACTGATATGTTGACACTGATATGTTGACACTGATATGTTGACACTGATATGTTGACATTGATATATTGATACTGATATATTGATATATTGATATGTTGATACTGATATATTGATATTGAACTTCCAGACCTAAGACCATATTAAGCCAAAATGTTTAGTCCTATTTAGTTCTGGGAGCTGTTCTTAAAAGATACCAAACTTAGTTTCCAGTTATGATATCAGGCCTGAATTACATTGACAACCTTAAATATGGAAGTACTGAATTAACTTTCTGTGCCACCACCAGATTAATTATCAGCAGTGTGGTTTTTAATGTTCCGATTGTCTTTAAATTCTCATATGTTGAGGAGCATATATTTAACTGGACATAGAGCACCTTCCAGGCTGTAAAAGGTAAAACACTCACAAATGCTTAGCTTTGATTTAGACACCTTTGAGCCTCTTTCTAGGGTTTATATGACAATAAAGACTACAGGAATTGTAATATGTAAGATTTCATAGCTGAAATGCTGTCATAGTTTACTGTGCTGTGCACTGGAGGCAACAGCAGGGGTTTGCTTACATAGGAGTGCACAGGTAGATATATACATGTGCACACACCTTTATTAGCCTCCATCTTGTATGTCAGAATGACTGCAAATTCCATACAAGGGCAAACGTGGGTGATAGAAAGTCAGCATTGCATGTTAGACAAAGAATTGAGACTAGAAAGCTCTCCTGGAATTTGGGGAGTGGGGAAGGATTGATCTGGTTTAGGGTTTTCCAAATCATTTCAGGAAGGTACATAGAAAGTTTTTACATGTCTGATTAAGAATTAATCAGCAATCTTCATCTGCTACCTGAATGCCAAATCTTGGAAGGATTTTAAACGTGGAAGAAAATCCAGGGGATTCCTCTTGTATCCAAGATTCATGAGCCTCTGACACTAATGGAAAGATGCTGAACTAAATTCCTTCCATAAGCTGAATTATCTGTAGAATTAATTTTAGAATAGAAATAGGTCAGAAGGTCAAGTTCCAGACTCGCAGACCTGGTTCATAATCTGTTTATCAAGATGTAGAATATGCTACTATGAATATTCTTTCAGATCCTAGATCACTTAAGATTGATTTAATTTTAATTTATTTTGTTCCTGTCAGAAAAAAAACGGACAAAAAACCATCAACCAAACAAACCAAAGAGAAGGTCTCATGCATCATGGGATACGTTGCATTGATGATGGTAGCTCAAGCTATCAGCCTAGCAGTTCTCACTTCTGTAACTTGTCTGTCCCATCAACCTACATGTGAAATGCCATGTTGGGATGTGTTCTGGTCCTGTCATGCTTCACTTGTGCTTGTGAAATAGGCAAAATCAGAAATGGGACTTGGTAGATTTTTTTGCTGACTAGGAGCTGGCTGCCATGTAGCTCCATGTAAAGCTGCTTTGTTTGCAGAAAGCTTTTGCTGTTGTGATCCATGTCATTCTCCTTTCACAATGGAGCTTTAGCTGTTGCTTACCCAGTGGTGGAGCTTGAGAGGAAGTGTATAAGGCTGGAGATAGTTCATGCTGCCAGAAGGCACATTTTACCAGGCACAGCAATATCTGGAGCCATAGGTCTCTGTCAGAAGCATAATTACCACTTGAAAAATCCACTTCTCTTCATCTGCTCTGTTGCTGTATTTGTGATTGCAAGAAGCACTTCAGATTTCATAGAACCATAGAATCAGCCAGGTTGGAAGAGACCTCCAAGATCATCCAGTCCAACCTAGCACCCAGCCCTATCCAGTCAGCTAGACCATGGCACTGAGTGCCTCATCCAGGCTTTTCTTGAACACCTCCAGGGACAGTGACTCCGCCACCTCCCTGGGCAGCCCATTCCAATCGTATGTTTTCATTCAATGAAAGGAAGATAACACTAAAATGTTCCTGTGAGGAAGCTGTTGGCTTGGGATATGTTTCTGTCACGCTGGTTTTCTGAACAAGCAGCCAGGGGACATCCTTGTGCATGCTGCTGCAGTGGAGAATGACTTCAGGGAACTGGACTGACAAGATCTATGCAATTTGCAGGTAGGTTACTCTAATTCTTGGTGTTACTTCTGATAGGATACCCTGATAATTTGAACTGCAAACAAACATTTCCCTTTTTATTTCTATGTAGATATATGTTTATTTTATAGATAGTAATAGTAGGTTTCTAGCCAGTAGCTGTATGAGGCCTATTTATGTGTGAAGAAGGGGAAGAGGGGCTTGTTTTAGCATATGTAAAGAGCATAGGTTGTGGAATGAGTGAGCTTAAGGCTGGTTTGAGAAGGGATGTGGTGAGATACATCACTATTTGATGATGACCACTGGTATCTGGGGGGAAAAAAGTTTGTAAGTTATATGAGAAAATGGCTTTTGGTCTGAGGTGTGGTTTTGGGTAGTGAGGTGAGTCTGTGACATAGTAGTCAACTCTGTTGCTGTGTAGCTTTCGTATTGGTAAATTGTGGTAGTAGAAATACAATAATACAACAAAAGAATATCCTTGCAGCATTTTTTCCCCTAATATTTAAGGCTAAGAACTTGCTTGAAGAAATATTTTTCTCTAGCAGACCATTTATGTGTTCTGCAGCAACTCAGGAATACATGATAATAGTGATAGATCTACATAGCTCTAAGTATATATAGATCATAAAATCATAGAATCAGTCAGGGTTGGAAGGGACCACAAGGATCATCTAGTTCCAACCCCCCTGCCAAGGGCAGGGACACCCTACTCTAGATCAGGCTGCCCAGAGCCTCATCCAGCCTGGCCTTAAACACCTCCAGGTATGAGGCCTCAGCCACCCCCTGGGCAACCCATTCCAGGCTCTCACCACTCTCATGGTGAAGAACTTCCTCCTCACGTCCAGGCTGAACCTACCCACCTCCCCCTTTGCTCCATTCCCCCTAGTCCTGTCACTACCTGATATCCTAAAAAGTTCTTCCCCAGCTTTTTTTGGTAGGCCCCCTTCATTTATTGGAAGACTACAAGGATTTCACCTCAGAGCCTTCTCTTCTCCAGACTGAACAGCCTCAACTCTTTCAGTCTGTCCTCACAGGAGAGGTGCACACATGTATACATGCACACATACTTACTAGATCCTGGTATTCACAACCAAGACTTACAACTGCTTCAACTAGAGCAGATAAGGTCTGTTTATAAACACAGTTGCATCATGCAGATGAACATCAGGAGTCCTCTATTTCTAAATCTCTGACCTTTTTCTTTTATTTATTGAGGTCAATATTAAACTTTGCAGGTGGAGGTTACAAAGTCTTAAGAACTTAATAAAAAGCAGTAACTTAAGTTCCTGTATAAATACAGCTATATAAAACCTGTTGGAAGACTCCCTTCTGTACAGAATCCCTATCCTCAGGTGCTTCATGGTGTTAAGAAACACATTTAGACACGAGTACACTTTGTTATGACAAAGTTTTTTCTCCTTCTTTCTTGGGGCTTGGAAATGAGTGTTTGCAAAGGCTAATCCTTGCTTTGGAGACAGTAATGCCAGTAGTTTCTGTAAGGACAGAAAATACCTGTAATATGGAGTATAGGTTAAGCCACTACTAGTTCATTAGTAGAGAAATACGAGTCCAGATATGTTTTAAGATGTGACATCTCTCATAGACTTAATGCAGTAGTGTAATTTTCTGGAGGCAAAATGTTCTGTGAGAATGCAAATGGTCAGTCTGGGATGAAATGAGGCTGTTCTGAAGGGAGATATTTCTCTCCAGTTTCTAGGTAATGCTCTACCTTACAGGTCTTCTTAGCTTTGGTATTGCACATGGATATCAGAGGATCCAAAGTATTCTGGGAAGTGGTATTATGTTAGCTGAAGAAAAACATTCTTACACTTGGTTTGCTTGAATATGTAGTTAAAACCAAAGAAAACCTCTACTGTTTAAAAACAAATCTTGCTACGGTGTGGAGTATTGAGATGCTTCCTCCCTGGAGGCGTTTAGAGCCAGGCTGGATGAGGCCTTGAGCAACCTGCTCTAGTGGGAGGTGTCCCTGCCTATGGCAGGGGGTTGGAGCTGGATGATCCTTGAGGTCCCTTCCAACCTAAACCATTCTGTGATTCTAGTTGTCTCCACTGAAGCTATCCTGTTGCTGCCTCCCTAGTCCCATGGCCAGTATTTGGTTTGCTGAGATAAATGCGGCATGCAGGTGGGGCCAGCCTGCTTTTCTGCTTGCCAGGTGCTTGTTTACCTGAGAACTCCAGGTCACCTCTCTGCTACCCATAAGCATGCAGCACAGACTTCGCTGTTGGGGTGCTGTGCCCTCAGAACAATTTGCCTGGAGGTTTTTGTAAGAAGAGAAATATGTTTAGGCAGGGTGGGTATTGAATGCTCCAGTGCCCCAGGCTACATTGTAGACATAGGAGCAGCACCCCACAAACTAATCTAGATGAGAGGAGGAACTGGTCATTATGCTGAAGCACATGCTTTACAACCAGAAGGTCCTTCGTGCCAGCCTCTCCATCTCCGCTGTCAGAAGGCTGAGCTCTACTGAACATGAGCTTTGTACATGTTGATGGATGAATCATAACATAAATTCTGCTTTGGCCAACTTGAACCATTTTTAAGAGGAAAATGTGGGAGTTGGGAGGGAGGATCTATAAGGAGTTAAATTCCCCAACTCAAAAGCAGCAAAGGGAAAATGGAGATTACTTTTTAAAAGCTTGTCAGGCAGCCAGGGTACTCGCCTGGCTGTAACAGACATAAAATCTCCCATCTTACATGAAGTACACCATTGAGATAGTGAAAATGATTCCCTCTCTGAGTAGCTAGCACCTGGCGTGATACTGGATACTAGTCTCTGCTGCAGTTACTCAAATACTGCTCTATGTAACCGGATTTGAGCTGAGTTTGCAATGATTTCAGCTTGAAACTGTAATTTTGGGGGAATAAATGAAAACATTCTTGTAGCTGTCGCTGCCCCCTTCCCCCTCCCCTCCCTTTTCTTTTTTTTTTGGTGTGTGAAGCTCATAAAACTCACAAGAGGACAGTGAGTACTTGTACTTGTGAAAACAAGTTAGAGTGCCCTTGCCAGTGTACTGATATTTCAGTTCATCGCCAACAAACACTACGAAGACAGTTGGGAAGAATGGAGTCAGGGCAATGCAGAGTGACTAGGACTTGGAGGCAGAAGGCAATAACAGTTTTTAAGTAACTGTTTTGATTGTAATGGAAACTTCCTAGCCTGACTTGAAATACAAACATTGTGTGCTGCAAGAAGTATGAGCAGAGGGAAAATAAAGCTGGACCTCAGCTAGCAGAAAACACCTAATACAAACAGGCTAGAAAGCCAGGTTTGTGGCTGCATGGGGACTGTAAACGTTGAACTAGCTGAAGTGGGTAGCTTTCAGTCTCACTGTCAGCTGCAATGTGATTATAAGTTATTGCAGGGCTAATCTGCTGTTAATAACAGTATAATTCAGATGCTATCTTATCAGATGTTTCATGTTTATACTTCATGCTCCCAAGGCATTTGGAGAAGGTGTCATGTGCCTCAGAATCTCAGTAGTAAGTAACGCAAAGCAGAAGAGCAAAAAAGGCGGTGCTGTTACCAGCAAATCTAAAAAGAAGGGTTTGAATAAAGGAAAATCTTTCCCTATTCACTTTGAGCTTTGGTCTCACAGCTGAGTGGATTAGTATGTATGTTAGTAAGACAGACAGAATATTAATGATGGAAATGCAAGGCACTGGCTGCAGCCCTTGCATGTAGCTCTACATTTCTGAAAATACAGTGATAGTCTATCCCATGAAAAGAGAAAATCCTCTACCAAAGCTGTGTAGGGTGGACTTCAATAGCAAAAAAGCTCCAGGATGGACTTTAATAGCAAAAAAAAAAGAGTTCTTCATGTCAAAACCAATATTCCCACAGAATTTCATCACATACCTGTGTCACTTACATACAAAGCTCACAAAATAAGGAGTTCTTTACCACCACCTCCTCCCACCTCATACAAAGGCTTTGACCATGCTAAAGTTAAGCTACAGTTTCTGCTTGGCAGGCTCAGAATCACTTACCTAAAAGATCTTGCTCCTGCAGGAGTGAAATAAAGGCCAGTGCCCAAAGGCAAAGCATGGTTTAAGCCTCTCCAAACTGTGCTGTAGTCCTAGTGGAGAGCCTCACAGCCTCCCTCCCCAGTTCACATCAACTACTCCGTCCAGCCGTTTGCGCTGAGGCTTAGCCAGAGTGAGGAGGAAATATGCCCAGGGTGAGCCAAGAATCTTGAGCTGTTCTTTTCTGCTCCCCTCCTTAAAAAAACCCACAACCTTCCAGCTCCATGCAAAGTCCAGTTACCCAGGCAAGCTGGCAATGGGCCAACCTCCCCGAAGTTGAGGGTTTTTTTTACCCTTCTATTTATTTACACAATCTACAAATGGAATGTGCTGAAGAATATCCTGTAAATAGAGCAAGTGAGGAAAGGAGAAAGGAGGAGGAAGGGATGCTGGATGTTTCTTCCCATCTAGAATTTCCTCCAGGGTGGGGAAAGCAGGAACACTGGAAAACACAGTTATCTGTTAGTTGTTGTGAACTTACAGGGCTTTTCCCATTGTTTGTCATTTTGAGGGCTGCAGAAACATGTTTTGGGGGCAATGTGAAGTATAGCAGTATTGTGGAACTGGCAACCATCTGCAGTGCTTTGTGTTTGGACAGTATTGTAGAAGCTCCCGAGGAGCCAGCTGAGCTCTTTTCAGTTTGGCAGGTTTTAGAAATAGGTTAGATTTGGTAATGTGATGTGCAAAGATGGTGCTGGTGCTGGTATTCTGATTATGTGTGCGATTTTTAGCAGGATCTTAATTAAATGTTAATTATTTGTCCCAAGGGTTTGTTGTTGCTGAATGGGTGTCAGACTCTGAGCCCATTAGACTTGTGTTTAAAGACGTCAGGGAACTCTTTCCTGGTATTGTTTCTCAGGTTTCTTTTGAGTTACCTTTTGCCAAACTGTTGCAAGGAAATATGAAAGGCCATTAAGATGTGCTACTGAATTCTAAAGGCTATTGTCTGTCAGAAACTGTGTTAAAAACACAGAATCACAGAATGGTATGAGTTGGAAGGGATCTCTGTGGATCATTTTGTCCAACTCCTCTGCTAAAGTAAATTTCCCTGGATTAAGTGACACAGGATTGTGTCCAGGCAAGTTTTGAAAGCCTTCAGAGAAGGAGAACTCTCAAAGTTAAGAATATTTTCTTTAGAAGAAAAGCCTGGATGAGGCACTCTGTGTCATGGTCTAGTTGACTGGATAGGGCTGGGTGCTAGGTTGGACTGGATGAGCTTGGAGGTCTCTTCCAACCTGGTTGATTCTATGCTTCTATATTTCGATTGAACTTGTTGTGTTCTAGTCTGTGCCTATTGCCCTTTGTCCTAAACTAATATTGAGAATGAAATGAAAACTAGAAATAGATTTCCTTAGTCTTTACCACCTCTCTAGAAGTAACAAAAAAAACCAAACCACCACAAAAATCAACCAAACCAAAGAAACAAAAAACCCCAAACCCCCAAGTTATTTGAATAATATACCTGAAAGTGACCCTGTAGAGACGTTGTCAAAGAGGGGTGTAGCAAGCTCTGATATTTGGAGTGAGAGATGATCTCGATGTTATCTGTGCTTTGGAGAGAGGAGACTGAGAGGCAGAAGAGTGATGGTTTGGGCTAAACACGTATTTGTCCTTTCTTGAGCAAAATCACTGGATGCATTCTCTGCCTTGCCAAGGGAGCCTGCCTCTGGATGCTTTTCTGCATGCTTTCTGCCATTCTCTAGACTATTAAAAAGCAAAGAGCATTCATTGACTCAATTTTCCCTTTGATACACTGTGAAAAAAGGACACCATTTCCATTCTAGACCACCTCTGCTGAGGTTATTCGTGCCCCTTACAGCACATTTCATCAAGGTTCCTCCCAAATTGCTCTCAGGCTCCTGGAATAGTTCAGTCCCTGAAGGCTCCTGCTTTTATTTTCACATACTGTGCTGCATTTGACCATACCAAGGTAGTGGTCTGATAGCCACGAGGAAATAACCAAATCAGTGAGGTTTCTCTCTAGTACCATACTTCAGGGGTTGTTTCTGCAATGAGAAAGGAGTTTTCTCTGCTTCAAGTAAATGAAGCCAGAAAGAATATTTCTGCTGACTGGGAGTCTGAATTTCAGTAGGACTACTTGTCCTGAGAATTTTTATGATCTTGGTGAGTTACCTGAAATGACTTCTGTTATGTATAAATACTCAAAATGAAGTTACAGATGAAGACAACTTAGCTAGCAACTTGAAGTATTAAATATCCAGGGTGTGTGACAGAAATCATTACATTGCAAAAGCAATTTTTTCACAGAAGATTTGACAGCAGCAGAAAGAATACGACACGAACCTGTTTGTCTTTTGAAGAGCTAGTAACTGATCACCATCAGAGAAAGTATTCTTCAGCACATTCATCTTGGAATTGTCTATATATGAGAATAGAATGAGATTCTGTGAATTAAAGTTTACACAGAATCCAGCTGTTGCGATGTTCCCAAGATCCCAGCAGCCAAAAAAAGCATGAGGAGGGATGTGATTTTTTTGCCAGCAGGCAGTCTGCTGGAAGGGAGAGAAAACATAAAGATTAAGTATGTTTTGGGAGTGGGTGGGAGTTTTTTTGGTACAGCGTTGCTGTATCTCTTTCTTGGACTAGTTAAATGCTTGGCAAAAGCAATAAGTAAGTGCACAGGGGCCCCAGTGAGTAGACAGAGAGAATAAACATAGGGGGTGTGTTGGCAGAGGACATATGTGCCATGTGAAAAAGTTCATACTTACTGGTGTAAAAAGTTGCAGTATGGGTTGACAGAGGATATCATTGAGCATACTTGGCAAGAATTGTAGTGTGCTGTACTGCAGTCCCTTGAGGCATGAAAGGGAGAAAATTCAGTGGACTTTATTTCAAGGAAATGTAGTAGAAATCCCATCCTTGTAGGGAGAGGAAAGCACCATACACTGAAGAGAAGGAAATGAAAGATGATAAGCTCTATCCTGCATTTAACATTGATGGGTGATGAAATCAGTGCAAGGTTCGTGTGTGCTGCCTACCAGTGCCTGGGAGATTTGTGTTCATTAGATACGGTGGAGATTCATTAGGCTCTCATAACAAACATGGTATCTGCTAGGTGCTCATGACCAGAAGAGCATAGAGATAGTTGAACACCTTGTGTAAAATAAGGGTTGATTGTTTTTTGAGGAGCCATTTACTTTCACTTTCTTAATTCAATCATTTTATGGCTGCTGGGATGAAACAGCAGTTGCATAGGTATGGAAGCAGAATTTTACCTGAAGAGGTTTATTTCCACCACAGCAACTCTGGAGCTTGTGGACTGCTTCTAAGGAAAACAGAAGCTCGCTCTGCCATCAATATATGTTTGTTAAGCGGTGGTTTGACCAGCATGAAGCAGACATTGCCATTTAAAAACTTGGATAGAAATGACTGTTTGCACCACATCCCTGAGAGTTTCCAGTGAGCTTCCATGTCTTTCTTGTTCATGAGGCAACTTCAGCAGGAGTTAGAAGTCTTGTGAGTGATGCCCTTCAAGGTGTGAATACTTTCAGGTTTTGTGCCAGTACAGTACCCTCCCCAGTCTGTTATATACCAGCTTGTACTACTATTGATTGTCTTGTTTTACAAGGAACATCAAAATAAGAGTGAAGTTCTGCTCTTGTAATAAAAGCATAATCTTAGACTTTGTTTTAAAAAGTGTCATGAGGTTGATACCTCATACCACATGGTATGGGTCTACTGTCAAGACTGTCTCTGTCTCTAATTGTACCCTCCCTGAAGAAATTAACAAGCACATGTGTCATGGAGCAGCCAACTCTGATCCAGCCTCCTGCAAAACAATACATTCTGTACTACGCCTAAAGCCAACAGTGAGTCAGCTACAGGAATTGACTCTCTTGTGTCATCTCGGTGCCAGCACACTAGGCTGGATTCTGTTTGACAACATTAGGTAAGCATCCAGTGGCTTCAGGCTGTTTTGCATCTGCGGCTTCAGCTTCCTGAGCAATCATCTGCAAGGAAACTGAATCAGAAAGCTGAAGAAAAAGGTAGATCACGTGGAATATTAGTGAATAATGTTGTTTGGTTTGTATTTTTAACCAGTTGTTAGATCCTTTCATTTGACAGATTTCATACATTTTATGAAGCCTGCCAACGCTTCAGAAACACCAATATCAGATATGATATGTGGAAAGGAAAACCGTCCTCACAAAGACAGATTAACTATATTCCCAGGTGAGTTAGTCACTCAGGAATAGAATTTTGACTCCCATGTCTTGTATTGCACACACAGTGATCTGGCATGTGTTAACATTTTCTATTACAGAAGGCTGCATCTCTTTGCTGTTGTAACTTTGCATCCACCCATTTGAGTCACACAGAAATGTGAAACAGATTTGTGAGCCCATGGCAGATGATATTCTAGACAGTAATACTCAGAAAAGTACCTGAACATTCTCAAATTACAATTACTCTGCCAGTGTCTTTAGCAGAGCAATACTGTGAACCACTCTGATTAAATAAGAAAATTGCTTGAAACTAACATTTTTATTCTGTGAAGGAGCAGCTAAGATCTGAGAACCTGTTCACCTGCTGAGTGCTACCTTTCTGAACATGAGTCATGACAAGCAGCAGTGAAGCAGAGGTCTGTATTACTTAACATCTCTGAACTTTTCTCTACTAGGCAGTGCATCAGCCGTGTATATGAAGCCTTTGAATATAGATGATGTTTACCATATGAAGTGGAGGTATCTAATAGAACAGAAGAACAGCTGGAAATACATCTGAATTCTGATTACAAGTCAGCTTATTCTTCTTCCCTCTTAATTACCACAAGGTCACAGATGGATGCAAGGGAAAGAGTGACTTGCCAGAGAGTCAAGCCAAGATAATCACTGCACTGCTGTTCCTCTGAAAATTCACAGTGCATGTATTATTTTACAGCCAATACAGCGAAAAATCCCAGGTTAAGGCTAGTTTTAAAATACATGTGTTGGAGTGAATAGAATACATAGCAGGGTGGCAGTAATTCTTCTGTTATTACAGATCACTCACATATGTAGCTGCATTTTTTCTTCAAGCATGCTTCTGACATATGCTTCTAGGCAGAGACCGAGCAAGAATGTGAGTGATTTTTTTTCATCCTCCTGTCTGTGTAGTTAATCACTTTGTGGATCCTGACCAACGAGATTCCCAAGCAGCACAGCTAGATATTATTGTATGGTACTGGCTTCTCACCTCTTCAATTCCAGCTGCAAAACTGCATAAAGACAACTTCAACATTTTCATAATGCCACTATTTAATAGGAGAATTGGTGGTAATTGCCGTAGGGAAATCGTGTCATCATTAACTGGAAGAAAAGTGTCCATTAAAAAAGTCCATTAAAAGTTGATCTGAGGCATGAAAATTTTTGTGAGAGTATGAGCATATTACTAGATAACAAATGAGCTTGCACCTCAAGCTCCTAAGGCAAGGCATTAAAAGCACATTGTTAGAAAAACAGATGTGGACTCTGGATTCCAGTCCTCCACCCCTCATTCTGAATTGTTCTCTAATGAGATCCTTGAAGTATGATCAGTTTTGTATGTGTGCGGTGTGGAGGCTGATGATGGCTAAAGCTGCTATTTGTGTGCTGCATCTTTGTGGATCTTTTAGATGTTATGAATGAAACAAGAGCAAGAATTACCACCTGAAACAAATTGCTTGCAGGAAATCGGGATAGCATGGATGCTCTTTCTAAAGTCAGATTTTAGGATAACTTTGGTTTGGGAGACCAGTTGGTTCCAAGTATATTAAAATATCTGTTACAATACTTTTTTTCAGATATAATGGAATGCTTTAAATAGTCTCTCCCAATTGTTATTTAATTCAGACCCACCAGTGGAACCCACTGTGAGAATAACAAAAATTGATTCCTTCATTCAGGTGTTTATGTTATTTTTTGGGGGGGGGGATTTTTCTGTAAGTGCTTTCTGGTTTTTCCTTCTTGGATAATTTGATCATCTGCACAATGATGAAATTGATAATTCTCTGTTTCACAGTGGTGACTACCTCAGGTCTTTTATAACATTGAGAAAAGAGGAAATAAAAGATTAGAGGATAAAACCCATGGAAGAGGAATGTAGGGATAACTGCATATGTTCAAGGAAGAAGAAGCAACAGAAGTGAGGAGAGAGAGATCATGTGACTTGTCAGGACACCATACACAACTGTAATCTCTTGTCTTTAGATTATCATTAGGTAAGTGAATTAGAAGAAGCTGATAGGAAGAAGTCCTGTGGTTTGAATTTAGATGAGATCACACCAGTCCAAGGCACAGAAAGTGTTCTGCTGGTATTAGATACTAAGACCAGGAAAGAACAACTAAGAGGTACTTGACTGTACAGCTTTGATGGAGTCAGTGAAGGGAGAGTGTAGGACTGGAAAGAGATGAGGCAAGGTGGTCAGGAGTGTAGCCCAGCAGAAGGGCAAGGGAAGAGGTGCTGAGTAATGTGAATAAACATTACCTGGCAGGCAGGGAGCTGCCTCATGGGTGGCTGACGAGTTGATCTATTTCTGTCTGAAGGGCCACCAGGTTACCCCAGGAGCCCCTCCACCTCCCACCTCTTGTCTTTGGCTCAGACGAATCCTTCATTCTCCTGTGCCCAAAGTGGCACTCAGCAAAGCTGAGGGGCCAGGCTGGGTACAGTCCAGGTGAGCTGATTTCCAGCACAGCATGAACTGCAACCGAGAGTTCAATGTTTAAATTAGACACAGCAGGAGGCAAGGGAAGAGGATTTAGATCAGTGATAGTCTAGGTCAAAGTAATAGACCTCAAACTGTTACGTACTTGTCCTTGAGCTTGCTTAGGTTGGTGGGGAGGCAGAGGAGTTCACACAAATACTGATGCTGAGAGGGGCTGATGTATGGCACCCCAGCAAAGTATTTATTCATTTATTTCAGCAGAAACTGCCACCTGTTCATAACTGCTGTCAGATATCTAAGCGGCGATGTCTCAGGCATCTTTAAGAGGCATTTTGAGCTTCCGAAAGCATCACATAGTAGTTAATCTACAGAAAAGCAGAATCCCTTCGAGTAAGTCTGTAAAAACCTTTCTGTGTTTCAGCTCACATCTGCTTTTCATTTAAATGCTTGGTGGTTTGTGTTAGTGGAAAGATAACGATTGTAGTAGTAATTTGAGATTACAGAGTGCTGCTGTGATGTTCTAATGCCATCTGAAATAGCAGAATGTGAAGCTGTTGATCACAGTTGCTGTGCTCTGCACAAACTAATGCATCCCTACTGTATGGGCTTCTGCCAGGGCACCTTTCCTTTAACCTGAATGCAGCCTTGTGACCAATGCTTTAGACCCAGAAGATCATAGTATCATAGTAGTATCATAGTATCATCAGGGTTAGAAGAGACCTCACAGATCATCAAGTCCAACCCTTCACCACAGAGCTCAAGGATCAAAAAGCCTGGAGTCAGTGATAGCATATCTCACATTACCCAAAGATATCTACTTAGTCTTTGCTAGTTTGAAACTACAATGCTATTTTACTGCCTCTGCATATATAAAAAATGCTATTCTACAATTGGAAATTGAGATAAGGAGGATATGGAATCATAGATCTGTTACGTTCAGAAGACATCTTCAAAGGTTTTCTAGTCCAAGTGAGCTAAATATCCCAAACAGCAACACAAAATGTTTTGCTAATTCTTATCAGTTACTTAGTCTTACTAGTGGAGAGCATGCCCTTCTGCCTTTTGTGTGTGGGTGTGTGACAGCAAAGCAAAAGCTCTGTGCTGGCGTTCCCAGTTATTTGCTCAGCTGTTGAGATGTGTTGGTGCAGAATCTTACCTCTGACGGATATGAACAATATTTTGGGGAGATAATTTTGGGGCCTCTAATGTAAAATTTTGCTTTTTGTCTCGAGAAAGATCTCATCCTTTCTTCAAAATGTTTGCCAAATAGAGTCTGCCCTGCACGGTTTACCAAAAGCACACTCCTGTGCCAGCAGGTGTGCTCTTCGAATCAACATCTGTCCTCTCAGCTATTAGGGAATGTAGCTTGAGGAAGCTAGATCTAGATTTGTTTCAGCTGATTTCAACCTACCTCAGCTCCCTAGAAATAGCAAGCAGCAGCATGACACTTCACTGCCATGGGTCAGCTGCTATCTGGCATAGAAATTCTGAGGGCTGAAACGCCGCTCTGCTTTATAAATAATGATTTATGCAGAAACAGAGGTGGAAGTGAAATTAGTATGCTAAAGTAGAAGGAACTGTGAAGCTTTTTGATGCCTCTTCCTTCTTTTTTCTCTTAGTTACTTCAATTCACAATTCTTTATGAATTGTCTGTATTTATTTACCCATACTGATTGTTATAGTGGTCTTACCACCACATTTGCATCAAGGCATCGCATAATCCTACATGATCATTTTGGGTTTCTGTGTTGCTGCTCTCTGAATAACTTTTACTGTTTTTCTTGGCTTAACTGCAGGCTGTCTCCACCCTCTTTCCCTCTGCAACTGATCCAATTCTGCAAAGAATTCTCTGCTTTGGACAGACCATCCCTTCCCACCCATGTGGTTTTCACTGAGGTAGGAAGTATTATTAATTTTGTTTAGTGTGGGGGAAAAACTTTGCCAAATTGCTTAAAACCTCTTCAAGACTGTAATTCAATGGATTCTTTATTCAGGGTGGTAATAGCTATTTCTCCCAGTGCTATCCAAACTGAATTTTCTCTGGTTACAAAAGAATGAAGCACTGTTTTCCATTTTCATGGCAAATTAGCCCCCCCATTTTATTTTTCAGAATGGGGGAAAAAGCAGCTTAACCTTCTTTAGAAGGTTTGCTGTAAAAAGAAGCAGCTGCTGCTTTCCCCCATTATGTTATCTTTTAATGGCTTTTGTTGCAGGGACTGAAGAAGGCAGGCTTGGGACAACCAGGGAGTGTAAAACTTATTCTGAGACTTGAATATTCCATTTATTTTCATTAATCCTTGTTTTTCCACACTGGTGCATGAACACTGAATTTCAGTTCTGACTGGGTGAGGCACTTAGTGACATGGTCTAGTTGACTGGATAGGGCTGGGTGCTATGTTGGGCTGGATGATCTTGGAGGTCTCTTCCAACCTGGTTGATTCTATGATTGAAGTGTTGAGGTATTTTTAGACTCAAAATTATCTAAGTACCAGATAATACTGTATGATGATGTAAAGGGTGAATGCCAAGAGGACGGAGCCAGGCTCTTCTAGGTGATGCCTAATTGTTGTTAGGAGGAAGTTCTTCACAGAGAGAGTGATTTGCCATTGGAATGGGCTGCCCAGGGAGGTGGTGGAGTCACCGTCCCTGGGGGTGTTCAAGAAAAGACTGGATGAGGCACTTAGTGCCATGGTCTGGTTGACTGGATAGGGCTGAATGCTAGGTTGGACTGGATGATTTTGGAGGTCTCTTCCAACCTGGTTGATTCTGTTCTATTCTAATGACAGGACAAGGGTCAATGGATGGAAGTTAAGGCATAGAAAGTTTCATGGGAACATGAGGAAGTTTTTTTTTCCACTGTGAGGGTGACAGAACACTGAAACAGGCTGCCATGGTGGGGGGGTTAGGGAGTCTCCTTCTCTGGAGATATTTGAAACCTGCCTGGATGCATTCCTGTGTGGTCTGCCCTAGGTGATACTGCTCTGGCAGGGGATTAGACTTAGATGATCTTTTGAGGTCCATTCTGTGATTCTGTGCTGGGTTTCATTTCACCATAAGAGCAATGCAATTATGTCTTACCTATCCCCTCCCTCCACATCCCATATAAAAGAAAGAGGTCAGAGATGACAGGTAGCTTTTCCTTTCCAAAGTAGTTCTGTTGGTTTTTGCTGTGTGGCAAACAGATTTAGAAATGGTTAGATTGAATTATTCCAGGTCATCATTAAAGTAAAAGAGAAAGTAAAATAAAGAGTCTGTGAAGAGTTTGGTTTATTTGGAAGTTAGATAATCATTCTTCAAATAGGCTATAGCTCAGATCAGGTCAATGCAAAAGGCACAGAAAAGCCAACCCTGTCCTATTCCTGGACAGCTACGTTTTTGTTTGCATGTACATAAAATGGGCATTTAAATGAATTCCCAGAGATAATGTGAGACTGTCCCTAAAGGTGTCATTTTTGGGAGCATTGCCTTCTACTGGAGAGTTCTGGTTCTTGGGCAGCAGCAGATAGGCCAACTCCAGATAATAATTGCTTTAATAGAGGCAAAGGAAATAAATGGGAATTTCCTGGAGAAGTATTATTACAAGTAGGAGATCAGAGTAACTTCCCAGATGAAGATGGTTATATCCAAATGTCCTTTTTCTCCAGGGTTTGCTTGCTCAGGAGTGTTTTCTCTACTTTTGTCCTTAAGCAGCTTAGTCAGTTTGTTTGCATTGGTTTAATCAAATAGTCCCAAAAATCCTTTTACTGTTTTTCCGTGGTCTACAAGTGCCGATCGCAGATCAGGGCCTCATTTTGTGAAGAGCTGAATACACAGCAAGACTTGAGCACTTTGGTCTGGACTCCTATACACAGCTGAAAGTGGGCACTGTGGTTGTTCACTAAGTTCCTTTTTCCTACCCACCATTCCGCTTCAGATGTGTTATAATCCCGCATGTCCTTTCTCTGTGCTTCAAGGCACCGGTAAAGCTGACCCGAACTTCAGTCTGGCTTAGAGCTGCAGCTTCTGGCAGCAGCCAAAGGGTATCAGCATGCTGCTGGGTTGTGGCCACGTGTAGCATGTGCCACCAGCGCCTGCACAGCCATTGCCTGGAAGGAGAATGATAAAAGGTGCTTGAGTGGGAGAGACAAGTGAAAATTATGCCTCTGGAGCTTCATCTCTGCTGATGAATCTGCTATGCCAGTGTAGGGCAGGCTCCACCAAGACAGCTCAGAGTTTCCTGGCAATCCCAGAAGACTATTTGATCATTTATTTCCTTAGATATTTCTCACAGTACCCTGTGGGGAGGGTTAAGTCACAGCTTGAGTTAGAGTTTACATTGTGCCTCCTCTCGGTCTTAGAGGTTACAATGTTATATGCTGTCAGCAGAAACTAGAGGGTACTAAGGGACCACAGATACCTGGAAAGAGACACCCTGAGCAGCCTGGAGCCTGCGTCCATCAGGGCTGTGTTCCAGAGGAGGGGGACTCCAGAAAGACCTCCTGCTCCCATCCCCACTGCACAGTCATCCTGCATCCCGGAAATGTGGTCTTTGCTAATGCCTTCTCAGGGCAACGAGGAAGAGTTAGATGTTAGGGGTTTATGTCTGCTGCTGCCTTCTCCCTGCATGATCTCCTCTGTCTGTCTGATCTGGAGATCTCTGATTTTATGCTACAAGGACTGGTGCCAAGATGCACTGTTACAAAGGCCTATGTCCCCAGGTGCACCTCGGAGGATGACTGCAGACGACTCAAGCACCACAAAACAGGTATCTCTTTCTTGCTGCCTCTGCCTGCCTTAGTCCCTGCCGTTACACTGCAGGCCCGAGAGCAGGCCTGGGTCGTGCGCCACAGCTAAGCAGTATGCCACCTAAGCTGCAAGTGTCCAGCTAACAGAGTGTCACCCAAGCATAATCCAGGCCCTGACTGAAATTGACAAGGACAGGTTGGCCTCTGAAATAATCTCTTTAAATAGCAGCAGACATCTCTCCGAAAGACACTTCCCTCCCCCAGCCAGCGCTGGAGAGCTGCTTACAGCACATCACCTGCTATTTCCCATCCAGGCGTTAGCAGGGCTGGCACTTCCCCCAGGCAAGTGTGTCCCCTGCCCGCAGTCTCCCAGCTTGACTTTAGCCCAGGAATTACAATGAATTTTGCAGCACAGTTTCTCTACTCCAGGGTGTTAAAAAACAGAAGCCCCAGGGACCGCTTCAGGGAAGATGAAGACTACGATCCTTTCTGGCAAAGGTTGGAGCATGTTGCTGTCTGACTTAGAGCTAGAGCTCTCCTTTCTCCTCCTCAGGGGTCATGCTCAGCCTTTGGGGTCCGCCCAAGGCCAGGCCTATGGACATGACAACCCCTGGACCCCTCCTGCCTTCTTATGGTGCCATAGTTGGAGTTCTGCTTCGCCTCGTTGTTTATTTAGTCGCTGTGCTCTATAGGTAATGCTTTCTTTTTCCTATCCTTATTTTCTTCCAATAAAAGAGAATTGTTGTTTGTAATTCTCCGATATCTCCCTGGGCTCTGTGGGTATGAGTTACTCTAGAAGCAGGGGAGATAGGAACACTTTCAGCCTTTTTTATTTCTTCATGAGTGTTGTATTAGAAATAACCCCACACAGACTGACAGACTGCTGAAAATTTGTCTTAGGACAGCCTGTATCAGATCCTGTTATTACAGGTGTTCTGTGGTTTGCTGCTTTGGTGTCTTTGTTTTGCTGCTTACAGTTCTTCACAACTTTTGTTTTCAAACTTGAGTGGTGCAGATGGAGTTTAGGATATGTCTAGTGCCCTTGTGTAGCACCAGCTGCAATATGGCATGGTTGTGTTTTTACAGTTTCACTTTTAACCTTCTCCGTAGTTGCTTTCTTCCCCATATTTATTATCTGGACACTGCTGGGAAGACCACAGCTTGGTATTACCAGATGTTTTATAATTCAAGGACAGTTCTTGTGTCATGACAGTGGTCACAGATGTTGGTAGTATTTAAAGCATGATTTTTTTCAGTAGGGTTAATGTTCTTAATAAATTTTCTTGGAACACCAAAGAGGAAGACAAGGTTCCAGTTCTGAGCTGAGAAACTGGCTTCCCCAAAGTCACACATGACACAGTGTGTTCTGCACTGAACTGAGAACCTTACCCCTCTTTCTTCTAGTTTGGGTCATGCTATTCATTCTCTATTTCAAGTGAAGTATGGAGATGCGTTAATCACTAGAGAACCTCTCACCTCAGAACACATTTAACTTAAAGAGGAATATATTGATTGCTTGGAGAACTTTTAAGTATCTGATAGTGGTAATTTGACATTCACAGTTGTGAATGTTCTATAAGAACTGCTTTGAGGAGTGGGTCTGTATGAAGGGCACTTTGAAGGTGTTGAAGCAGAGGTAACCTTCTTCTCAGTTCTTGCTTTCAGATTACTTTTTGTCATGTTACCTGTTTAGCATCTGACACTAGTTGCCATTGCCAGCAGTAAGCGATGACATTTCGGTCATGTGTACAAAAGACTGGCAGTGGATTATGACCAGAGATGAAGGCAGATATAGCACTAGGCTCAGGCTCTGGTAAATCTGACTTACTGAAAGTAAGGAGGTATTTTATCAGAAGTGATAATGCAGCTTGGTTGTTCCCTGCCTGAGCTTTCTTTGCATTTGTTGTTGATGGATCATCACATGGTTTTGTCAGGCTCGCATACGGTGAGCCGAGTTATAAATGCCTGCTCATTCTCAAGGCCTGCTTATTGTGAACCTATCTATGCCTGGTGATCAGAGTGCATACATACCCTAACATCTGTGTCATGCAGGCTAGTAACTAAGCCCTGATCTCTTTGTCTTTAAGACACTCTGATAAGTAGCCCTGCTACGAACTTCCTGTGGGAGTCTTAGGCAAGTCACTCGATCTGTCTGTGGCCCAGTTTCTAGCAACACAGTTGAGCTAATATTTACTGAATTTCTCTTTAGGGGAAGATGTTGGTGATTCCCATGTGATTTAGAAACAATCACTTTGCATAGTGTTTGGATATGTTGATGCCAGAGATCCTTTTTAGATTTCTTTCCTGCAATTGCCACATCTGGGAGTCTCAAGGGAGTGTTTCTAAGAATCAGTGCTGTACGGAAGAATGGTAATTGATGATGGTAATCCTTGAGTGCATTACTGTCTTGGAGCTTTTTTAACTGCATTGTCAAAGAGAGATCTGGCATGCTCCTTCCCAATGCCTGAGGGAGTTTACTTGTCATCCTGTAGTCATGCACAGGAGGTATAGGCTGGATGTTAGGAGGAAGTTCTTCACAGAGGGAGTGATTTGCCCTTGGAATGGGCTGCCCAGGGAGGTGATGGAGTCACTGTCCCTGGGGGTGTTCAGGTAAAGCCTGGATGAGGCACTTAGTGCCATGGTCTAGTTGATTGGATAGGGCTGGGTGCTAGGTTGGACTGGATGATCTTGGAGGTCTCTTCCCCTTTGGTTGATTCTATCATTCTATTCATTGTAGTAACCTAGAATTACTATTAGTGAAGATAACATTTATTACAGTTCTTCTTCCATCCCAGTAAGCCTGCGTTTTCATTTCTCCTTCAGAAAGACAAACTTGGACAAGCTGCTGAGATGCTTGTAAGAATATGGATGTGTTTGGGGAGAGGAAAATAAAGAGAAGAAAATTGGGTGGGGTCAGCAGGGTTTTTTGCAAGAGCTGACAAGCTCACAGGGATTTACACTGACAAAAGGAGTTGGGATGGAACAGAATTATTTAGGATGCATTGGGAAAGGGGAATAAAACAAACAGGGAAGGTGTCAGAAGGCTGAGGAAGGCTCAGATATTCTGAAGGGTCAGAGGAGATGGGTCTGGGAATAAGCAATAAGAAGGATTAATGGAGCTGGGAAGATTCTGGATAGAAGAGGGATTTGGCTGAGCGAAAGGGCTCTCTCTCTCATATCCTGGGATTACCTCTTCCTCACTCCTTTGAGGGGAGTCCAAGTTAGGCATTGGAGTTTGAAATTCTTGCCATGGCATAAACCTCTAAGGATTCTAAAATAAGCTGTGGAACTTGTCCCATAGTGTTGGTCCTTCTTCCTGATGAGTGTGTATTGCTGTAAACGCAGTGACAAAACCTGAAGTGGAAATGAAAAAGAAATACTGAGTTTTCAGTCTTACACCAAAAAAAGTCTTTGTTTCCTTTCGTGTCACTGGAATTTATATTTATGAAACATCACAGTAACTTTGGAAGATATGGTCATGATTTCAGCTTCATTTCTGCCTCAAAATGCATTATTGTGACTTATTTTGTAAGAGGAGAAAAGTCACCAAATGGGCCAAAATCTGACACAGAAATGTCCGTGCATCAAAATGGCAGCACCGGGTAAGAACAAGAAGCTATCTACTTCTGGGTCTTCTCAGTACTTGTGACCAGTAACAGGAGTTTGGAGAAACACAAAAGCCATATAAGTTGCTGTCTCTCATATACTTTAGCGGAATCTGCCAAGCAAGTGCTTAGGAGCTTCCTGAATGACAGACTGCTTCTTGAACAATGTGTTTATTGGTCACTATTAGACCCATCTTCATATATTTGCACAAAATTTTAGGAACCTATTTATCCTATTGCCTTTCATAGTGTCCTTTGGTAATGAGTTCTTCAAGTTAATTATTTTCTGCATTTTCTACTCTCATATGATAGACCCCTAAAGTTCCTGCTTTCATATGATAGACTCCTGTGTAGAGCAGTGACTAATTCTTCCCAGTTGACTGTGTCATGGATATCCAGGCCTTTGTAGATTTTTTTGCTCCTCCAGTTTTAGAAGCTGAAGAGAATCTGGTATATCAGTTTAATCTGTTTATTCTACTGCCACATGGATCCTGAGGAATCCAATCAGCATGTGCTTCATCTGATGGGGACATGTAATTGTCCCATGATTATACGAACACTGCATGGGCGTTTCTTTCTCCCTGTAACAAAGCTAACAGTAGCAGTCTTCAGGAGTAGTATGTGTTACTGCTGCATTTTATCCATTTTATCTTCCCCAAATTATTTTTGTTTGTTTTATTCATGTATTGGTGTATTATTATTGTGTTTTTGTTGGTGGAAAGGTAGCCAGAGTCACGATGCAGACACCAACGTGGTTAAAATCGTGCTCTCTTTATTGCGGTGATACAGCATCTTTTATGACAAACTTAGAAGAGGCACATTCAGCTAACTTAGTTAAGACTGGTACATGTGGAAGGCACAGATAGGTTTAAGGCTACATGAAAGGCACAGATAGGTTAAGGCTTCAAGAAAACAATTGTAGGGTCAGCCTCCTGTGGCCAGCAGATCCTGTCCCCTTGCAGCTGGATGTGGGGGATGGTTCATCGCCTTAGTTCCTGCCTCCGAGATGGGCTCAAGAACACTCTTCGCAGCTCGGGTTGCTCGTGTTTATCAGATCATGTCCTCTGTCAGCAAGAAATGCTTCCACACATTTTAAAACTTGTTTTTTTCCCATGATGAAATTTATCAGCATATTCAATAATCCAAACTGGAAAACATTTTTTTTTTTTTTTTCATTCTGAACTGTTGTTTGTTTTTTTTTTACCATTCTAAGATTACATTTCAGCACACAACCTCTTTGCATTGGCTTTAAGACCTCAAACTATGTAAAGATGTCTGCTTAAACAAACTATATTTTCTCCAATCCCTGGAGGTGTTCAAGAAAAGGCTGGATGAGGCACTTAGTGCCATGGTCTAGATGACTGGATAGGGCTGGATGCTAGGTTGGACTGGATGATCTTGGAGGTCTCTTCCAACCTGGCTGATTCTATGATTCCTTAATTATTCTGCATATGGGTAATTTTTTTCTTTCTTTTTCTGCAGTTATGCTGAGCAGCTGCTCTTGAAAAAGTAGGTTTATAAACTGCATTTCCATGTTTGTTTTTACTAATCACTGTAGAGGTAAAACGTGGTCATTTATAGCTAGATAACAAAGGTTGCCAGCTGGATATTCATGTTATGGGTGGAAAAAAACCCAGACTTTTTCTTAAAAGTTCCTGAAACAAGCTCCAAAAATGGAAGAGTGATGCCTTTGAAGGGAGCAGTGTTTTGTTATGCTGGGGTTTGTATTTATACTGGCTCAGACCTTCAGCTGGTGGTCACGATTGCTAGAACAGAGGCCATGCTTTGTTACTGTGCATGGGAATTCATGTGCTGCCCTTCTGTGAGCACTTGCATGCTTGGCTGCATGCTTTGACTGTTCCTACAAAAGGAATTCCCAACAGGCAATAACCCAACAGGATTATTACTTGTCTTTTTTTGATGGATTATCAAGCCTCAACCTACTGTTTACTTGCCACACCAACACAGGTTTAATAGGGGAAAATGTTATTTGCTAATGTAAATGAAAAACATGTACAGAGAAGGTAATAAAAATGAATGTGAAATAACAATATACAACATATATACACACACACACACAATATACCTCCATACAATACAACAGCACGATGATACTCCTTTGATAATGAAGCTGTTGACCTTTCAGATGCAAATGAATGACTTTCCACATTAAATGTTGAGGTTGTAATGTTTTGGGTGTATTCAAAACCTATCTCAAGCTTGAAAAGCCTGCAGATGTTTTGCAGCTGTTTGACTTTTGTGGGTGTTGGCTTGTTTGTTTTTTTTTCCCCCAATGATCATTTTCCAATGACCTTAGCTTTGTCTCTATCAGGGTGCTGAGCAGATATTCACTGTTTATTAGAGCATTGCTTCAGATCAAGACCTAAGAAAAGAATTTGTTTCCATCCTTTGTTCTGTTGAAAAAAAGGAAACACAAGACTAAAACAAAAAATCAGAATCCCCAATTTGGCCTTTCTATTTGCAGATAAAATGATCTGATGGCACTAATGTGATGAGGCATTGCCCTCTAGTTCATGCTTTCTAGCAGAATCCTGATTCATTAATGGACTTTATGTGGTCCTCTTTGGCTGGGATTTTTCAATGGATTTTATGTAGCTGGCTGCCACAGATGCAAGGCAAAAGTGTGACTTTATTTTCTATCTCAAATGCCAGCCAGTTTAAAAAAAATGACTTAGAAAAAATTATCTACCTGTCTATATTTCACCCTGCATAGATTTTTTTAACCCATTTCCAGTGTAAGAAATATCATCCGTTGCTAATGCTTGCTAAACATTATTGATAATATATTTAGAGATATAAGGTGTAGTGTTCCTCTCCATTTCGTATGGTTATGGCTTAGGGTTATTTGGAAGATATTCTTTTGGAGGAGGGGTAGGGAGTGAACTCAGCAGCAATCTGACCCCAGATGATGATAGCAGCGAACTCAGCAGCAATCCGACCTCAGATGAGCTCGTGCCAGCGCCTGTGTAGTAACAAGGTCTTGGGAAGACAGTCTGATCTGACTCTCATCTTTGCATGAAGCTAACTAATATCCATAAAAACTAACACTGGGAGTTCAACATCTTTATGATGCATTTCAACTTCTAACCCAAAAAGAGCAGAAATGGAGAAAAGTATGCAATAGAGCTATTGGATAAGCTAATTATTTTGAAGGCAGAGAAAGGTCTTCCCAGAGAGAGTGATTGGCATTGGAATGGGCTGCCCAGGGAGGTAGTGGAGTCACCGTCCCTGGAGGTGTTCAAGAAAAGACTGGATGGGGCACTTAGTGCCGTGGTCTAGTTGAATGGATAGGGCTGGGTGCTAGGTTGGACTGGATGATCTTGGAGGTCTCTTAAAACCTGTTTGATTCTATGATTATTTTGGTGAAAATCTTATATATTTTTATTGGAGGCTATGCTGGAATCTCTGATATGATGTAACATACACATTTTTTATCTCCTTTCTTCCAAGGAGATTGAGTCCTTCATGTAGAGAGGCTTATACTATCTGTGTAATCATAGCCATAGCCCAGGTGTGGTTTCATCTCCTTTCCAAATCACTTATCTGCTTAATGTTCCTTTTTCCAACACCCAGCTCCAAATTCCAAGAATTCCTAGAAGTTTTGCATTTGTTAGCAGGGCTGCAAAATCCTGCACAATGGTATACTACCCCTCGTAAACTCCTAGAACACCACAGACCACAGAGTAAGGCAATTGAAGGTAGGAAAAACGGCAGATTTTTGTAGCAGTGTTGTCTCTCCAAAGAGGAAAGAGGTTTTGTGTGGCATCACAGTGTTGTCTTATCCACAGATGGTTTTATCTCTGCAATGTTAGCTCACAAATCAGGAGACCTAGTTCTTCAGCAGCATATAATTGTTATCCCTTATCAAAGTAATTTCTTTCCTGTCACAAGGCAGTAATGGCTGTCAAGAGTACGCTCTGTGAATTTGCCCAGCAATTATGCAAGAGAAGAGAAAGAGACCTCTGGTGTGTGATGTCAGGGCACTTGTTACGTTATTAATAGTATCAGGGAATGCTCTGCAGCAGCTATTTGCCTTTTTATGAAAGCAGGGAGTTGCATACATCAAATACAATTCCAGTTATTTCAAACTTTCTGGATGCATTGACCTGGGATCATTGCTGATTGAGCCTGAGTGCTGAGGAAGGTCTGGCTGCCCAGACAGCATGGATTGTGTCTTTTGTATTTCCTTGGCTCAGACAGTTTTCCAGTTTGTCCACATGCCAGGCTATCTGGGACTTTTCTAAAGGCTGGTTACAGTAGCTTTCAATCTACCTACAGGATAAGCAACTTAACAGTAATAGCTCAGTCTAACCTGCTTGAGGCTTGCAAAGAGCAACCAAGATGTGCATCTGTGCTAGTTTGAGCCTAGCTAGAATGTTTTGGTGAGAAGAATTAGATCATAGGCTGAGAAATGAAAACAATGGTGTCTACTTCCCTCACAGTCATGCTGAGATGGGTAGCAAGGAAAAGCAAAACATTAGATAAGGTCACTTCTGCTCGGCACTTCGCTTGGGCACTTCGTGCTGNTATAAGCTTCATTCAAATTTCCAGAGCCGACTGAGTCTAGTCTGGGTGATTTCTAAAAGTGGGGGGGTGGGGGACACCAAAACCATCACAGCATCCTTCTTAAATGTTACATGTCAAGCTTTTAATCATCCGAGCTTTACTAACGAGTTTCTTTTATTTGTTTTTAGGGATGACAATAAAGTAAAGAAACAAGATACCCCAGCACTTTGTGATCTTCACTGTTGTAAAGATGGGCTGATGAGAAATGGCCTAATTGGGCAGAAGGAACCCTCTATTAACCCTGAGAGACTGAAAGATTTTGGTGAGGAGGATTACCTGAATGGGGATGTGAAGACCTGGGAAATGAAGATAGTGAGCCGTAATGAGGAGTTACTTAGGGATGCCCTTTCCCGCATCCCTCAGTCAAGCAGTAGGACCAGCCTGTCAAGCTGTAACAAGCTGATTCGATTTGAAGATATTAGTGCAGCAGCTTTCAAAATCCATTGTGGTGTTCAAAAAACCCCATGCATGGTAGGGACTCTTTATGGCTTTGCATTGTCTAAATATTTCTTTTCTTTATAAAAGCTGATCAGAAATGAATGAAAAGAATGTGCCAGTTGCAGCAGATAGGTCTGTGTGAGATGACTCACATTGATATTAGTTGTTGCTAACTGTCAATAATAATTTTCTTCTTATCTGTTTACACTAACCTAAATCCTCAAAGATTGCTGTGACCTGTAAACAAAGGATAAACCACTTTAGGCATAGACTTAATGCACTATGGTATTATGCTCCTGTTGGAAAAGTCTTGCTACAAGAAACCTGAGCTGGAGACGGTGGACTATCAGTGTTTTGGTAAGCAGCCTTGTGGGAGGGGCTGGCTTGGAACCAGCCCTATTATCTGGAGAAGTTGAAGGTACAGATATTCTTTGCTATCCTGGCCAGCCTTGGATATGTTCTATAACTAGGTGGTTCTGTCAGATGCATCTTCAAAAACACAAGCACATTAAGATATCCATACACAAGCATATGCAGTTATCAATCAGCTTGAGTGTGAAAATGACTGAGACGCTCCCATAAAGTTACAAGCTTTTGCTAAAGCATTAAGAAAGTACAGTGACAAGCTATGTGAGCTGGAGTGTATTTCTACTGTTGGGAGCTCTTCACGATGGCTATTTAGCAAACACACCGAGTGTGTCTCTTTGTGGGTTAGGTAAGAGTGGCCAGTCCACCCCTTTGTCACAGCTGATGATGTTTGTTGGCAGGATGATTAGATATTAGTCATCAGCACGTCATGCATCATGGTATTGCAATCCTTCCGAGTTCCCACGGAGAGCCAGATGTTACTAGCACCACCTGTAGGCACTCCATGACTAATCTCTTTTCCCTGTGATGGGGGAAAAGAACATCTTAGTCCCCCATCATGCTCTGTTGCTGACCCAGGATGCCTTGCCAGCCTAACTGCCTGACGATTTTCTTTCTGGCCTGCACAAGGAAGGGGCTTTAGGATGTCTGAGGTGCAGTTTGAGGTTAACAGTCCCTGGAGCAAAGTGTTTGGGTCCACAAGGCACAGCATTTTTCCTGATCTCCAAATAGTGCTTGCTGATACAGAGGCATCATAATTTTTTTTGGTGGGGTGCTTTTAGTTTAACATTTCCAAAATAAGGACAGACAGTTGTGTTTTTGCAGCGTGCTTCTGAAGAAGTGTGTTTCATGATATAGGGCATGATGCAAGGTCATTTGTGACTGTAGGGTGGCACAGAGAATTTGCAAAGTAGTGCTGGCCACAGTGCAGGAAGATGCCTTTTTTGAGTGACTTGGGAGTAAACCATCCTGCTAACTGTACTAGGATTTCCTTTCAGAGTGGAAAACTTTCCTGGCCTAGGAAGGCAGTGGGGGAGTGAACAAACACATGTGCAGCGCAGATGTTCGATTGATCAGGGCCTGGGCAAAGAGAAGGAGTGCACCAGACTTTGCACATTGCATTGTTTGTCATGAAAAGGCTCAGACTGTCATGCTGGTGAGGACAGAGAGTGCACTGGACAGAATAGCTAATCTTCTGCTTTTCTGGAGAGACTGTCCCAGGAAGAGAAGATTTGCATTTGTATTGCAGGTAGTGAGCACTGCACTTACCTGCGTTTGGCAATTCTGGTCATAGATGGGTTTAATGTTGATGTACAAAGTTGGTCTAAAGGCAGACAGAGTGAGGGTGTCATGGCTTAATTTGGAGAACAGAACTAGCTACCTCTGTTACCTTTTGAGAGCCTGGATCATCCCTTCATGCACCTCTGCCAAACAGTTTTAAGATGCTGTCTTTATATGTCTGCCAGTGTGGGACTGTGGGAGCCTTGTTCATGCAGGTCACTGAGGGACTTCATTCACATTCAGCTCAAATAACACCAACAACTCAAAGCTAGTGAAGTTCACCTTGACCCTGTCCTCTGAGCCATTTACTTACTCCCCAGGTATGGCTCTCAGTCTGAAAATTAGCCAACCAACACATGCTAAAGCAGGAAAAGGCATGACTGTGACACCGAGTCCATGTTTTGCCCCTTCAGGCATCTGTGTCATGTGAATCTTTAAGGAACTTTAAAGGTTGCTTTGTGCTAGCTTTGCGGATGCCAAATGGAGGCTGTGCTCTCATTAGACACAGTATCTGTAGTCCTTAGATAAGATTAGGGTGACAGAAGAGAAGGCTTACAGGCTGGTTCAGTGTGTCTTACAAGGTCGTGCATCAGGTCACTGCAGCTGAAAATAGCCCTGACACTTCTTTTATTAGAAGTAATTGCTATATTTAGGCTATGTGGAAAAAAACCCTCAGTTGAAGGAAACAAAAAAGGATAGCCTAAAGAATTAAAATACTGTGTATCAGAATTAACAATGATTTGAAACACCCCACTCCTGTGGGACAGGTTGTGTTGATGACATAGATTTCTAAACATATGAGACTTAGCAACTTTATGAAGTCACAGGATTCATCTACTTCAATCTTTTTCTCATTGCTTAAAATGAGAATCCAAGAGTATCTACGAAACCAAAAATGCTAAAACTAGTATGGTACACAAAGAACAAGTAAAGCAGTGTTTCTTGTCTAGTGTCCTTGTTCTGTTTTGCATAGGTGCTCTCCACAGAGTAGGCTGTTTAGGATAGAAACCATTTTCTATTAGTGTGCAAAGCACTTTCCATGCTTTCAATTCTACAGCCAGATATGCAAAGGAGCAGCAAGCAGTAGCTCCTATTGCAGGCTTTTCAGAAGCAGGATAGA
The DNA here is from genome assembly GCA_013400475.1 of Tricholaema leucomelas. Classification (NCBI taxonomy): domain Eukaryota; kingdom Metazoa; phylum Chordata; class Aves; order Piciformes; family Lybiidae; genus Tricholaema lacrymosa; species Tricholaema leucomelas. Next base: position 413,405 of record WAAF01019762.1, read on the forward strand.
GAATCTGACCCCACCTACAGGTGAAGAACTTAATACGTGCTTGTAAAAAGCCCTGAAGCAGTAATCTGAAATGTTTAGTTTTTACAGCAAGTCTCTGTTTCACATACGTTTAGGTTTTACATTTTCAATTTTGAAGTCCCACCCTCTGAGAAATGTCAGTACGCATGGCTGTGTGCTCTACACACCATATGCATGACACTGCCACACACTGCTTGACATAAATATTTAAAATGTATTTTCATGCTGTCTTTTATCTCTCTTTGTGGCTTATGATAAATGAAGGCTTGTTCCCCTAAATCCCCAGCTCCTCATTTGCTTTGGCAGCCGATGGAGCAAATAGAGCCAATTACGAGACGCAGTAAGTCTGAGGAACTGGAACCCACAGGCTTACAGCAGCTCCATTTCAGAAGCTATCTTGTTTAAAACTCTTGATTTAGATTGTGTGGTAACAGGACATTAACATGCCAATATGTGCTGTGAGTGTCTTACTAAAAAATTGATAAAGCTTTGACATAAAATAATCAATTGTACGCTTGGGCGCTGCATCACATGTGCTATGCTTGCTGATTCAGCTCAGAGATCTTTCTGTCCCAGACATTGAGCTCTTTCAAACTTGCAGTTCTGGGAAACTCTTATTAGAATTCTTCAAATAAATAAATAAATGTCTTCACTAATGTCACACTAGCCTTAAGATGCAAAGTGGAAAATACTCAGCAGTGAATCAGTGGTAGAAACTGTGGGAGACTGAAGGAGGAATTTTCTAACTGCTTTTGTATCTGTTAGTAGCCAACCTTATTTTGGGGGTATTAAGCACCTAGTTCTGGCAAGTGCTAAAATATCAGATTATAGGGTGAGTTTTTAATTAGTTGAAAAGACTTATTTTCAAATCTGTATTTGAAGAGTAAGACCAAAACAAGAGCTATTGTCAGAATTTGTTACCGCGTGGAGTACTTCACTGCTGTGAGTTTGGAAATGACTTCCATAAACTAGAAGAATCTGGTAGGTAACAACACACCACCATGTATTTCTAAAGAAAAGATCATGAAATGTGCTTCTTAGAGCTCATACATGGTTGTCAGATGCATGACTCACCAGGGAGCTTATGTGGGGTGTAGAAGATGTTTTCTGTTTGAATTTTAGAAACCACTCTATAATAATATGTCTCTGCTCCAGTATTCTAGGCTATCCAAGCAGTATGGAATGGACATCTACCTAAAGAAAGAGTTCCTCCAGCACACAGGATCTGTGAAGGAACGAGGTGTGCTTTACCTTCTGACATCATTGCCACAGGTATAACAAGGTGTCAATGTTCAAGTTCTGCTTCACCAAAAAGGAGCAGAAGTAAAGCCAACTTTACCCATAACGTCCATGGCATCACAGCATTTCTTGCCTTTTGAACCATTGTGCTGAACATCATAGGAAGGTCTGCAAGAATCTGAATGTAAAATACTTTGCCACTTTATGCTTGGCCAATCTGCTGATGAAATGCTTAAAATGTTTGAAAGAAAACCTTGCAAAATATAAATGTCAGCATTTTTCGGTGGTGTGCAGTTGATTGTATGAATATGGTGACTATGACATGTCGAAAGCATCAAACTGGAAGTGATGACAAAAGTAAGTTATGAGAAGTGATGAGAAGGCTCTGGATCACCAGTGGATTTTGCAATTTCAGTATTGTTACACGAGTAGCTCATTTGTAATTTGTTTTAGGAGGTTATTGAGTCACTGCAGCAGTAATAATTATAATTGGCATGATACAGCAGCCCAGAAATAGCAGTTAGTCCTCTACTTTTGTAATACTATTAATAAATTCCATCAAAGGGAAACCTAAATGAAACAAGGCAGGGAAGGAGGATCAGATATCAGCTCTGAGAGGCAAGACATCAGCTTTTCTTGGATGAGCTGGAATTTTACATCGAATTTGAATAGAACAAGAATGGAACCCATAAGAGTGCAGAAACGAGGACTGATTTCTTGCTGTCTTAGTGTGTAAGCCCTGAGATCACACCGGGCATGCATGTAGTAGAGGAAAGGAAGGAAGCCAGCCCATTAGAACAGTCCAGGATTGTGTAGAACAACTTTGTGATGCTATGTGATGTGCAGTAAGCAACCCTGTTTTTTAGGATCAGCAAAGAAAGGGAGTGATTGTGGCTTCGGACAGTAACTTTTCCATGGCTGTTGCTTACCATGCCTCAGAGCTCCGTATTCCAGTGTTTGTCATCATGTCAACCAGCACACCCCCTGCCAGAGTGAAAATGTGCCGTGAGTATGGTGCCATGGTTATATCCTATGGCACTACAGCTAAGGATTCCCAGACCCACGCAAGACGGTTGGCACAGGAGAATGGTTACCTCTACCTTGAAGAGTAAGTGCAAAGTCAGGCTGATTTGAAAGACTGAATTAGATTAGATACTTGCACAGCTCTGCAAAAACAATTTTCAAACAATTTGTTTTCATTAAAATTTGATCACAGATCATCAAAATCTTCCTGTTACCCAAATTATGAACAGTTACATATTGCCAGGCTCAAATCATGAATCTTTCTGTAACGATTGGGTATGGAAATAAAACCAAAACTGCTTTTCCAACAAATAAGGCAAACTTGCAGATTAGAAATTATATGGGTTAGTATGAAGATCTTCTAGTATGAAGATCAGCCTTGAGCTCTGCGGTGAAGGGTTGGACTTGGTGATCTGTGAGGTCTCTTCCAACCCTGATGATACTATGATACTATGAAGATGGTTATATGTTAAGTCTTTATGAACCCTGTCAGAAAACATTAAGGCTGGCATTTGGTTTTGGCCTCTCTGTTTGGAGGAAAGTGCATAAAACCTAACCTGTAACACAGAGGATTCAGAGACACAGTGTAGAGCAGGAGAAGGTTAACGCTGCACAATTTTTGTTTAGCTGGTGGGAGTGACAAAACTGCAACTCTGGGTTGAAAAGAAGATTATTAAGAGGCTACTTCATATGTACGTTTAAAGTAGTTAAGGTTGAGTATAAAACTGAACAAGCCACAATTAGATTAAGGCAGGCAAAAACATTTAGAACAGATCCTGAGCAGATCCTTTTTGTTTTTGTCTTCTACAGTCTCTTCCACATTCCTCTTCCATTTCCCCCCCCACCTCCTCCCCCTTCCATTTTTTTCCAAAAGCATGGAGGGGTGAATCATTAGCCTGAGATAGCCAGTGATCCCTCTGCTGCACTGAGCTGGAATGTTGTTCTTCTGTCTCCTCACTGCCAACATTGTGCAGGCTTTATCCAGCATTTAGTATTTGTATTACAGCATTAAACATGCTAATAATGAATGATGTTGCCTAGAAAAAAGTATCCCAGAATAAGTAACATGGAGGAATTCCTTGCTTCTTTCCCAACTGATTCATTGGGAAGGTGATAATAAAAACTATACTCTTCAACTGCACCATTTGCTCTGTTGACAGTCAGTCAAAAACTTTGCACGTGTCCAGGTAGATGACATGAATTGTTCTTCCCTTGTCCATCAATGCTGTTGCCCATCTTAGCAGGCCACCATGATTATCTGGCAGGATTTGACCTTGATAAAGCTGTGTTGGCTGCCACCAATCACCTCCTCATTTTTCATGTGCCTTAACATAGTTTCCAGGAGGGTCTGCTCCATGATCTGTCCAGGCACAGAGGCCTCTCCAAAGGAAGTCACCTACTGCTATCACCCACTGCTCTTTCTTAGTTTCACTGGCTGCTATACATGGAGCAGATTGGGCTGCCTTACCCAGCTCCAAGTGTCTCATAACACAATAATTATTTACCTTACATGGGGTAAATGTTCCCCAAGGTCATGAAGGTCCAGGGACAGTGCATGTGAAGGACTTCAGCATCCAACACTGATGGATGCTGAAGTTACCACTAACATACACGTTACCACTAATAATACCAATCCGATCTGGTTTATTTCTGTCTTCAGGCTTCAAGAAACTGAGCCCTTCAGTCTGTTACTGAGATGAATTAGAACTTCACAGATGAAAATTTTCAGATTCTGGAGAAACAAAGAAGATAAAAAAGAAAACCAAACCATCACTACTATTGTGAACCTTTCTATAATGGGATGACAGAAACATATATTTTTAAGTGTAGACTGGCAGAGGTTTCCTAATGTGTGCATGCATACATGGATAGGCAGTCCTCTTCAACATGTGTTTAACACACGTGCGTTGTCACTTGCCAAAGACATGTGTGAAACATCAGCTCATCTCCTGTGCTTTAGAATGGAACTTCTAAAATGACATTTTATTTCTGTTTAACTCTGCTTTGCATAAAATCCCTAGCAATTTGGTCTCTGGATCCCCTTAGCTGGCAATTTGTTCTCTCTTACCTGCAGTAGACATTGTGTGATTGTCTTTGGTTTTACCTGAATGGTCCTGTAGTTAGGTGTGTCAGTGTCAGTTCTTCCCATTTCTTGAGTGCAATTAAAATACTGTGTTATGAACATGATTAGGCAAGAGTTCAATTAGAGGAAGGAAATTTTTTATCCAGCTGCAACTGGAACACAAGCCCTATGAGGAGAGGCTGAGGGAGCTGGGGTTGTTTAGCCTGGAGAAGAGGAGGCTCAGGGATGACCTTATTGCTGTCTACAACTACCTGAAGGGAGACTGTAGCCAGGTGGGGGTTGGTCTCTTCTCCCAGGCAACCAACAACAGGACAAGGGGACACAGTCTCAAGTTGTGCCAAAGGAAGGAGAGGCGGGAGGGTAGGAGGAAGGGTGTCAGAGAGAGAGTGATTGGCATTGGGATGGGCTGCCCAGGGAGGTGGTGGAGTCACCGTCCCTGGGGGTGTTCAGGAAAAGCCTGGATGAGGCACTTAGTGCCATGGTCTAGTTGATTGGATAGGGCTGGGTGCTAGGTTGGACTGGATGATCTTGGAGGTCTCTTCCAACCTGATTGAGTCTATTCTATTCCTGTGAAATTCCAGGAAGGAAATGTGATTTTCCAAGTTGGAATTCAGTCATTAAATCTACATAATCACTGCTTAGGTAAAATGGGGGTTTTAGTACCTATAGGTCTTTGGGACCTCATTACAAATGCAATGTGAACGTTACTAATAAGTAACACAGTACCTCTGAGATGATATGAGAAAGGCTGATTTGTGAATCAGAGAGGTAGGAGTGCTGCAGAATGAATTACACATCCTTACTTCCTTGAGATTCTAGTTTTGTCTTGTGTAACTCCTTACCCAAATACTTACCAGACCTGATCCTCATTCATTTCTGATCTGGTTAGTCTGTTACTCTAGGAAGGGCAGCTGATAGCTTTTGAGTCCTTTACTTGGACAGCAGAGAAAGAGAGCCTGCTAGTTGCCACATCAAAATTTCATTGGGAACTCAAAACCTGAAGCCTATCTTTGCTGATAAATTGCACATTTCAGAAGGCAAATGTCCAAATTTCTAGCTTTGATTATTTGTTTCAGTTATTTGCCTTTTAAGTGATTTTCCTTCAGTGGCACAGGATACCGAAAGAGAGAGTTTTGCTTTCACAAAGCAAAAATAAACAGTCACAGTGCAAATAATTCATCTATTTTATTATCCTCAACATGAGGAGAAATTTTGTGAGGGTGACGGAGCACTGGAACGGGCTGCACAGAGAAGTTGTGGAATCTTCTTCTCTGGAGACTTTCAAAACCCACCTGGATGCATTCCTGTGTAGTTTGTCCTAGGTGATCCTGCTTTGGCAAGGAGGTTAAACTAGATAATCTCTAGAGGTCCCTTCCAGCACCTAGCATTCTGTGATCCTATGACTGTAAAAAGCTGGCCAGTGAACTAGTACTCTAATGAAATATTAGCAAGGAAAATGTGATTATCTCAAAGGTTCATTCAAACTCTTAATAAATCCCCATGCCAAGAACAGGCTTCTTCAGATAGAATGTTCAGTCATTAGTGAAGTTTCACTTGTAAATTTAATACCTCAGGTCCTCATTCACTTTAGCAGATCCCTGTGGTTTCCCAGGTAACCAGGGCAGCTGCAGCTGCAAACTCAGTTCAGAACCTTATTTGCAAAAAAGGCTCCAGGAGAGTTTTCCTGGAAAGCAGTGACACAGTGATATATGAAGGAAGAGAAAACTCCTTCAGTATATTGAGAAAGAAAACAATTGTAAGGGCTCAGTTCCCCATCCCATCATGTTTTCCTGCTTTCATCTTTAGCTGTGCTACAGGAGCGAAAGTTTCTCACCCTTTCTTGTGTAGTTACATAGACTTTCACTCTGAGGATCTCTCTGAGGTAGACCTCACTCTGAGGTATATGTGAGATAACTTCTCAAGAGGACCTTGGTCTTCACCTTGCAGGTGTTCTGTGCTTCTATGCTGAGCCTCTCTATGCATGTCTAACGGTAATAAAAGCATAGCTTCCAAAGACCTGAACTGCCTGGCTCGAGTGAATCAAGTGAAATAATTGGATTTATCATTCTGTTTTCTTATCTGTTTGCCAGAAAAAAAGTGGAGCATACAGAGGCCTCATATTCTCCACCCATGTATCATTTTACATTACTCTGACCTTTTAAATTAAAATGCAAAGAAGCTTTTACAGATAAATCCAAGTCAATTGTGTGACTGTACAGCAGATTTTTCTTCAGTCTTTTGAATGTTTGTCCCTATTCTGCTTGGTAAATTACCTTTGCCTGAAAGTGTTTTACTGGTGAGTGTTCTAACATGACTAAATGCTTTTCTTACCCTTCTAGAGTGATGGGAAAATAACAGATATTGGCCCTGTATTGTGAAAAGCCTTAAATCTGTAGAAATCTGGTGTTTGTGAAGTTGAATGCAGTGCTTCAATTTCATGATAATTCCCATTTCTCATAAACACTGAATTCCACTTACAAATTCAGAGAAGATAAGATCTCCTTCTGATACTTTGCTTTTGTTTTGGGCTACCACATGTCAAGTTTTATGAAGCATGAGATAGTGGTAGAATAAATTCTGTCTTGCCAGCTCTGTAAACACCTGATACTGCTAACAACAGATGCATGTATATGTGCTCTGCCCTGGAGTCTACCTGAAGGGTTTGTCAATGGCACAGGTTTTTCTACTCATAGGTAACATCACACTTCATTCAGCATGCCATAGTCAGTGTCCTGTTGTATCACCTCCTACCCTTGTGCTGATCATTTACTCTCGTGTGTATCCTTCTCTGCTGAGCAATGTCTTTAAAGCAGTAGATTGAACTATTACTGCATTGACAACTGTGAACCCTGCTGAATTGTGCCCTTCTTTCCTTCAGGGAGGACAGCGCTGTCTACCTGTCAGGCCTGGGGACCGTGGGGCTGGAGGTGTACGAACAGGTGCCAAAGCTGGATGCAGTGGTTTTCCCTGCAGGAGGCCACTGTGGCTTGCTGGCAGGGTCGGCTGCTGCACTCAAACATCTCAATCCACATATTTCTGTAATTGTAAGTTTCCTTTCACCTGTAAGGTGTTGTATTTTGACAGCTTTCACCACAGATGTTCTCAAAATACACTGTTATCCAGTGATATGCTGGCAGAGACTGCATATGCTAGGGACTAGTACTATCTGTCCCCTCGTGGGAAGAAAAGTCATACAGAACCTGAGAAGCCTCCTGTCCTTTGGCTGCTTGGCTGGGTTCAAGGAAAAATGTGGGGAGGTTCTTCCAAAGGATATGAAAACCAGCTCTATGCTTTGAAATAATTTCTTATGTAAAGTCTGCCCCTAAGTGAGCCACAGGATTAATTTAGTGATAGCACAGTTACTTTGCAATTTCAATTTCATTGTCAATCCTAGGAAGAGATGTTTGTGTACCTTGTTTGGTATCCATTTTGGCAATGACTTCTGTTATATCTGTATCGATACAGAAGTGACAACACTTGTACACTTGTCTTCTGCAGGGAGTTGAATCAGAAAGCTTCCCTGTATTACAGCAGTCCTTAAAGGCTGGCCACCCCATTGAAGATCAGGCTTGCAGCAATCATCATTTTTATGGAGGTAAGAAAATTGATTGTTCTTTTGGAAGTAAATTAGAAGTTGTCATTGATATCTCCAACCATATTCTCATTCAGTTCAAACCTCTAAAGAGTCAGAACTTAAATGATCCTGCAAGAACAGTGTCTGAGACTTTTCCCCCTAAATGTGCAGCATATGAAAAGTTCAAGTGGACACTCAGAAATACAAGAATATTTAAGTGACTACTGTGCTTATAACCAGTGAGGTCAATGGGAAAACTCTGATGTAGAAGACTAATTTGTGATAAGGCAGGCAAATGTAGCGCTCATGAAACTCTTCACGGAACAATGCTGCTTGTGAACAGCACAGTTGTTTACGTTATCAGTTGCTCACAAAACCTCAGCTGATAAACAGTTTAAGAATATTCTATTTATCTGAAGTTCAAATCTCTGGAAGCTTTGGGTTAAATGGGAATTTCATGAACAAGCAGCTTCTTAACTCTCTCGGTAAGCTTTGCCTGTCTCTGTACTCATTTGTTAACTGTCTTGCTGCAGCTAACAAGCCCAGTGCCTTGTTGGGTTCTTCTTTTCTTCAGGCCTTATTGTACAGTGGAAAGTGCCTGGCTGCAGGGTCACTCTTGTGGTGTGACTGGGCCAGTGAAGAATCACAATTTTCTGAATTGCAAAATCTTTCTGGGAGATTTGGTCTTTCATTCCTAATCATGTTTTTGCTGTAAGAAAAGATCACATAATGGCATGTGTGCTGTATGCAAGGGCATAAAACAGTCAGGACTGTAGAAACTGTTGAATTCTATGGAGCAGCCAGCTTCATATTTTGTCTTTTGAAATCTGCAGATGTGAGTGGGCTTTGCTTTGGCAGTAATTCTTTGCAGCTGACTGGGAGACTTGTGGATAAAGTTGTTGCGGTGAGGTAAGAGAGAAAAGGGAATGATATGAATAATACTGGGAGAACACTGTTGTATGTGAAGAAGATGCTGTGCCGTTAGTTTATGGTGATTCTTCATGTATGGTGGAGAGCAGGTTGGCAGGACTTGCAATCACACACACACTATGAGAGCATGGGGGCGGTGGGGTGGCTTTCCTTCAAAGAGGGGCACTGAAAGTCTTCAACGCAATCCCACATATCTCACTTCTTTGTCTACTGCTAGTACCTAGTGATCCTCTGGGTGTAAAACTTCTCCTTGTTGTGGCCTACAACACCTGAAGGCAGATTTTGGATAAACTCTTCTAAACTTTCACTGAAAGCCCAGATTTGCAGAATATACTTTCCACTAGGATCTAGCCAGCAGAATGGTTCATCCTATCTTTCAGTTACTAACAAGACTAGGATGACAATTCACCCCCACCAGCACAGCATGCTGTGACACTGCCTTGGGGTTGTTGTGTACCCAGGAGGGTAGAAGGAATCCCTTTCTACTGTCTTCTGCTTTTGGTAGCTCTTACACAACTCTCTTGCCTCCAGGGAGGAGGACATCCTCGTCTCAATACTGAGACTGCTGGAGTATGAGCGAGCCACGGTCGATGCAGAAGGGGCCATTGGACTTGCAGCGGTGGTTGCAGGAAAGCTGCCCGAGTTGAAGGGTAAAAGGTATGGCAACTATTACAAACAGGGAACTGTAGCAAAAGCATGGGGTTGAGTGCCTTGGTCCCAGGAAACTGAGAGAAATTACTTGTTTTGTGAGTGACAAGGCAGTTCCTGTGGCATTTAATTCAGGCTAAAGAGACCAGTCACAGGACAGAAAAGCATGTTGAACATGACAAATGTCAGCCAGGAGACCAGAAAAGTCTTGTAATTTTCTTATATTAAAAAATGGTTAGAGGAAAGGCAGTTTTATACAGCTCCCCAAGACATGGTCGCATCTGTCAGGGGAGCATCCTGCTCTTGTCAGCCTGTTGCCTTCTGTCTTTCCAGCTGTGGAAACTAGCCCTGTCTGTGGTGGGACAGGACCTATACTGTCTTCCGCAGTCACTCAGTGACATCTGCCTCCCAGCCCCAAGAACTGTTCAGAGAGCCAATTGGATTACCCTTGTCCTTAGCGTTAAACGTGGCTAAGTGCCTTCATTCCTCTGGGCAAGTACCAGAGTACTCAGTACTTAAGTGGATTGAGCCTCGGCTTAGGACATAGCCCAGAATGTATTTAAACATATATACACTCAAGACAAAATTAAACTTGCACTGCACAGTACTGCATGCTAAAATACTGCTGAATTCTTCAGAGGAGGCTGACAGACCACATGCAGAGCAGCAATACATTTCAATTTGCTACAGCTGAAATAAATGGGAAAATGTAAGGGTTTGGTTTTAAAGAGATCAGGTTTGGCTCTGCAGAGGGAGATTATCCCAAACTGAAAACGTGGTTCTTTACTGGCTTTTCAAACATTTTTGCACTCACTTTGCAGGGCTGAAATCGATTTGATGAATAGAGAGTTTTGAGCATCCGTGTTAACTGCTCGTTAAGAGGCTAAGACTCAGGGCTTCCAGGGGAAAAGTGATGTTATCTTTTAGAAATTTGAAACGGAACCAGAGCATCTCCAACAAACCTAACATCTCCAGGAAATACAAAATGAAAGCAACGTTTTAGACCAAGTCATGCATCCAGCTTCTAGGCTCTCAGTGCCTCCACAGTTGATAGTAGAGCCAGGAGCTTCTCTGACAAGTAACACATACTTATTGAAGGGTGGTCCCAACAGCTTTTAAGCTGATATTGAATCCATGTCTGTGAGTTCTGGTTCCTTTGTACAGACAAGTGTACAATCAAAAATCCTACTTTTCTCTCTGTTTTCAGAGTGGCAGTTGTTATATGCAGTGGGAACTTGGAGTTACATTTGCTGCGACAGTGCATAGCTCGTGCCCTGACCCTTGATAACAGAGTGTGCAGGTTTTCCCTTGTGCTTCCTGACTGCCCTGGAGACATTTCAAAGCTACTGGAGATTTTGGCTCGGGAAGAAACAAGGTAAATCAGACTATCAGTGGGGGAATATAACCACAGAGTAGCACAAAGATTGTTTGAGATTTGGACATGTTTCCCAGTTTTCTTTGAATGCAAGTCTGTAAGTCACTAATCAAAGCAATTTTTATATTTCAGAAAAACTTTTATTTCCTTCATGTTTTGTCCCAGTTTGAAAATACCTTTGCACAATAGAATGATTGTCTAATATAGAAAGTAGCAAAAATGGTTACTGTCCAGACACTTACAGGCACTATTTAATGACAACAAACAATTTTTGTCATCTCTAATTTATCCCTTGTTTGACCTAGAGTTTTGGACATCAAACAAGAACGCACATTTGTGACATCTGAGCTCTTCACCGTTGAGGTAAGATGAGATGCAGTTCGAGTTTTGTTACCAGTATTGACCTCCCCTAGTTCATTCTGTTGTCCTATATCTCTATATGACTATGTTGGAGAAGTCCAACAGAGTGTGCACAGTGATTTGGAGAGCAGTCTGGTGGATAATTTCCTGTGTGCTCTGCAGCATCTTGCCTCACCAAACACTTAGCAGGCATATAAATAACACAGGACCTGTTCTACCTGCTGTTGCAGCACCACAGGTGAAACACTCCAGCTGTTACTATTGCCAACCTTCCTTACGTGTGTGGTGGAGTGCTGCAGCATCCATCCAAATCTTGAAGAGCCAGCTATGTAGGCTGGCTGTAATTATCCAGGATCAATTTGCCTTAAAGCAGTGTGGAGAACACCCTTCAATCTGAAGGAATTTCCCATTTTATTTAGGGCCTCAGTTTTGCACTTCATCCACAAAGAGCACAGAGCAAAATCATTCTTGATTTGTGGAATACTTGATACAGTAACAGTGAAGAGGTCAAATCATTTAATAGCATCTCTTAAAAGGATCATTTGTCTCAAGGCATATCTCTTTCAACTGGTTTGGCAGAGGTGTGGTTCTACTGACTTCATGCTACTGCTGTTTGAGTCCAACCTGACTTAGTTTGTGAAATCAGATGTGGAAATCAAACTAGGTATCTTTGCTAAACAGGCTGATAGCTGGGGTTCGGTAATGCTATTGAGTAAACAAGTTCTTCCATTTGGGCATTTAAATCTAATTGCCCATTGGGATGTAAAAACCTGCTCAATATTTTCACTTGTGGATATAAAGAAGAGATTAAAGATGACTGTGGCAAAGGACTGCAATGAAGTTTGCTAATGTCTTTCTGAACACATCATTATCAGTTCTCTCAGGTATCTACTGATAAAACTACACTGTTGTGCATTTTGCCCATGTGACAGGCCAGCTTACTGGTTTGGGTAACTTGAAAACCTGTCACTGCATGAAGTCCTGCTGATTCAGTGACCAACTCATGTCCAAAAAAACCTTTATACCATAGGCTGCCTTTGACAAACCCTGTAACTCCTCTAATGTTTTCAAAGAGATTTTAATGAAGTGTCATTTTTGCTAGTAAAATTAAACTAAATCCACTCTCTTAGGATTTGATTGAGAGTATTAGAACAAATTTCCATTGCTGTTGCAGCCTCTCCCAATGAGGTAATTTTATGAGTATGTAGTAAATAGAGTCCCTGAGTGAAGAAGTACCACATGATAATGACTGTGCATTAAACACAATGTATTTTCACTGACTGTCCACTTGAAGAATCTGACAGTGTTATACAATGAGAGGGTTGAAGGGAGGAATTTGTCTTCCTGAATAATTTAATTGGATGTTGGATTTGCATGATGGCCTCTAATCATCCTGGGACAGGCTATTGGATAATTAGATAGGAAGTGCCAAGGAGTCATTCAGATATAGACCATAGTGACTTGAGAGGCTGCTGTGTCTTGTGACATCTAGTGAATTGTGAAGATTTTCTTTGAGAACTAAGACATAGGTAACCAAAAAAGGTAGAATATTTGTGGTGGTTTGGCTCTGGCTAGGGGCCAGATGCCCACCAAAGCCACTCTATCGCTGCCTTTCTTGGACAGGGGAGAGGGAAAAATGCAAGATAGAAGAAATGTAATAAAACGCAAAGCCAAACAAAGGCTGCACAAGGAAGTAGGAGCAAACACAAATGTTCTCCCCTACTTCACATCAAGCAGGCAATGCTGAGTCACCCCAGGAAAGCAGGGCTTTAATACCCATAGCAGTTGCTCCAGAAGACAGACAGCATCAATTAATGTCCCAACACTTCCTTTATTCATGTAGCTTTTGTACCTCAGCTGATGTCTTAAGGCATGGAATATCCCTTTGGTCAGTTTGGTTCAGCTGGCCCAGCTGTGTCCCCTCCCAAGATGTTGCCCACCCCTCAGCATAGCCTTGAGGTGGGGGAATGTTGGAAAAGCACAGCCTGGATGCTTGGCTCAACAGCAGCCAACACAGTGCTGTTACCAACACCCAGCTACAGCAATGCAAGACACAGCACTAGGAAGATGTTCTGGGGAGATTTAACACCTGATCAGCCAAACTAAATACAATTTTGAACTTACCCATCAGCATCAAAATGAATTTGCTCTAATCAGATATAGAAAAATGTACATCTTTTCATAGTAAAGATAATAACTGGGGTGGTGAGATTTAGCTTCTTCTCTTTGTTGCTTGTAAGAACCAAAGCCCTCCTTCAGCAAAACATTTATTGCTAAAGCAGTCCTGCAAAGAATGTTGTATGATTTTCATCAGTGTAAATCACAGCACATTAAATTTAGATCAGGAACCAAAATGATCATGTGTTGAAGTGGTGGTAGTAATAAGAAGGGTATTACAGCTATACTCACTCCCTTTGTACATACTTTTGACTGTGGGTATAGATTTGACAGAAAAAAGTGATAAGTGTAGAGGCTTGTTTGAGACATGAAATCAGTCCTATCAAGGCTGTCATCCCAGTGTTTAATCATCCTTTTAGATTAACTCATTAATTTCCAAAGGAGATAAACTTGGAGTCTAGTCAGGAAGATAGAGCACTTTTTTCCTCTCAGTGAAATGCCTCACTGTGTTAGTGTTTATTTACATGGTGCACCCTTGGAATGTTCCGTGGGAAGGGCCATGTTGATAGTCTGATTGCATGAAGCAGTAAAGAGTTTCTAAAGGGAATCTTTATGTTTGAATATGCTTCTAGGAAAAAAAAAACAACAACCTTTTTGACATTTTACTGGTAAGAACAGATTTTTTTAATAATAATAATTTTAAAGAGCATGCACCTGTCCAGCTATGAGAAGGATGTTGTCATTCCTAAAGCATTTCCTGCATGACCCAGGCAGCTGCTATTTCCATACTTCAATTGTCCATTGGCAAAATGGAGATGTTTGGAGTGGCAAGTCCAACAATACATTTCTTCTGATGCTCTCCAAAAGATTCTGGTAATTTTCTTCAACAACATTCCACAGCAGACTGACCTGGTACAGAACAGCCTGCCCTAGTTGTAGAAATAAGAACCTGAGTCTGGTGAGGCTAGGAGTGGACCTGGTGGATTATTATGTGACTTAGGTAACGTGACAGTAAATTGTTCGTGCTCATGCTCATCGACCTGAATGCAAGAGTTAGCCAAAAGATAAGGGCTCAAGTTGCACAACCAAAGGACAGCTGTGGCAGCTCTTCCACCCTTTCTCAAGTGTTGCATTGCACTGACCTTGGGGACTATCTGTCAGCTGGTTCCCAAACCATAAACTGGGGTTTGTGCTGTTGCAAAATAATCTGCAATGTGCAGTAGCCTACATTGGGGATTTACTGAGTAATTCATACAATTGCCCAGTTGTTGAATCTTCAAATAGGAAGGCAAAGTCTGAAGCCAGAGTATATCAATTTTTCATTTCTACTTGTTCAAACAAACGTACACTCTTTCTGGGTATGATGTATCAGGAGTATTAAGTTGTGTGGATCTCTAAAATGAACATCTTAAAAGATGATGATGAATATTGTTTCTAGGATTAAAGCAATGAGGTACAAAGTTACAGTGGATGAGTCAGGGGGATAAGGAATTGCAGCAGCTGGTTATGGTTTATCTTTACACAAAGCCTGGAAAAGCATAAAAGACTGAAATCTTTTGATTGAGCAATGCTAGTCACATTTCCTCTGCTCTCTAGCATTGGCTCAGCGTATCCACACAGTACCCTTGTTTGCACACACAAGCTAGAGGTATCAGGAACCAAGGACTTGAGCAGGACACCAAAATAATATCACCTAAAAGATGAAGTTCCCATACCTGAGACTTGGAATGAAAGGGAAGCAGAGGTGACCACCCTGTTGCCCAAATTATTCTGCACAGAATTTTGCAGATTTCCTCCTTCTGTGAACTCATGAAGTTTCCTCTCTTAGAGATTAATTTCTAATAGCTTAATTTATGCATCTAGATTTTGGTGTTGCACAGAGCAATGATTTGTAATAATAATTTCCCTTTATTTTTTCCCCCCAGCCTTTGTCCTGCTCCCTCAATTATTTCTAGTTACTAGGGAAAATCCATAAGACATCACCATTCAGGGAAGACTTCTCTGTCTTCCGTTCCTTGTGGGCATGCTACAAAATAAAAATCTAACAGGCAAACTAAACCTTAGGCTGGAATAAATCCTTAAATTACCTGCCACAGAGACTGGAATTCTAAACACAATAAAAGATCCATCTGTCTGGTTATTTTAATGGTCCTATAAGATACTTTTTTAACATCATCATTAATATTATTTATTATTATTACCCATCAAGGACATAATATGCAGTAGAGACACATATAAAATAAATGCTTTTTTTGTTGCTGCTGGTTTTGTCTTGTTTTTCCCTACACAGAAAAGAAAGGTCTACTGTGTAAACATCCTGCAGCCCTGCTGTATCAAAAAGCCTATGGCTAGTACTGAAGACTCATGGGTTTGAAACAAATCATACAATCAGCCAGGTTGGAAGAGACCTCCAAGATCATCCAGTCCAACCTAGCACCCAGCCCTATCCACTCAACTAGACCATAGCACTAAGTGCCTCATCCAGGCTTTTCTTGAACACCTCCAGGAATGGTGACTCCACCACCTGCCTGGGCAGCCCATTCCAATGGCGGATCATTGAAAAGCAACACTTTCAGAATTGAAAGCAACACTTTCTCTAGTTGTTGCAGGTTATGTTGCCTGCAATGTAAGAAACACCAGGCAATAGGATTTGTCATTTGCTCTTTAATAAGACCCATCTGGAGCATTTACTCATTAGGTACCCAACCTTCTGTAGTTATTTAGTACCTAGGTGACTGCTCATCCTAGATAAATATAATCCTCATATACCTCCCTATGAATTAGGAGGATTGCTTTATTGGACACTTAAGCAAATCTTACTTTCCAGGCAAAGCAAGTGAAATAGCGGAGTTATCTGAAGGTAAAAGTGTAGTGTAAATTTGCTTCATCTAAGCAAGGAAGACAATTCTTGCCTGCCTTACTGTTTAGATCTGTAGCTGTTCTAACTGCAGTGTGGTTCTCTGTTCACTCCTGCTGTGAGCAAATGTCCTCTCTTCCTCTATTTGACAAGTATGAAAAATCAGGTAAATTTCTGGACTCATTTATTATTGCTGCTGCTGTTGTTATTACTTCTATAATACAACATGTTAATGGCTATATCGCATGTTGGCCGCTGTGCATGCACAGAACAGAAATGCAGTACTTATCCAAACTGTTTACAAGCTCTCTGGCTCAAATATATCCAAGTTTATCTTACTTCAATCATAAGTAGATAGTAAAGGGCAAAGAGAAGGACAGTTCACCAAAATGCATTCCCATGCTTGCTCCCAGGGCAGAGCAACTGCTGGCTGCCAGACAGTCAGAGTTGACCCTGGCAAGTCCAGCCTGCTTCCAAGTGCAGCAATTGATTTGCTCAGGTGAAAACAGGCATGATTGCTGTGAAAGGAGAAAGAAAAAAGGCTGGGTGGTTGGTTGGTTTGTTTTATTACAGACTCTGTGTGAGATGAATGTGTGCTCTTGAAGATATAACTGCAGAGCTTTAGGGATTTTTGCATGGACCAGGGAATGAATAATGGGTATTTGGTACTTTGGTGCCTTGATATCCCTTAGGTACTTTATCTATTTGTATTCTCTCCTCTTCCCTTCCCTCATTATTTAGTGTCTTCTTTGACTGTCCTTCTGAGACTAAATCCCACCTTTTTTTTTTTTTTCAGGAGAAAGAAATTAGCATCTAATTTGTGTTCCAGTGAGACAAACAAGAATAGAGCAAAGATTTACAGAAAGAGATCAGAAATGTGGCTTACTTCATAATGGATAGTTAAGAGGCCATAGCTCTTTTTCTTATTAAGCAAGCTCACAGCTGTTACAGTAACCTAGAATCAGTATTTTATCTTCCCATCAATAGTTTTGCTGAAAGTTCATTGTTATTTTAAGCTCATTCCTGGAAACACAGGTTCTCAAATCTCACAAGCATGTTTTAGAAGAAGCAATTTTAGTTTTTGCCTTATAGCTTTCTATAAAAAAATGCAGCTCTGATAAGAACATCTGTCTCTAGTCTCTCGATTTTAAGATTACCATGACCAGCTTTTCCTCTATTCTCTGCCTGTCGTGATAAACTCTTTCTTGTTGCACTGTGGCTCATTTGAGATTGTTCCCTTGCTTGATTTCCATGTTTCTGTGAGGTGTTTTTCCCACAGGGCACTTTCAATATCAGCGGTCATTCCAGCAGGGGCAGCGGAAGTTAGTAATCTAAACCCATGAAGTATATTTTTCCCTTAGTAATCTAAATCCATTAAGTATATTTTTTCCCTTTTGTACCTTCACTTTGGTGCTTCACCTTTGGTAGTGCCCATATTTTGAAAAGATGACACAGAGATGTGAGCATGTAGAAAAGAGGAGTAAAAATTACATGGAAGGTACTGTCTTCAATGGTGGCATAGAACCGTAGAATCAACCAGGTTGGAAGAGACCTCCAAGATCATCCAGTCCAACCTAGCACCCAGCCCTATCCAATCAACCAGACCATGGCACTAAGTGCCTCATCCAGGCTTTTCTTGAACACCCCCATGGACGGTGACTCCACCACCTCCCTGGGCAGCCCATTCCAATGCCAATCACTCTCTCTGTGAAGAACTTCCTCCTAACATCCAGCCTATACTTCCCCTGGCACAACTTGAGACTGTGTCCCCTTGTTCTATTGCTGGTTGCCTAGGAGAAGAGACCAACCCCCACCTGGCTACAGCCTCCCTTCAGGTAGTTGTAGACAGCAATGAGGTCACCACCTGAGCCTCCTCTTGTCAATAATACTTGCAGAGGCAAGTGAGGAATGAAAATAAAACTATCAGGATTAGGTTTGCCTGTACTTAGTTAGATCTAGCAGCAGAACAACTGTAACAAAAAACTCCAAGTGAATCAATGAGCAAACAAAAAAACAGAGTAAAATAAGGTATGTGAGTAGGTGAGAGCAGCTAGTATACTGCAGAGACAATAAAGGGCTGAGGGATAACTCCACGAGAGGGGGAGGAAAATACAAAAGGGTAGAGCAAACACTGCTCGGAACCGTGTCAAACAAGGTGAGGTAAGGGTCAGAGATGGATGAGGTGGCAGCAGCACCATGTACATACACCAGTGAATGGAAAAAAGCAGCTGCAAACAGATGACTTCAGCGTATCCAACAGCAGATGAGTACTTGCCCAGAAGCCAGAAGAGGATCAGTCTATCTTCTTTAAACTCTGAAAGCAATAAAAAGTAGGGCTGTTGGAATGTTTTAAGACCATTGAGAAGGGCTGCAAGAGCCCTAGATGTCTGCAATGTCAGTTGTCCTACCCGTGTAAACAGAAGTGAAGTCCAGATTTTTTATGTTGAACTGATCGTTTTGCTTTTATGAGTGCATTTAGGATTTCATTGAAATGCCTTTGTCTGAGGTTGCTGCCATGCTCTTAGGAATGTTCCTAATTCTTTTCCCAGGTCACATGCACCGTGGAGACCAGAGACAAGATCCACGCAGCCCAGCTGAGGAATGCACTTCTGGAACGCTACCCCACAGCTGCCTGGATGGAGCGGTGATGGGCACAGCACACGGGAAAGGGCCAAGGTCCTCTCACAAATATTCCACAGAGCCCTAATCTTGAGGCATTTGGAACAAACATTATCTTTCAAGGCTGAAGAGTTAGCGAATAGTCTCAGAGTATTTACCTCTTCCAAATGCAGTGAATGTACGTGGGAATAAAGTTAAACTCAAAACTTTAGCTTAGCTAATGGAAACTTCTAGCCTCTGCTTTTGTTGGAGTTCAGTAATTCAGTATCAGCTGGCTAACTGAATTTTGGCTAGTATGTAGGATCCGATGGTGTTCAATACATAAACAGGGAGCAGGCATTTTTCTTCACAACTGAATACAGACCTCTGACAGGTATTTTGATTTTCATGTCCCTAGAGTAAAGCAGCTCCTTCTGATGGTCTTTGTCATGCTACTAATGTAGTAATTTTCCATTTCCAAGACAGAAGCAGTTTTCCATTTGCTGAATTTGCTTCAGGAGATGCATACATGCACGTGAGTTTGAACACACTTCTGATCTTTGCTATCATGTGAGGAAAAATCATGCTGATAAAATGCAATTACTTAAACAAACAAAACCTACAATCATGGAAGATAAAAGCCAACTTTGTGGTATATTTTCCAAGGTAAAAAAATCCTGTTTATAAAGTCAAGTTCCAAATGGTACTGCAGCAATTACAAAATACAACAGCATATTCTGAATAGAAATAGGCCTCATAGGCACAAACATAATTCTTCTCTTAGCTTTTGGGGACACGGTATGAAATCCAACGTGTATGTGGCTTGTGTTTCTTCTGTAAAAAGGGGTCTCTTCACCCGTGTGAATTTTGTAATTAGCATTTCAGTGATCATCTTAGTTTCCTTAAAGTCTATCCATCTCACCTGAGAGATTAAGTATATTGTTAAGAGTGAAATATATTTAAAGACCACATGTTGATAGCCAAAGGCAGCACTTGGAAAAGTGTTAGCCTAAGTCTTAGGCACATGGCTAATGCAATTAACAAAGAACACATTGACCTAAATACCGTTTTTCATCACTACAGGCAGAGACCAACTAATAAGGCAACAGAGTAGGATGGCAAGAAATGTCAAAGAAATCCAGGCCCACTTCTGAGGATGCACACAACAGTTGTCTTTCCACTTGGGCAAAATTCAGTTTTAGGTTGGCTGCAACAGAGCCAGTACAGATCATTCCACTTGGTTAAATTTAACCAGGATTGACCCAAATCTTGGGTGTAGGCATTTTAATGAGAGGTCTCCTCTAGCATATTAAGCTGGTCATGGAATATATGAAATAAATATGATGTATTTAGCAGTGCCTTAGATGAGCCCAGATGGAAATCCAGTCAGTTCAGAGCGATCATCTCCATGGGCTGTGAGAGATCAAATCATTCCCGTTCTGATGCGCAGAGCTGAGTGAGCCTGTAATCTAGTTCTTCTCACCAAAACATTCTAGCTAGCTTCAAACTAGCACATGTTGCTATCTGACCATGAAAACCAACTTTTACCAGAGCTTTTGGGGGAGAAATATGCTGCAAGTCCATAGCGATGTTCCTTTGTTGTCATGTCGTAATTTGAGCTTCCATCTTTTAGTCCACCTCTACAGTTAGGAGCGGGCTTGGTGGTACATTTCCTCTCCTGGTTCCACAGAAAACTTTTGTCTTTAAAGCACAACCAAGAAGTCACATGGGGAAGAGGAGATACTCTGGGTAGGTGAAAGCTTTCTCTGCCTTCTCTTAACTCTAGACTTTGTATGGGCTAAGCAGGACATCATCCAGAGAGTTAGGGCAATCTAACCAGAGGGTCCCTATGGACCAGCATATCCAATCTTACACAAATCCCATTTGTGTAATATCTACTACTCATGGAGTAGTTACATCTTTAGCTTAACTTATGCCTGTAAGGTGGGACAAAGAGGGCAGCATTCTAGCTGTGTCTGCAGTACTTTTTCTTAATGGGAAACAGTCTGCCCATCCCTTCTTATTGCAGCTCATGAAGGAGCAGAAACAGAGAAGCAACCTTCACAAATGGACAACTATTGACAACTCACTGATTTGGACTATTTTTGGAAGAACACGTTGGTTTAAAAATGGAATTAAAAAAGTGGTGGTGCCCCACTGGTTGGTTTCTTTCCCTTCTTGCCATCCAGAAGAATGGGTATGAGGGTTGGTCTCCAGAACATGTCATGTAAATCACAGCCTGGCAGACATAACACTTTACTTCATGGCCAGAAGATTTTTTTTTTAAAGTCTGTGTAAAAATATGTGGTGACAGATTCTACATATTGCATATGTGCTACATCCACTGAAAGAAGCAATGAAGTGCGTCAGCAAAGAGTAGATTTGGGGATGTAAGACCACTATAAACAAGGGTCTAATTATCCTCTCACCTCTTGTCATAAAACATTAAGGAACTTTTGAGGAGCTCAGATAAGATGAAAACGAGACTATAACCAAGGTTCTTAGTAGTGGTCAACAGCTTCTGCTGCCTGAGTCTTTGGTTTATCACTCTGTATTGACTTGTTTTTTAAGAAGCTCAGAGCGTTAAGAGCTTTTCTAATGAGAGAAAACTGCAATTAGCAAGCCTTCACAAAACTGAGGCACGAGAGGTAGCAGACAGAATATAGGTTGTAAAATTAGACTTTGGTGATAAGCACTTTACCTGTGAATATGATCATAACAGAGATATCTTGCTTATGTGCAAGTCCACTGGCTTTAAACCTAAGATGAAATACTTACAAGGGGGTGGGGAGGGTGTGTAAATCAAAACAAAACACTTAAATGGCTGTATGTAATTTAAAACAATACTGGGATATCTGTGCTGCTAACCTGAAATATAATGAGACTATGGCATTTCAAAAACCTGATAATGTGATTTTAAATGTTTCATTTAAAGAAATATTTTTATATAGTGTTTTTATATACCTTGGAGGAAAAAAAAAAAAAACACCAAACCAAAACCACATATCTGAAAAAAAAAAAAAAACAAACCTAATGACTATGTAAAAATTGTCAAATCAGAAAAAAAATTGTAAATCAGAAAAAATTGTAAATCTAAGCACTGCATTTCTTTGAAAGAAGCTAATTAAAGGTATGCTATGCCACCGCAGCAATGCAAGAACTGTCATTCTCTCATATAGCACTGACAGCAATGTTGCATGTCTTGCATTGAAATTTCTGGGTTGTCTTTTTTTCCCGTTTTCTGCCATGGACGTGGACACAAAATCCCCACTCACACGTGGGGAGGTCTGGGCTGCTGGGGAGGTGAGCACAGCTGGGCAGGATTGCTACCCTATGGAGTGGGCTGGGAGGCTGCCAGACTGCTCAGCTGCGTGGTTGGGTAAAGCAGCTCTCTTTACTGGCTTGGAACGAGGCTCTGCTTCATGTACTGGGCCTTGCTTGTACCTGGCTGTGTTTCTGGGTAATGTATAGGTCTGGATGCAAAGGTATCCTAGGCTGGACTTGTGTGGATGAATGAAGTCCATGGTATCTGGTGGATGGAATCTCTGAGATACTCATCACAAATATTGTGACCTTTGGTAAACCATCTCCTCACTTGTGCAGCAAACTCTACCAGTGAAAGTACATCTTTATGTTTCCAGTGGAGGAGGGTGCTTTGACCCAAGCAACTCTGCTGGAGGTAAGATAGGCAGCTGTGGGGGCAGTCTTGTCAATACAAAGTTTGTCAGGGACACGGTGCAATTTCTTCCAAAGACTGAGCTAAAGAATGTCTGTCTTTAATTGAAGAGAAGTCTCTTCCAGCAGTGGGTCCTTAAGTTCTTCAGCTGATCCCTTTTAGCTCTGCCAGTTCATCTCCCCATGCAGGTGCTTTGTGTCCTGGGGCCCCGTATACCCCAAAATTCCTCTCCCTCTGTGGTTTGAATGGGAGAGGAAAAAGGCGCGAACAGACCTGCTCCCCCGCCCTGCCCTGCAGGCGTGAAGGGGGCGGGGGGGGAGCAAGGGACCCTTCCGGCACGAGGGGTGCCCGTGCCGGGCCCGCGCTGGGACCGGCTGGGGATTGGCTGTGTGCCTCGCGCCCAGGCAGTGCTAACTCAGCCCTGCGTGTGGGAAGGGTACAGATACTGGGGGGGGTTCCCGCCTTGGGCTGTTCCTGCCGTGGAGTTCTCCCCCGCCNCTCGGTTAATTCCTGTATCTAGTTTTGGGGCTAGATTTTGGGAAAATAAAATAACTCTATTTTTTATATAAATTCCTGACTGGGCCACATTAATTCCCTGCCTCCATAACACTGTGTCCTCACAAGTAGCACCTTGCCCTCTAGCCTACTGCTGGCAGATACAGAAACATGGGTTCCTCCTCCTCGCCCCCAAATGCAGCAGGTGCATTTGACAGGCCCTATCAAACTTTCACCAGATCCAGACACATGGTTTAGTGACCAGAAACAGATCTCCAGCAGTGGGCTGTAATACCTGCCAGTCACTTACTTGATGGCCTTGGTTCTCCTACCACCTTCTTTGCTGTTTTAACTGTGAGCAGTCTACCATGTACAGGATTTTTAATTTCCAGAGCTTTTTCCTAGTAAGGGTTTTTGCTTTCCTGTGCTGCATGCCAGGGGGGAATGCTGCATTCCAAGGGGAATCTTGCTGAATGTTATGCTCTCCTGAGCCAGTGAATTTTGCATTGCTGAAAAGGATTTTAGTTAGTTACAGCTAGAGCAAAAACTTTGTGGCTGTGCTTGGAAAATAGTCAAATATGAAAGCTTTGAAGTAATGCTCCCTAAACTCATAAAACCTGTCTCTCTGAAGAAAGGAAGACCTGGGCAAGTCCTTAAGGAACAGAAGCAGATCAACAACACATGAGTGCATCCACAGAAAGGAGGTGAGGAGCTTGCCCTGCTCCTTAAGTGCAAGAGTGTGCTGGTGGCATCTGAAATCTCTCCTGAATGCAGGTACTCTTATAGGTACTTGTGAGATTTGTGGAAAATGATGGTGTCTGTTGCAATTTTAATTGTGGTAAGAAGTCTAGAATCCCTTTAGAAGGACATTTAGCTTGTGTGGTTTCTAAACTTCATAAATCAGTTTCCCTATTTTCTTGAGGGGCACCTAAGAGATTTTTGGGTTAAGAGAACAGTTTTGAAGGGCACTGATAAATGATACAACAGTATTCCTTATACCTCTCTTTTCTCCTCACCCCTTCTCCTTCCCAGTTATGCATGTGCTGTAGTGCAGGGGCCTTGTAAATCTCAGTAGAGGGTGTGGAGTGTGCTGCAGTACTGCCGCTCTTCTGAAGAGCAACAGTAAAGAAGGTGTTGATAGGGTTTTGTTTCTTTTGCTTTCAATGAACTGTGACAATTTCTTGCCCTATAGCAAAATATATATCCTTACTGAACCAACACCTGGGTATTTCCAGAGGCTGGCTCAGCTGACTCCCATTGTGGTTTGGAAAATCTAGGTCAGCAAAGAGGCAAAGTGAGACACCATAATGCAATTTGAGATAAGTTTTTCATTGTGCCCATGCAAAAATGAGTGGCAGTGCTTAAGGCTTTAGAAATAGTTGTTGGAAACAGACAGGAGATTTAGCAGTGGCTCTGTGGAGGCACAGCAAAGTTTCAGAGCTGGTGTTGCGTTTCCTGATCCAGCCTTGCATCAACAGAGGTTGATTTGAGCAGTGACTTGCCAAACATGCTGACCTGGGTTACCTACTTGTCTTCAAGAGCTGCATTTTCGTATAGTCCACATTTTATGATTTAAA
The DNA here is from genome assembly GCA_013400475.1 of Tricholaema leucomelas. NCBI lineage: Eukaryota > Metazoa > Chordata > Aves > Piciformes > Lybiidae > Tricholaema lacrymosa > Tricholaema leucomelas. Next base: position 437,976 of record WAAF01019762.1, read on the forward strand.
GGTGAAAATGGATCTGGGTAGTTTCTTTGTGTTTTCTCCTGTAACAAAGTTACCAAGCAATCACAGCATAAAAGCACTGTTGGTTATCTGTGATTTGCATGACACAATTTCTTTCAATCACCAATGCAAATCAAATAAATATCTGTTTATATATATACATATAGCCTAGAAAAAAAGGCACTGTTGTTTTACATTTCCTTGACATCTACTTTATAGTGTTAGCATAAAGCATGCTGAATTTTGCTCATGGGCTTTCATAGCAAGGGTGTTTTTCTTATGTCTTCAATTTGAGATGGATGGTTGAACTATTTCTCTTTAGTATTGCCAACAGCCTAGTTAGCAAAAATATCCATCCTTAAAAACCTTTCTTAATGTTGGCTTAGCTTTCTTGGTGATTTACTTCCTTATTTAGTATTGTTCTTTAATAGTAAAAGTCCTTTTGGCAGGTCAGGTGGATTGGGTGTCAATGGAGATGGTTTGACATAGTCTAGCCTTTGAGCTGCTGTAAGAACTTCCATTGCTCTTTCCTTGTTTTAGAAAGGATATTTTGATGGCAGTGGAAAGGATTGTTCTATGTGATTAGGAGTAATCCTTTCTTGTTGATATTAGGATAGCCTGGAAAAATACTTACCCCTGGTGCAAGCAGTGCTGTTTCCACAGAGCCTGTTCCTAGCCATGAATGTCTCTTTATCGGCTTATAGGTTACTGACCTGGATTCATGCTTCCACAGGCTTTTTTGTAACAGAATTTTGCCAAGTACTGTGATATGTTTATCTTGCTGTGAGGTGAGGGACACTGTAAGCAAATATTCAGAAATCGTATCACAGTATTATTTTGAACCTTATCTTTCTGCAGATTTCTTTCTTTACCTTAAGGCTATTTTGCATTAAAAGCCAGTCAGCATTGTTAATCTTGTGCTTCTTGGAGCTGGGGATCTCATGGGCTTCAAGAACCTTAGAAAGAAGGCGTCTGGGACAGAGGCTGAGAGTAAACATTGTTTGCTTTGTGGGGTTTTCTATAAACAATTGGAAAAAAACAAGGGCAGGGAAGAAAAAATGTTTCCAAGTAGGTGAGTTCCATGTACTTGCATTTGTAAAAATTTGATAGGCAATGGCCAACCAACTCCAAACAGAGCTGCTGAGATCTGTCAAGGTAAAAAAAACCCAAAACCAACCAACAAATGCCCACCAAACCCCAACAAAAAAAAAAACAACAAAACAACAGATTAAAAACAAACCCACAAACTCCCCCCACAGCAACCCAAACAAAAAACAACCAACCCAACCCCCCAAAAACCAACCAACAAATGCCCAACAAACCCCAACAAAAAAAAAAAACCAACCAGATTAAAAACAAAACCACAAAACCCCCACAAAATAACCCAAACAAAACCCAACCAACCCACCTCCCCCCAAAACCAACCAACAAACGCCCACCTAACCCCAACAAAAAAGAAAAAACCCAATCAGATGAAAAACAAAACCACAAAACCCCCACAAAATAACCCAAACCCCAACCAAACAAAAAACAACCAACCCAACCTCCCCCCCTCCAAAAAAAAAACCATCCAGAAAGGCTTTGAAATATCTGCTGATGCCACTGTCTGGCTACAACTCATTCTAACTTGAAAATGCTTTTTTACTTCAGTCATTATTTAACTTCTTTTTTTTTTTTTCTATCTCACTTGGGCTGCACTGAGGAGGCTTTTCCCATTGCCTTTGTAAAAGGAAGCCCTTATAGTTGAGTCTAACAGTAACCAGTTCACTTCTCAGAGCTGTGATTAATCTATCTATAGCTGCTCCAGAGCCCTTGTGAAAAGGCTGTGAAAGCTGTGATGGCGAGCATGCCAAGTGCTTGATGGGCAGACAGGAGGTGGAAGAAGTTAGCATCGTAGTTCTGAGCTTATTTACTGGTGGAAGCAAAAAGTGGAAAACAACAGCCAGAAACTACTATTAACAAGAAAAAAGTATTTTACTGTATTTCCTAAGTCTCTAACTAGCCTTGGCATTACTGTTACACCTTTTCCTCTGTACAGGAACACTATCATTAAAATGTTAAGACAAAGTTATTCTTTTTATCTATTCATGGTTTTAATGCTCATTAAGCTCAGTCAGAGTTCCTCCTGAGACAGTATTATCCCTGTACACATTTTAGCACCTCAGAGAATTTTTTTTCCAGTTGAGACAAGTCATACCAACCCCTTGCCTTGTCAGAAATGCTAGACTTTGCAGGACTTACTTTGCAAAGTATACAGCCAGCAGATGCTACAAGTTGCAATATGAACACTGCTACTGGTGTAAAGATGACACCTACATATTTTCTATAGACATTTATTTCCAGGATAAATTAAACAGGGAAGCAACTTCTTCACTTGTTAAAATTCTTTATTCCAGGATCACAGACTAAGATTAAAAGGTTACACAGTGAAACAGAGCTTGGGATTTTGACATTCCTGTTGGATTTTTAGCCACTAAACATGACTTTCTTCTTCTCTACAAAATGTTACCAGTTTGACATTAAAAAAGACTAACCCAACATTCCAAACCATTCAGCTCTCCGTGCTTTTAGCACCCACTGAAAAGCAGAAACTTCATGCACCTGTGCTTGAGTAAGACTTCTCCCTCAGAAGTGTTACAGTCTGTAGATAACTGCACAAGGCATAGGTTTGTTACTGTCTTATGAAGCTCTCTGTCAGAGGAAGAACTACCTTTTCTTCTCGTTTATTCCAGAGCAGTAGCACCACAGGCGTCATTGCAAAACTCCCCACACCATAGTTAGTATTTTAAATAGTTATTACTTTTAAAAGTGCTAAAACAAGACTGGGTAAATTCTTGTTCAAATACTCAAAAGTGAAAGACAGTATGATAAAAGGCTCACTACATACAAAGAAGTACTCTGAAAGGTGCTTAAGATCATCTCTCAACCCCAGAATTCAAGATATCAGCATCTAGGAAACAGCAGTGTATGCTTAGCTTACTACCTACACCTAATGTTATTCACAGCTAGGTTTTGGAATGCTAATTGATTTTTTTTTTCCTTGTATAATAAATTATTTTTTTTAAAAGCTGCCCTCAAAGCTACAGGATTGCTGCTTCATGTTATACTAACTCAAAGACTGAAATCTTCATTCAAAAGATGAGGTCATGCTGCATGAACGTTAAGGCACATGTATTAAACCAAGTTTCAGTGCTTTACGTATCCAAGCTCATCACTGCACCTCAACTTGAACTGAGAATTGGTGTTTTTTAATGTGCCTGCAGCACTATAGTGGTTTGGCCCTCGTGCAAGAAAAGAAGCTGACAAAGTACAAACACCAGGTTCCAACAACAAAAGCCAGTAAAACTTCCTGTAGAGAAAATATAGGCAAATTCAAATCCTATCACAAAGCAGGTGCAAGTTACCACGTGGCTGTAAATAACTCCTTGTACAAGAATATTTCTCCACACAAAAAGGTAGCTCATCAACCACTACTACCAGATGTCAGGGACTTGTCAATGACAATCAATCCATGTCAAAAACTGCAGAGAAGCAACTTTTGGCTTCTTTGAAAATAAATAGGATTAAACTTGGTCGACTATCTGCAGGGCCCAGTGAAGTATCACCTTGTTTAATAACAGGAGAGTTACTTGCCTAGAAGGGCACAACATCATGTAGCATGAATGTAATTTGGCTAATTGCAGCACCCAGACATGTAAGTGAGGATATTTTCTGGAAAATTAGGATGAAGAATGTCAGAAGTAAACTTCCTTCACTATCTTCTAGTACTGCTTCTTGGTTGAAGGTTTGTAAGACACCAGCAGACCAAAGGAAGCATACCCAAATAAAAGTGTCTGAACGAACCATTGAAACTGAACTGCCGGGTCAGTGATTCCTTTAGATCTGAAACAGTAACAAAAGCATAAAATGTGTTAAAACACTTCAGAGTCTTTCAGACTATACTATGACACTTATAAAGTAATGTTGGATATTTCTATCCCTGATACATCAGACTTTATTAGAACATTTGAATTTAGCATCATTAACTTCAATCTGAGACTTATTTGCTGTGCTAAGTTAACATACCAGTTCTTGTGGTTTTAGTAGATTTTAAGCTATCTACAAAACCAAAAGGCTCTTTCAGAGATTTCTTGCTTGCAGTTTCCTCAACAATATATGAACTACAAGCTCAGCCTATACTATTTGAAACTACTTATCCTAGAAGTTTATGTACAGAGAACCAAGAAATTAGAGTATCTTAATACTAACCTTAATATACAAATCTGTATGTAACTTCTTGTTGAATACAGTTACTAAACAAAGGCTTTATGCTATCAGGACAAAGAGGCCTCACAACTACCATATGATGCAGGATGGAGAAGCACTGTTACCTGAACTGTGGCTAGAAAAACACAGGCACAAGTGGGCTCAAGACACCTGACTTTTGAAGGTGAGATCTTCCTATGTCAGTTAGTTTTAACTTAGCATGTATATTTTTTCTGTATATTACAGAAAATGTCCCTTTTTTATCTCCACCTCCTTCTTGTTAAGAAATACTACTGGATTTTCAGATAAAATAATTACTATAAACATGATAGCAAAACCAGTGGATTTCATTCCTCCAGCAAATAATTATGTCAAACATAACTGCATTCCAACTCATTAGTTTACAAGGGAGCTCCCTCTGCTGAACTCTACCGGAACAGTTCAGCCTCTGTGTGCACAGAATGACTGTGCACCAAGCGCTGATTAACACAGCGTTTCTCAATGTTTATTCTTACACTGTCTTAGCAGCTGTGAAAAACCTTTTTTATAATCCTAGCTGCAGTGTTTCCAAGTAAGTGCAGCAACTGGAAAAGCTAGGGCTTCAGAAATTTACCTGCCTAGACAAAGTGAGCCTATTTAAATAGGCCACATACAGAAACACAGGCCAGCAGCCAATTACAGTGCTACTAACAACTAACAAATTTGTATGTGCTTACTTGCTGGTTCTTTCTCATGCCTTCTTCATGATGTTTGTAAGTAGACAATCATATGAGTAAACAGTATATGGTCTTTGGTGCTTACAGTAAAATACAACTGTTCAGTAATGTACAGAAGTCTGCCTGAAGAGATGATGATGGACAAGTAATTTATGCTCTCTTATGGGCTTTAGCACTACTAGTCTAAAACTTAATTATCTTGATTGTAATACATCCACTTAGTACAGTCACTCTTAATCAAATTCCCTCATGCTTAAAAATCACCTTAAGCCTATATTCCTATCTGCAGCATCAGAATTAAAGCTACATTTTTTTTCACCAGCTGCAGCTTTAAATTATTACTAACTCCCATTGTGAAGGCTGAAAATGTTCATCCACGTTCTGTTACCTCAAGAACCACCTTTAATAGCTTTCCACAGAACAAAATCCCTTTGCCTCCAAGAGATGTTACTTGAGAAGCCTGTGGCAGACAGCTCTGAACTGTTACTTACTACCAAGACAATTCAACTGAACAGAAAGATTATGTGTTTGGACAGCATACCTTTCCAAACAATTTGTTATCCTAACCTAAGATTTAGTTGGCCTTGCTTTTACAGTCTGATTAGTCAAAGTGCTTTACCCACAAACCTGCAAATACAAGTAGATCTTAAATAGGCCCAACTGGAAGTGCCCAATTGTACTCTGGTGACAGAGATACAATCATTTAAACAGGCAGTCTCAAATTTGTGATGAGGTAAGAGCTGATGAAGCTCTAAGACCTGAAGTTACCAGGCAATTTCTACAGTATCTATTGTTCCCTCTGCTTTGTGAAATGCAATGTTACCTAGCAAACAGTGAATTCAGAGGCAGGTAGACAAGCTCTGGCAACCCTTGCTGATGCCAGTTCTGCAAGTTTTCATCCCATACTTCTGCCACCCTATACAAGTGACCTCTAGCAGAATTTGCAGTAGCCTCTTGTAATAATATTACTGCTAAGCATCATCAAAATCAGGCTGTTTATAGCTCTTTTATCAGAAATCCTTTGGAGTATCTGCTGGGGTGAGAAGAGGGAGGAACTTACTGGCATAACTTTATACCATACAAGGCTTCTACTATGTGAATCAACCAGGACACCCAGAACCTGATAAAAAGAAAACATGTTTTATTTGTTGAAAATTAGAGAGAAGACTGGTATCTAAGATGCACTATGCAGAGTGTAAAACTGAAGTGTCACAGAAGTGACATAACATTTCAACATAGAATATGAGGTGTGTTTCTTACCTTGAAAAAAAACAAACAACCCTACTTGTGTAGTCTTAAAAGAAACTGAAGTCCACTGAGAAAGTTTGAGGAATTTTAACTCATACAGTATGACTGGACCTGCCAATACAATATCCACTGCATGTTTCCAAAACTTTCAGCACTTAAGTTAAGCCAAAAAGCCAAAGGCTTAGCGAAAGTACCCAAGTTAATCTTAGTTAAGCATACAAAATCTACTCTTTTGCTCACAAAAGTATTTTTAGTGCTCCTAATGAATTACTGAAGTTTTTATAGGTTTAGTTCTATGAAAAAAAAACTGCATGTATATATCCAGAGCATGTAATATGGCTTGCTTAGTCAAACTTAGTCTACAAATCTTCATGTATTTTTTTTTTGTAAGAAAACAAGTCACACAGGATATTCAGTTTGGCTCAATTCAGTACCACCCCAAAGCAAAACATGTTCTGAGGAAAGACAAAGCAAGGATGCATAGTAAAATGAATGAGAAAGTCTTACTGTCTTCCTGTCTTTACAGGATGCCAGTAAATGAGAGATCTGCTTACAAGGAAGTGTTTTCCATCTCTTTGGTTCATTAAAATACAAAACATTAAGTTTTGGAACCCATGAAATCTTGGCACTGTGTAGTTTCTTCAGCAGGTTATTTCTCACAATCAGGGTAAGTTAGCAGCAGCACAGAAAACATTCTTTAACTCTTTAAACTATTCACTTTTAGGAGGTCTTACATATTGATTAATAACAGTCTCCAGAAGTAGTATCTGAATTTCCATCTCACTGATACAACACAGATACCAAATTCTCAGTTAAGTTTTAAAACTTTCATTCTGTTCTTAGCTTATCTAGTCTTCTATACAATTATGACCTCATACCCTTAGCTGTAATGAGCTTGAAAGGAGAGCTCTTTAAATGTAATTAACCAATAGGTTACAGGAAAGCTTGTTAACACAGACTAAGCAGAAGACTCAAAGAGAGGCAACCAGAGAGATGCAACATAATTATAGTCAGATGTAACTTACCCATAGCACACCCATTTGTGGTGGTTTTCCACTAAATAATTAAGGAAGGTACCAAATACTCCCAAATAACTATAAGGTATAGTTGAAGGCCAAAGCGTTACCCACTTAAAGAGAGGAGGAAAAAAAAAAAAGTTAGCTTACTTCATAGTAGAATTTCTACCAATTTGACCTTCAAATGAGCTTCACCTCTACCCCACCAGGTCTGCTGAACACGGTTTAGGGCTCATCTATTCATGGCATTTCAAGTCCTTTATTCCATTAACCTTGCCCAAGACCCATAGAGCCTTCTAAAGCATGTTTACTTAGTAAGATTCAAGCCTATGACATTTCTTTTCCTTGACATCCAAGATGCCAGGGTGGCAAGTTTAAAGTTGCTGCACACCAAGACTGCGTCTGCACGTTAAGTGGCATTTAAGTTGTAAGCTCATTACCTATTAGACAGGGTAGCTGCCAAAAATACATTGTCTATGTCCTGAAGAAGTTTATCTGATGCAGTTGAGCCGAAGAATTCAAACAATGACTAGACAGAGAAGGAGGAATAACTACTTTTCTATTAGTAGGGCACGTCCCTTAAAAATGTCACATTGTGTTCCATTTTGAACAGGGCATAGAAGATAACTGAACACAAAACCCAAGACCAAAGCTGCACTCAGCTGTTGCTAAGTTGTCTGCAGTGCTTATCACTGTCTGCCTTTATTTTTAACAAGCTGTGAAGGAAAAGCAGGGAGTCAACAAACTGTGCACTTTAGAGTCCACTGGGTAAATGCTAAGCTTACTCAAAGCTCACCTTGGTTTATCTCTCCTCTGCTATCGGTGCTGCAGTTTCTAACTATGTAAATTTGGCTATGCCAAGGATGTGGCAAGATGATGGATTTAAACAGGAAATCTGCTTAAAGCTCATTCTATTTCTTGAAATAGTCCAAAAGCTGGTTTGTAAGCTGTTTGGCCTGCCTTGACCATCATTTTTTTTCAGTGGTGGCTCTTATCTGCCGAAAATCCATGCATAAGAAAAAAATACACTAGGTGAAAATCAACAGATGACCTTCTTGAATTTGTGTGATACAGAAAAACTGTCATCAATCTCCCCATTCCAGTAATCTGACAGAAAGTCCACTTCTAGAAACTAAGACAGCACAGTAACTGAACCAGTCTGTTTTCCCACACTTGTCTAACTATACTACCAGACAATATAGTCTCTAACTCCAGCTGTCACTTGTAAAAGCATCTTGTTGATGACATAACCAGTGTCTGTCTCAGAGCGAGTTTCAATTTTGTGACTGTTGAAGGCACCTTCACTGGCTACTATCAAAGCCAACCCAGACAAGCTGCAGCACTCGGGTGAGCGTAAGCACACCCAGGGGCGCTGTGCACATCCCGTGCCACAGCCTTGCCTCGCTTTGGAATCCGATTCAACTATTTTGTTTTTATCTCTGACCTTCTTTCGTGGATTTTCTCAAGTTTCTCACAAGTTGACCCAACCAAAGTATAATTTCCAGTTTCCTTCCCCCCGCCTAGCCCCCCCCGCGGTGTATGTTAGGCAGTGGCGTTTCCACAGACGCTGAGAATATAGAGGAAGCCAGTTGCACAAACCCTGCAGCTTCCCGGCTACCTGCCAGGCCCGCTGAGGACGGCCGCCGCTGTGGTAGCAGCCAACCCACGGAGGTCCCCATCTGGTGCGTGAGTTTTGCGGCTCCAGCTCGGAGGACTCCGGGGAGCCCCTGCAGGCCTGCACCCAAGGCCCGCGGGTACCCCCACCCCGCTGTTCCTTACGCCGAGAAGGATCATGCCGAAAATGATGGCGATCATCCAGATGAGTCGGGAGCGCTGGAAGTGGCAGCTGCCATCGCGGGGTCGCTCCGCGCCCGTCACCGCCGTCATCTCTCTAGGGACGCCACCGACTGCCGCTCTGTGCGCCGGGAGCCGCCGCTGCTGCTGCTAAGGCCGCCGCGGGGGGAGGCGGGGCAGGGGCGGGCCCACCGTGCAGGTGACACGGCGGGGGTGGGTCCTCCACAGCCAGGCGGTACCGGATGCCCGCGGCCCGCGGTGAGCTGGGGCATGCCGTGCTGTGCCAGGATGTGCTGTGCCGCTGACCCCGGCCGCCATGCTGCCGACGGGGACGCGGCGGTGCCTTCCAGGGCTCGTGTGGCTCTGGCGCCCGGGGCAGAAGTGGCGTTAGAGGCGAACGTAGGCAGTGATCGCGCTGTGTGCAGAGTCACCTCCAGGTGACGGTGGCGTCACCTGCCATGAGCGGGTAACCCTATGACCACGGCGGCAGTAAAAGCAAGCTGTGCCCGGCCACGGGCTGGGACGGTGGCGTGTCCCCGCGCTCGGCGGCCATGTGCAGGGGCACTCGCGTCCCGTCACTTCCTTCAGTGGGCCTGCCTGCGGCTGCCTCGTCACTGCACCGTGCGGCCGGCCCGGCCTGGCTGGTAGTAGGGGTCTGTGGTCAGGAAGCCGACCAGCCCCGGGGCGGCTCCGCCCCGTGTGCAGGAGAACCGCAGTTTGCGCAACGCAACGCTCGTGGTGAGCTTTTCATCCCGACTCTATAAAGTAGCTACAGCACCACGCTCCAGGGATGGAGGAAAGGCAGAAAAAGTAGGAAGCAGCAGATGTAGTGCCCACGGCTGCGCCCCGCGCATGTCCGGACACGCACTAACATCCTCCATTAACACTCGCGTCAACTCTATGCACCTTTCCAGGCCAGCCCTTGCGTCTCAACTCGGAGGTGAACAGTGCCGTAGTTAAAGCACGAGTGCCCTCTTGTGGCACAAATGGTGAAGTTAACAAAGGGGAAAAGATTGAAAGGCGTCTTCCCACGGCTGCAAGTGGCACCCGGAAGGTGCAGAAGATTCTATTCGGTGCAGATGTGCGCTGTAGAACTGGCGCAGCCCCCAGTGCATTAGCATTAGCAGTAGTTGCCTCTAGGTCCCTTTCAATCAAAACTACTCGATGGTTTCTATCACCGAATAATTCAGTAGTTAATGCCGTAGTTAAAGCACGAGTGCCCTCTTGTGGCACAAATGGTGAAGTTAACAAAGGGGGAAAGGAGATTGAAAGGCGTCTTCCCACGGCTGCAAGTGGCGCCCGGAAGGTGCAGAAGATTCTATTCGGTGCAGATGTGCACTATAGAACTGGGCGCAGCCCCCAGTGCGTTAGAATTAGCAGTAGTTGCCTCTAGGTCCCTTTCAATCAAAAATATTCTATGGTTTCTATCACTGAATAATTCAGTCCTGTGATTCAGACTATTCTGTGTACTTTGCCTTTTGAAACCTACTGATTTAAAGTGTATTAAACACAGAATTTTCTACTCTGCCGTTTTGAGATAAACTCGGACTCGGTGATGAGCTTGTCCGAAGAAGTCACTAGGATCTTGGGAAAGGTACCCACAGATAGAAATGCTGGAGGCAGGGGGGTCCCGTGCTTTCGTTTGAGCATTGCTACCTTGTTTGCTTGACTTTGACAGCATAGAAGATAAGGCGAGAAATGTCGCCTGTGCTGTCCTCCTTGCCTGGAGGCTAAATATGCTGCTCTTTTAACTATGTGGTAATGGCAAGCGTGTAAAGCTCTTTTCTTCGACAACGAACGCAGCAAGTCCTGATTTTCCCAGCATGAGCATAGTGCTGCAGAAAAGGGTCGCTGTCAAAGGGGATTCACTTCGCATGCGTTTGGATTAGTTTTGTTCTGTCCTAAACCAATTCTGTTTCCCTGTTTCTGTATTTCGTCCCAGGTATTCTTGCCCAAAGCACTGTGCTTATTTTGACGAGGTGTTCTGTGGGGATTATAGGAGAGTTTGGTAAGAAATTCCCACAGCGGTAAAAGCTGTTTCTGGGAGGCCACCTGTGAAGCTGGCTGCATGGATTACCACGTGCATGATAAAGTCGCCTGCCTTGCTTTCCTAATACAAGGGGAAACACAACAAGCTCTGCCCACGCACTTCTGAGGACACAATAAGGCAATTTTGTGTGTGTGTGTGTGTGTATATATATATATATATAAAAGAACGGAAACAGAAGCAAAACTTTTGAAAAGGATGGATGTGCTGCTCCGCGGAGGTGACGGGAGAGGGCAGTCAAGTACACAGGAAAGAAATGCCGCCGCTCTGGCAGAAAGGTGTTGCAGTCTTGGATCTGGGGTGTGTAACCAGCAGCAGGGGACGGAGAGACAAATCCTTCCCCTTCCTACTGCCTCTTGGGGAACGGCACGAATCTAGGCTGCTTGTGCATCTCCGTGGACATTTGCCTTGTTAGACTGGCTTTGGTGGCCAAAAGCAGTCATGCGAGGTCAGAGATGATATGTAGGTGATGTTGTGTTGTCCTTTCAGCCACACTCCAGTGAAGACTGCCCATGCCACGTCCTCTTGGGCAGAGGCAGGGAAACTGACTTACCCTTCTTTTTCTCTCACCAACAGTACTGATTTAAGTTTAAATCGTTTACATTGAAGTGACATTCTTCCTGTCCCGGGTAGACGTTGGTCACAAAGAGAAGCCTGTCTTCATGTGTAACAACAGCCCTGATTTCTTGCCAGTGTTGACGCAGGCATCTCCACGGCATTGAACTTGAAAGAAGAATAGATGGTGAAGACAACTCCCTGCTCAGACCTTTTGTGGGGTAGGGCTTTCAGCAGTTCCTTTTCTAATCCAGGGCAATGTTAAGACCTGACTTATTTAAAGAAGGCTTTCTCTTGACCAAGTGTTGAGTCTTTGGTGTATTGAAGAAGCTGGATAGAGTTTTCCAGATTTTGTACTTTAGAGTCAGAAGTCTGGTAGCATTATCTAGTCTGGCAGCATTATCAAGTCTGGCCAGCACTGTCCTTTAAATTTTAGATTTTACCTTGTTTCTCTGAAATTATCTCAGTAAATTGCACTTACTTAAAGGATACTTTTCAAGAGTAATTTTATCTTAGAAGCCATCCAAAGACATAGAATCCACTGCTTCCAAAGATTAACCTCTCTTGTGTTTCTTAGTGTTGTGCCTATCAACTAATTTTGAGTGAGTAATTTTCCAGAGTCTAACTGTAAAGCTTGCTCTATCATATTTTGCAAAGTGTTTGCAAATATGCCTTCCTATTGTGGACCAATATGTTAGCTACCTTTCAGGCTTCCACACTACAAGTGTCAATTATCCATGAATTGCATTTATTGACAAGTATAATCTAAATTAGAAACTACAAATCCCAGACACTGTTTTGTGAATTATTGACAACAATGCAGAATCTATTTACTTTGCCAAGTTCACAGAAAATAAAACTATTTCTGCATGCACAGCTCTGAAATTTGTACCTTTTCTTTTTTTTTTTTTTAACTTCCCTCTTAATCGGTGTCACAAAGTGGCTGGGTTAAGATCTGTGGTGCTCTTATGGGCTGGCAGTGCTTATAGCATTCTACACACTAAAATATCACCAGCACTGAGTGCAGTGACAGGATGATCTTGGAGGTCTCTTCCAACCCGGATGATTCTATGGAGCAGGTGTGGATCTGTTGGAAGGTGGGAGAGCCCTGCAGAGGGACCTAGACAGGCTGCATGGGTGGGCAGAGGCCAGTGGGATGAGATTTAACAAGGCCAAGTGCAGGGTTTTGCACTTTGGCCACAACAACCCCAAGCAGCACTACAGGCTGGGGACAGAGTGGCTGGAAAGCAGCCAGGAAGAAAGGGACCTGGGGGTACTGGTGGATAGTAGGCTGAAGATGAGCCAGCAGTGTGCCCAGGTAGCCAAGAGAGCCAATGGCATCCTGGCCTGTATCAGGAACAGTGTGGCCAGTAGGATGAGGGAGGTTATTCTTCCCCTGTACTCAACACTGGTCAGGCCACACCTTGAGTACTGTGTCCAGTTCTGGGCCCCTCAATTCAAGAGAGATGTTGAGGTGCTGGAANTGGTCTAGTTGACTGGCTAGGGCTGGGTGCTAGGTTGGACAGGATGATCTTGGAGGTCTCTTCCAACCTGGTTGATTCTATGAATTCTATGATTCTATGATCACAGGCAGCTCTGGCCATGGTTCCTAGAAGACAGTTTCAAATATAGTTTGGAACGTGTATCTCTGTTGTGACAGGATTAACACAGCTTCATGTTCTTTCGCAGGTGTTTCCTATGCTATAGAACATATAGATACTGGCAGCTAGCAAACAGCACAGCTGCCACCATGACAACAGGGCTCTGTAACCATTTGAAGATGAGCTAATCTAGCTTTACCCTGCTTCAGGCTGCACAGATTGCTAAACTGCTCTATTTTTTTAGTAGTCAAGGCTATATAAATTAGAATTAAAGCATAATCTTTAAAACAAGTCAGAAAAAATGGCTACAAACATATTTCCTTTCACTTGCATCACTTGGTTTAGACTTCAGATTAGGTTGGTAATTAAAGCCAAAACTGCATTTAAAAGCTCTGACCAAAAGATGAACAGGTAAAGTATACTAGCTGTACAGTAACATCAGAATGTGATGTATGAGCCTCTTTTAGATTTCACAGACAACTACATCTGTTTAAAAACACTGAAGTTAGGTCTGTAGGGTCCCGACATCTCCATAGCCGAAATGGAAACCGAACCGGCTTAGTTCTGCTGAAATTAACAAAATGGACCTGAGCATTATTCCTGCTTAATCCTTGAGATGTAGCTGGCCCATTTCACACACTATTTCGATCAATACATCGCGCTCTCAGCTTTTCAAACCCCGAGGTTTCTGCTGTACCTAGTCACGGCGGAAACTTGCTCCCCCTTCAGTTCAGAACCATTTGCTATCTCTAACTTAGAGATATTGACTATCTCACTTCCATCGGCAAGTACAATGGGTATTTGCCAGGTAGTCTGCCTCTTTTGTTTGGTGTTCTTGGTAGATGCCAGAGACTAGATAGAGACACGTTAGTTCTTCTGTCCTTTAAAATTCTTGTTCCTTAAAGAAAAGGAGGAGGGTGGGAGGGTTAGCCTAGTTCAGACCAATCTTTATGGTATGAGTCACCTTACTGGAGTCAGTGAGGTGGCTTGTGTAACAGCAACTTAAATAAGAGTTAGGGGATTTGGCTTCTTCTAGGAAGTTGCTTGGAAATGAACTTCAGCCAGCTTTAAACTGGATTTGAAGCTAGTAAAAAAAGCTGAGATGTATTCAGTGGAAGTCACCTAGAGAGATGAAATTACTGTTTTATTTTTTTTAACCAGGGTTAAATTACAAAATGCTGTAATGGAACTGCTGCAAGCAATGTCTGATTCCTAATGCAAATAGTTAACATGACTGTTCCTCTGTTGGTTATAAATGGGAAATGAAAAATTATTTCACTTTAATCTTATCATTCTAGGATTAGTGAAGCTGAGAAAAATGCAATCTTTTGAAATATTTCATGTGGCAGTTTGACAAGCATCTCAGTTTTGAGGTGAAGGGTCAGGATTTTTAGTAGACTCCCATACTTACAAAAAAAATTAAAGTCATGAGATGCACACGAGAAGAAAAAATGGTGTGTAGTAATCCTGCTTTTTGTTGTAAGGAATATCCTTTGTGATTTGGAAGGAAATAAACCTTTGCATATATCTCTGCTGAATCCTTCTCATAGGTAAATGGATTCCTTGGATGTTTGATAAAGCAAATTCTCTGCTATCACTTTTTTTTTAATGAGACTGGGAGCATAATTCAAGCCTTGGAAATTACCAGGTATAAAGGTCCCAGCCAAATATTTGTTCTTTACAAAGTTTAAGAACTAATAAGCTATAAAAGTATGAGTTTCTGGTTAATTTTACTACAACTTCAGTTTGTACATCTTAGAGATTAATTTGTGTTCTATATGCTTATCTTAACAGTACCACTGTGTGGGGTGTGGTTTTTGCTATTAACAAGTAAAAGAAAGGCGAAGCTTGACATGCTTCAGCCAACATCGCATTAATAAGCCCTTCTAACTAGAAAGCCAAGGCTCACTAGTTTGCAGCTTAGGTACAGTTGTGCATTTTACAGTTCTGCATTTGTTTTTATTGATGTCAGTTGGGAGTCAACAACTTTAATCCTATTACAAATGTTTTGTGAACATTTCAGATGGCTTTCTTTTATTGTGTGAGGTAGTTTTAAAAATGAAATCCCAGTTGATAATGGTTGGATTTATGCTGCAAGCATTTGGTGGGATTTTTTTTTTTAAAGTAGATATGTTATACAGGGATTTTACAGGATTTTTTTTAAAGGGTTGTTAGGGAAAAAAAAATCTTTAATGTTACTTCTGGAGGCTATTTAATAGTACTAAATATACCTTGCAAAGATAAATTACATGTAACCAGCCAGCCTTGTTCATATTGATCATGTTAGAAAAACCTGCACAGTTTATTCTAGACTATTACACACAGACAAGGAGCTGTGACTCTGCACACCAGTAACCTACAGCATTGTAGACTGAGTAAAACAGGCTGAAGGAGTAAGTCCCCATCAAACCATCAGAATCTTGATGTTGCCTTCTGCCCCTTCAGCACCTGATGACAGCACCATGTATAGTTTAATACATAGTATTTGCAGTCAGATGTCATTTTATGTTTCTCTAAGAAAGAATTTCTAACTCCTGGATTCTGTTTCCAGTTTTCAAAGACACTGCCTTAGGTTGTAAAGTTCTTCACCTCTTTGCAGTAAACATAGGAGCACAGCATTGAGGAAAAAAAAAGAAAGGTTTACAGTTAGCTCACTGTTCTTGAGGGTCTGTTTGGACCAGCTATTTGTATCTTTATCATGCTTCTCAGTTAATGAACAAGTCATGTCAGCTGACACAGCTTTTCTTGAGTGTTTTTTCCTTACATGTCTGCAATAGGAATGTGCTGATGGAAAAGCTAACTGTAGTACAAAAAAAGACAGCATAGCTCTAGCAGAGAAGTTGGATCACTAGCAGATGGGTGAGATGGGTGGAAAGCACATTTCATTACAACCCCATGGGTGGAGATGTCATCTGGGACATGAGAAGGAGGACTGACAAGGGAGGTTAGAGCAATAGTTCTTTGAACAGGGAGGAGAAGACTCCAGACAACTTGTCTCCAGTCCCAGCAGACTAGCCTTAAGGCCAAATTCACCCATCTTTAGGTGACTGGTTATCGTAATCATGTTTGGCAAGCTATGATGTTGAGATTTGTTGTATTTCTGTAGTATCACATGAGTGTGTTTGAGCTCTGACAGCAAAAGAAAAAGACACCGTCGTTGTCCTAAAATATCTGCAGCTCAGGGGCCTGATCCTTTCAGGTGCTAAGACTCCACAAGTATTTCTGGAGCCATCAGTCATAGGGCCAGTTACACAGACGCATGGGTAAGGATGATGACAGAGACATTCTTACAAGGAAAGGAGACAGGGAAGGAGACAGCAGGGAGTATAAGGGAAAGAATTACCATAACGTGATGCAGACTCTGAACCTCACTGGACTGGGTACAAAGTCCTGATGCATTTAAATGAAATTCTATCTGTCTAGATGCTCAAGCAAAACAAAAGCTTGCCAGACCGAACAGCACTCAGTTATCCACTGGAGGTCTCATCTGGACTTCAGGAGGACATTTTTTGCACTTTTTTTTTTTTTTTTTTTTGACATTTCTTGAGTCAAGATTTCAGTAAACACAGGTTTGCTACTATACGGTTCCTGTGCCACTTTTCTACTTGGCATTCCAAGGGCTCATGAACACTGATAATCTGTGTTAGGCTTCTTAAAAGTGGAAATCCTATTCCAGCCCATTCCTGAGCTATTTCACACTCTGCTTTGCTGATTCAGCCATCCCAGTGGACATTCTAACTCTTTATTTGCTCAGGCTCAGCCAGTCCAAACTCTAGAGCAGTGTTCTGTGTGACTGTGTGAGGGAGAGCTGGCCTACAGAAGACAGATTTCCCTCCACCGGAGCAGACGACTTGGTAATGCATTATAGAGTGGGAGCACTAATCACTACATTCCCAGCAAGTCTGTGCCGTCCTACATCCCTCTCCCACAACAACTGCCCACAAGAAAAATGAATGGTATTGTACAACACTGGACTACCTTTAATAAAAGACACAGTTTGCAAATACTTTGCTTTCAGTTTTACCTGAGTTTTATTTCCTTTAGAATTTGAAGCAGTCTTCTCTTTGAAAGGAATGACAATTTCTTTCAAGATTGTCACAGGACTCAAAACCTCACCAGCACACAGCATAATGATAGTAAAAGTAACTATCTTTTCAGGTTCAGAAAATAGATTACTGTTACAACTCAGAAATGGAGTTTGATATCTCCTTGAGAATGCAAGGTCAGTGCTAATCAAAAAAGCACGTGTTAGGAACTGTTGGGAAAGCAATGGAGAATAAACACTATCATCATAATATGTAAATCACCATGACTCCTCTGCATTTTAAATTCTGAGTCATTCTAGTCTTTCTGTCTCAGCAAAGGAATAGCAGAAACAGAAAAGGCTCTGAAAAGGGTAATGTGAATGATCAAAGACATGGAACAGTTACCATAGGGCAAGTCACTGGAACCAGCAGAGGTCATTTTACAATCTTGTGTGAGAGGCAGCAGGTATCAAATGATTCTAGCAGGCAACGCGCTAAGAAAACATAGAGAAGTATTATTTCATACAACAAGTGGTTAAGTCCTCCCCAGAAGACCCTTTCAAGATAGAATCATCATAATTACTAAGTGAAAGTACAAGTATGTGGCTGACTGGGCTGGTTATAGATAGCTACCTTGTCATTCTTGGCTGTTGCAGAAGAGTTAAATATCAATCAGGCTTGAAAGACATTTGGTCTTAGCAGAAGAGTTAATATCAATCAGGCTTGACAGACATTTGGTCTCAGCAAGTATGACCTTTTTTTACTGTTACTCTAGATTTCAGTAACTGCAAATGAATGCATGAATTATTTTGAGAGTTAAATATAAGAAAAACTTAAGTGTGATGTCATTAAAAAGTTATGTGAAAAATGGCCTAATGCTTTATCACCTTGAGATCTATAGATTTTAATGGGAACTGAGTCATGCCACAAAAGTGCATCATGTTTTCAGCAGATTACCTTCCTCTGCCCTCAAGTGCTAGAAGTAACACTCAGTTCAGGTAGGAAAAAAGGATAGAACAATGCTTCAACATAATAAATGTGTTTGCTGTAAGGAAAAGCTCAGTGATGGCAGGTGATGGCTCTCTCAACAGCCATTTCTAAGTCTGTAATGAGCACTCTTAGAAAGCAAGGGTTATCATAAGTTCTGCACCTCAAGGTGCAAAGTGTGCCTCCATTCTGCTTGCCCTGACACAGCAAGTCCAGGCATTGGATTGTTTTCAAATCATGACAGCCTGCTGTAAGTGCTCCTTCCCCTGAACAGCAGGTGAGAGCACAACCATCACTTAGCTGCTCATGCTCTTTGGAGGGTTGCTAGGTGCATCTGGTTGTGACACAGCACTGTGCACAGGTATAAAATGCATGTAATTTTGCTGAACTCTATAGTTCTGCATTTGAACATGGAAGCCTCTTTGCAACCTCTCCAAGGTTGCTTTGTAGTATTTTTATTTCAGTGATGTAAGAGCTGCGTTTTACTGCCAAGCCCATAATTAAAGCAGTGTTGACTGGTAAGTAATGGGCTGCAAAAGGTGTACCAAAAGATAATTAAAGATGTACTCTAGATAAGCAGAGCATGCGCATCCTTTTTATGAGGTGTTAATGCTTGACGACCAACTAGTGAAATTGATCTTGCCTCCTTCAGGATGAAAGTTCTGTTTAAACATCAATAGCATTGTACTGCCCTAGAAAATGTTTGATGTAGGGCTTTCTAAAGGGCTGTGCCTGTCCCGACTCCCCGGGCAGGCGCCTGGTGGAGACCATGCTGCACTGGCTAATTTGGCATCCCATTCAGGCTATCGTGATTTTGGGGTCATCCTAGCAACTCTGAACACTATGGCTACTCTGAAGGGAGACAGGAGAGAAGCTTGTGATGTCCTGATCTGGACTAGGATAGCTGCAGACTTTTTTTTTTTTCCTGACAGCCATTTATAGAGCATTGCCCTTGTCTAACAACTGTAGACTTACTCATAAATGTCCTTTCAGATACATGTCTATAATTTTTGTTGCATATCCAACGTATCCATCCAGTGATTTGAATTCCTATGTAAGATGCACTTTTACCATGACATAAAGGAACATTATCGGAGGACACCATTCTGAAATTTCACTCTGATGAAATCTCTAGCAGAATTACATGGATTTTTGTGAGAACCTGAAGACCATCTGTGAACCAAAGAGATGCTGCTTTTAAGTATGCTGCTTTCAGTATTCCTGCTTCTTTCCCCACATTCTCTTATTTATGAAACGAGTTGAAAATACAAGGAAAATAATACTATTTTCCCAGTGCACTTTAGAGACGGAGATGCTCATGAGCAGTTGTTTTGATTATGACTGATATGCAACAAAATGATGATGCCAAGGAACGTGGGCAGCAAGGTCTGGTCAATGTTGTTGCCTGGATTACTGTATGGTCAAACTAGAGCTGTAGCAGAAATTCGGTCTTACATTAGGTCAAGTTCATACATCTGAGCAGAAGAGGGGAAAGAAAAGGGGGAGGCAAAGATTGCCATCTTCTTTCCTGGAATTGCACTTAAAAACAAAACTTGCAATCTATGTCTCTATCAATTAGCATTGCAAAGAAAATCTCTGAAAATGAAGGGTGTAAAGAGGCTGCCTGGAACTGTGAATTGCTCTCCATAGCCAGAGGATATTAACAAAAGCCTGGTCTATTTGACCTAGCTAGTGGTGATGGACAGTCACTATCAGCAAGTGGTGCAAGTTGGTGCAAGCCTCTGCTGACTCCTCTTTATCTCTTCTGCACTAGCTGTGGCCATAAGGTGTCTATGTGTTTGCTGGAATGGGGCGGCTTCCCTGTCTTTTTGAGATCAGTACTGCAGGCTGCCTACAGGGTCAGGGTTGCAGTTATTCCTACGAGATGATGCTTTCTGCCACGAAAACTGGAAATTCAGGAAGAATAATGACAACATTTGTTCTAGCCTCCCTTGTGGCCAGGGTGAATGAGTAAGCTGTCTTTGTATCCTACCAACATACTTTGTATTCCTATTCCAGTTTATAATGCACTCCACAGATAGTTGTACTGGAATGGCAGATGGGTGGAAAGGTCATGTGCAATTCCATACTTTCATATGTCAGTTTAAATTTGGGTTCCTCAACTCTCTGTTACCCTCTGCTCCTGTGCCTCCCCACCGCTGCTGGTGCTTGACTTAAGCTCGCCAAAAACTAACTTAGAAACTTGGGGGGGGAAGTGTTTTATTTGTGGGTTTTTTTGTTTGTTTAAGAAGTAGCTCTGTCATTTGGCTCATTTTCTACTCAAATGTGCACTGGAGGTGGCATGTGAAGAACAGCATGTAGAGGCATATGAGGGCTCAAAATCAAGTAGAATTCCACCCAGGTACTTAGAACAAGAAGAGACAGCTGAAGGTGGATTTACTGTAGAAAAGACTGTCAAGAAATGATGCCACCAAGCTTTATATGTATAAGCCTTCATTCACTCCTCCCTACATATGTATCTGAATATTAAAAGTAAACTAAATAGTGAAGCACTAGCAGCACACCCTGACTACACCTAGAACTGAACCACTTGCCACCTGGCTCATTTTTGCCCTTCTCCCATATGAAAATTCTTGTTTCAATACAAATTTTATTGCTTACATGGGCAGGAAAATTTGTGAAGTATCCTGGAGTTCTTCTTTTTTGGGGGGGGAGGGGGGAGGAAAGAAATCTTGTGGAATGTTCCTCTGCTGTGACAGCCCAGGTTTTTGGGAATGAAATGGCAGAAAACACAGAAGGACTACTGAGGAATTGCTCTAAGCTGTTGTTTCCAGATTTCTGAACTATATGCTGTTGTCACACCTCTGAAATTCTCACTGCCTTCATATGCACTTCTGCTTAAAAACGTTATTTAGCTAAGCCAGTTTCTGAGGGCATTTGCTTTTCCTGATGTCAGAGCTGCTAAAGGAATCCAGTCTCTATTAGACTCACAGGGGCTGAGAGTCACCCCTGCTGGCAAGTACGTTCCTTTTTGTGGTGAAGCACTGTGGTAGTGTGTATAATGCTAAAACCCTCTCCCAGCTCAGCCCACAAGTGGGTGGATGCACTGTTCCCTGCAGAATGCAAACAGGATGTAACAGCTCGCAGACTTTGTCCTTGTACCCTTTAGCTTCAGACCAAGCTGGAGCAGATCATAAATATGAAAAATTAATGGGGACATGTTGAGATGAAAAACACATGAAGTAATGATGCTGTTGTTCTTGAGCACCTCCAGCAACAGCCATTAATGGCAGCATTTGACAAATTATTACACTGACTAATTGATTTGCTGCTGTTCTAATCTTGTTCTAACGTCTAATCCTTTTTGGTGCTGCAACTGTTGCTCCCTGTAAGTCCTTATGTCACTCTTGCCATTCTTCAATAGTATTTCTGGTCTTTCTTTTGGATTAATACATTGGTCATGATTTCACCTTGTGCTGAAAACACAGACCTTGTGTGTTCTCTACGTGACTTGGATGAGTGGAGCTGTCTCTACTCACTCAGATGAAAGAGAAAAAAGGCAAAGCAAAGGAGAGAAAAAAAGGGCAACGCAAAGCAGGAACAAAAAAAGGGCAAGCAGCCCTAGGAAAAGCTTCTACTGAGTTCTTCAGCACACACTCGGGAAGGAGATAACTCCCTCTTCCCCCCGGTCACTGCAGAGTGTATGGGGGGGAGGCTTTGGTGAGTTTGGATTCAATGCCTACAAACGCTGGCAGCATTTATGCACTGCGGTTAAGTTCGTAAGAAAGCTCCCACGGCTGGGAATAGGAGTGGAGTAACTGGACGGGGAAGACACAGATTTGTCACCCGGCTGCTTTTAAGAGCAGGGAGTTGGGGGGCTCCTTGCATCCAGGGGAGCCACTGGGTTTCCCAGGCCTGCAGTGCAGAGAGAAGGGGTGCCTACTCAAAGGCAAACTAAAGGTGTAAGATAAGTTCATTAATTTATTCACTCTCCATTTGAATTAAAGAAAAGTAGATGGTTTTGTGGCGGCAGCGGGGTCTTCTCTGGGAGACGCTTTGGCTCCTTCGATGGGGCGAGACCTCATTATGTGTATTTTGGTGATGGGATGACAATGGAGGTGTGGGAGACGGCTCTGAGTCACCCTCGGAGGCCTGGCGGCCCCGGCCCCATTGGCGGGGCTGGGCCAGAAGGGTGGGGGTCGCTAATTGCCGGGGCGGAGGGCTCAAAAGGTAAGGAGCGGCCTGTGCCGCCCTACGGCCCGCAGACCTCGGCCCTCATGGAGCTCGCCAACCTTCCCTCCGGTCCCAGCCCTACCAATAAGGCTTCCCGGGGCTCAGCCGGGTTGGTTCATGATGGTGCTGGTGACGGCGGCGGAGCAGGAGTGCAGGAGCGCTGCTCGGCGCGGTCCCCACTGACCGCCGCTCTCTTGTCGCTCCCTGCAGACGAGGCCCGACCGCGTCCCACGGTCCCCGGCGCGGGGCGGGAGGGCGGCCGGCGGAAGCGGACCACCTTCAGCAAGGCGCAGCTGGAGCTGCTGGTCCGCGCCTTCGAGAAAGAGCCTTACCCCGGCATCGCCCTGCGGGAGCAGCTCTCTAGTCTCACCGACATCCCCGAGTCCAGGATCCAGGTAAGAGGGACGGGCGAGGCGGCGGGGCAGCCTCCCCTCGCCTGGCCGAGGCGAGGGCAGGCGCTCAGTCTCTGCTTGCTTCGCAGGTGTGGTTTCAGAACAGGAGAGCCCGGCAGCTGAACCACAAGAAGAACGAAGCCGCTGCCTACCCCAAACCTGCCTGTGGCAAGCAAAAGGCGACCCGCTGCGGCGGCGGTTGCCAGGAGAGATCCCGGGCGACGCAGATGCTTGGGATAGACCAGAGCCTCCTCCATGCACAGCCCGGACTGCCAGGAGAAAACCAGAGTTTTGCATGCCAGCCGACGCCTTACCCGGGGCAGTCGTACTCTAGGCTCGATACTCATTTCAGGAGCTTGGATAACACATGTGGAGTCCCAGGTCAGACCCCAGCTCACTTCAGTTTGGACTGTGTGGGAAAAAGGGTCTCACACGGTACAGGTGGCATGAAGAATCCCTCCCAGGTCCTACCCCCTGTGCAAGAGGCGCAGGAATATCCATACCTGAAGAAATCTTTCTCTGACAGCTACTACTCAGATGCAGATGTTTTTCAGTCTTGTATAGAAGATCACCAGTACCTGGCAGGTAAAGAGAACATGTATAGGAGGCCTGTCTTAAACTGTTTAAATGCCGACCAGGGCCTGAGTGTGGAGAACCATTTCTGTATCAAATCAAACGCTTTTGACACTTTCAATTACGGTGAAGGGGAATCTCAGCTTGAGTTCGACCAGATGAGGCACAGTCCTCCACCTCTGGTCATGGGTAGTCAGGCTAATTCTCCTTCGGTGCTTCCAAAACATGACGTGGCGTATCAGGGGACATTTACTGCTCCAGCTCCGTTGTACGGGCAGCAGCTGCTGGAGACAGTAAATGACTATGACCCTCATTGGCTGGGTGTGAGAAATGAAATTTTGGGAACTGGATTAGATTTGCTGTTTGAGAAAGAGCAAAATGGGGAGAAAAGTGGGCCAAAAAGTTACCTTTTTGCTTTCGGTGGCCAGGCTTCAACCTGTCATTTGGGTCACACATGAAACACAGAGCGGATATGCTTGGTCGATTAAAAAGTTAGTGTGTTTTTTGGATCGGCAGTGTTGTCCAAAGTGGCTAGAGGCTTTACAGGTCGAAGTGTGGAGTGCTTGCCCAGAGTTTTGTGTGTTCCGTGGAAGGGAAAGGGAGATAAGCAAAGTCAGCAAGGGCTAGAGGAGAATAACCTGCTGAATGTGTGCTGCTTTCCTGCCCTATGGGAAGCCAAGCTCTATGTGTGCATTTGTTTTTCGGCAGCATCACATTAACTTGCATGTACAGGCAGATTTTCACAACTCTGTCAGTTGTCCTTCTTTCTGTGTTCAGACTCTGCTGGGTTAATTCTGCCAGTGTTTGGTTTGTGGCCTTATTGCACAAGTCAAGAATTCACTTACATCTGTAGAAAGCAGACTAATTTATAGCTTTTTATTGGAGAAAGCATTAATACCAGAGGTAGGGTACAAATATAGAAAAAAGGAGCCTTGGGGTGTCAGGGGATTGCTTACTGGGTGTGTTTGTGTTATAGTTATGTTCCTGATAAAGAATACAGCTGGACTTTTCCTGGATACTTGATGTATAGTGGCTTTCATTTAAAAATGACTTCAATTGTAGCCTTATAAAAGGCAGTGCTTTTGTATTTTTAATTGTTTGGTAAATTTCTATTTGCTAAATGAAGATTTCCTACCTGGATGCTAATGAGCTTGTACAACTTCACTCTTATACAAAAAAAACCCCAGTTCCATCTCTGCATTTGCACACTGAGCCTGTTTTTAGCCTTCTTGAGATCTGTGACCCTCTGGAAGACCACAGTAATCATGGAAGTGTTCCAGTGTTCCTGACGAGTATCTGGAGAGATAAACATGCCATATGTGAAAATCTGGATTTGTGTTTAAAATGTGTCTCTGCACTATTTTGAAGTATGCCTGGTTTTTAAGATGTATGTTAGTAATTTAATTTTTTAATAAAACAAATGTAACAAAAATAAACACATAACTCACTAAACCAGCCGAGGTGTGGGCTTTTGGTTTCGTCCCTGGAGTCAGTGGCCAGCTGGCAGGCAGAACCAGGTCTTCTCATGTTATCCGCCCTGCTGATCTCAAGGCATTGTAACGAGTGCTCTCATATCTCACAGGAGTCTGAAGTAAATGACCGCAGGGACATTGTTACACCTTCCCTTAAGTGAGCCTGGTGTCTTCAGTGCATGCAGCTGTTACTCACTCACTCTGTATACATCCTATTGTGTCAAAGCTCACAAATTTGCACAAGGCAGCTGCATTAGGTGTCTGGCACTAAGTCGTCAGGCCTGACTGCTCTAATAATACTGGGCACCACACCTCCTTCATGTGGTCTAGGGAACAGGCTTCCCTTATTAGCAAACGCTGTGTCCAACACAGAAGTGGAATGCAACCTGATTTTTTCTTGTGAGCAAGTCCAAGGGGAAAAAAAAATAACTTTGCCATCACAGATCTATCTACTACTCATGGTAGAGTTTTTTTTTATTTCAATCCAAGTTGCTTTTAACAGACCTACCTAACATGTTTCACACATAAAAAACATGCAGAGCAGTTGGGTCCAACATTTTTTTGGTGACACTTCTGTAAACTATGTTATCATGTGGAGAAAGCCAGGACACAAATTATGTACTTAAGATGTAGAGGACATTTTCACAGCTGTAGTAGCTTCCCATGGACTTGCATGCCAAAAGCACCTCTGCTGTCATCCAAGTAGGTGTCACTGAGGAAGAGGTGGGGCAGGAACCAAGTGTGTTCAGTATTGGAGTACTCTTCCACTGCCTTTAAAATGCTGATGTTTATTGATGAAACGAGGGTTTTGCAAATATTGAAAAGTGTATTGTTTTCCACTTAACTTGTCAGAGAGATAGTGAGGACTCACCTCTACCAAATGTGGGTTTCAGTCAGCCTGGGCCTATTCCACTCATAGAAGTCTTGAGTCTGTCGTTTTGCAGGAACCTGTGAAGTGCATTGCTTTATTCTCTGATACCTCTACCCAGCGAAGTACCGGAGTGACAGCCGTGGCCCTTGCAGCTAAGTCCTTGTTGGAACCTGCCTGCCTCAGAGGCAGGATCTCTCCAGCATAACAGAGACAAGCAGTTCATGACCTGGACACCTCTTTAGCAGTCCTGCTCCTCCCTATTTCTGGGCAAAACGCAAATTACCCTGGAGAAGAGGACTCTTTACTTAATTAAGCAAGGCCACTACTCCTAAATGGCTTCATGAGGACTTGCCTTAAGGCGCAGGCACAGGCCGGCGATAAGCGGCGACTCACTTCTCACCTAGAGTTCCTTGAATGCCGCATGCCTAGTCCTGTCCTTACGAGATGGACGTGATCCCCCGAAAAAAACCCACCTAATTGCAGTACTTTTCGCATGTATTCACAGCACTGAAAGCCCTTGAAAAATTTTAACCTTCTGTTTTGCTTGCCCTCCCATAGTCCTTGGCAAGGATTTATTTGTTTTTTAAATCACCTTTTCGACATTGATTTCTGGGACCGTGACAGTCGCTGAGTAGGGTGACACCCTCGAAAGCTGCTGCGTTGGAACCCCCGGGCGGCCGTCTGAACCGGTCAGCCGCTGGCGAGGCCGCACACCTCCTCAGTTCCCGATGCTGCGAGGCAAGCACCGCCGGACCGCGGATCTTCGCAGCGCTTTCAGGAAAGCTCTTATTCACAAACCAGGCGCAGCCAGCAGCCGCCGCCGCCGCACTTACCATGGCGGAGTCAGACAGCCCCGCCCGGCGTCGGGCCGCCGCCGTGTGCGCCAGTAATAGAGCTCCGCCGCAGCTGCTGCTCCCGGAACTTGAGGCGCAGCCCTTGTTTCCGGCGGGTTGTAGCGACGAGGCGGTCTGTGCGGGCCCACGCGTTGTGTGGCGCGGCGGGACAGACAGGTGAGTAGTGGCGGTGCCGCACGTATCGGAGCCCCACTGGAGGATCTTCTACTCCTTTTCAGGGGGCGCGGGGCTGGACCACGGCGTGCCCAGCAGCACTCTGTCGCAGTGGTTCTGGAGGTTGGTTTTGCGCTGAGTAAAGTGGCGTCCCGTGCGAGGGGCCCGCACCACCGGGAGCCGGCTGCTGGCCTGACCGGACACCCGCGTCCTGCCGGGCTCGGCGCCCTGACTGGACCGACTCCTGCGGCCGTGGTAGCGAGAACGTAGTACCTGGCGGGTTTCCACGAGTGCTGTTTTACGCTGGGCGGACTTAGGCGATTTTTTGTGTGTGGCCAGTGGGGACATAAATTAGGTTTTTTTTTGGTTTGTTTTTTTTTCCTCCCCCCACCCAGATGCTTAAGGAAAGTTTCATAGTGCTGCTATATCTGCCAACTGCATTTTCTTCCTAGGCCAGCAGTACACACTAGCGCACAGAGGCAATCTACCACATATTGATTGTAAACAGTTGTTGAAAAGAATACGATGGAGGAAAAAGAGAAGAAGAAGCATCGTGCAAAGCATAGTGGGCCAAAGGCAGAGAAGAAAAGGAAACGTTATCTTAATGATCTAGGAATAGGAGACGAAGAGAATGCACGCAAGAGAAACCCCAAAGCCTTTACAGTCCAATCTGCTGTGCGGATGGCCAGAACTTTCCATAGGTGAGAAAATGGAATTGGCTGTAGGGCGCGTAAGGTTGGCTGGGTAGGATAGGTGTTGGCTGGAGTTTCAGTCTTACATCGTGTAGAAATATCCATAGTGTAGTTTTCACTGTGCTCACATAGCAGTCATCGTTTTCATGGTGGTGTAGTTTATGCTTGTGTCTGAAGTGTGACCTTTTCTGCATCTGTGTTACATGGTAGGCTCTGCTAATAGAAAAAAGCTATGAATAAACTTGGTGGGAGTTACACATACATGTTGGCATCTGGGTGCTTGGTGAAGCTTTGTGTATAAGCTTTTGCAAGTGCTGAAGATTTTCAGAGAATGAATGTGGTTGTTTTTTTGGTTGTTCTTGTGTTTATTCATTACATATTTCTTCTCAGAACTCAGGATTTGAAGACTAAAAAACATCATATTCCAGTGGTTGACCGTACTCCTTTGGAGCCACCTCCAGTGGTGGTGGTTGTAGTTGGCCCACCCAAGGTCGGGAAGAGCACCTTAATAAAATGTCTCATTAAGAACTTCACAAGGCAAAAACTAGTCGAAATCCGGGGTCCTGTTACAATTGTCTCAGGTGAGAATGGAGATATGAGAAATGAAAGTACTTATTTTGCACTCTCTGTCATGCTTTTAGCGTTAGGATGTGTTAATGGTCTGATAATTTTTGGTCCTTTTGAGGAAATCATTTGGATGTGTTATCAGGCATACTCAGTAACAGTAACAGAATAGTGAGATTTAGGCTTCTGGGGGACTTGTCTCTCTCAACTTGTTTTCCAGCCTACTGGGATCCCGAATCTGCTGCTTTGGTGTATTTTGTCCCTTTAGTCTTTTTTTCCACAGTTTCTTCAACTTTCTCACTGTGTTCTGTTTTCCCTTCTGAACTGTTTTCTCTATCTTCATCCTAACCTCTGCACAAGTTTTAAACAGGTTTCCTGTCCTTTAATGCCATCTCTGTGTCCTGTTCTTAAAGTAAGAATAAACATGTGTAGCCATTTCCAGTTACATTTCTCCATCTTGTCCTCTGGTCAGTTCCTTTTCCTTTCAAGTTTTCAGTTGCTGTTTCCACGTGTCTTAGTCAGTTCCCTTCATACTTCTCCCTGAATGTTATTTGGATGGGAATCACTGAGATTCCAGGGGAAGTACGGGCCAAGGCAGTTCAAGGAAACAATTCGTAAGGGAGATTTTGCTTGGGTGCAGGCAGTTGTTTGTTTGGTGCACGTAGACTCTTCAGAGACTTTTAATGTTTCCTTTTTGCAAGGAATGGGGAACAGTTATTGGGAGAAAAAAATGGAAAGGAAAATTCATATGTTAAATTGAATTTCCTAATTGGTTTACTGCAACACAAGAGTTAAACTCTGTAATCAACGACCTGAATAAAAAAGCCTGTGATGCTTGTTACAGTTATTTAAGGTTGTTACTCCTGTTGTCTGAAGTTGAGTCAAGACAAGTTAACAGTGGATGCTTTATCCTCCTTTGGGTGCATGTTAAGAATTCTTTATTTATATGAAAATCTGCTTTTTAAAGGCTAGAACAGAGTGTAGCTGTCTCAATAATACTGAAAGACCAAAAATACCTGTAAAGTAAATTACTGCTATTAATTCTGGGTGACAAAAAAAAAAGGCAGAAATTATATATAATTTTTGTGAAGTGTGGAAAAAAAACAACCAGCTTCTACAGTGGTACCTGTTGGACAGTCTGTATACTAGACAAGAATTTAAGATGTAGCTATTGCTTACGAGATTTGGGAATGTGGCCTGAAAACAGTGGACTCATTTACTCCTCCATTCCAGTTTTTGATTGTTAATTTTGTTTTCAGGTAAAAAACGCAGGCTAACTATTATTGAATGTGGCTGTGACATTAACACAATGATTGACCTGGCTAAAGTTGCTGATCTGGTAAGTAAATTACAGCAGAAATCTCATGCTGTTCTTAATGTTGAAATGCCACTGGACTGATGTCTGCTTTCCCTACCCATTGCTATCAAAGGCAAAACTGTCGTTGGTTCCAGAGAGAGCAGGACTAAGCTTGGCAATCAACCTAGTATTCTCAACAAGCCTTAGGACTTCCCTTGTCTTAAAGGTGGGGGGAAGTAAAAGTCTGTATGTATGTTGGCAGGGAGGACAGAGAAGAAAACAAATGTAACAAAATCTGTTGCTACTGCAACTGGCAAACTTTCAATGGATGATGTTGTAACAAGCTGAGATTGTATGGTAACTTCATTAAGGTCAAAAAATGTCACAGAATCATAGAATGGTTTAGGTTGGAAGGGACCTCAAGGATCATCCAGCTCCAACCCCCTGCCATAGGCAGGGATACCTTCCACTAGAGCAGGTTGCTCAAGGCCTCATCCAGCCTGGCTTTAAACACCTCCAGGGAGGAAGCAGAGATGTCCAATCTGATAATAGTTTTTAGTCAAGAAATTTTCAGTTAATCTATAAAGTAGAAACATGTATAAATTTGCTGGTTGTTTTTATATGATACACTGCAATATTTTTATGAAAATCATTGTGTAGTGACTGATTGCAGTGCAGTGTGGTGACCATTTTGATTTACTTTTGACTTCTGGTTAGGCAGATTATGCCAGCAGATCTTGGGTACCTGATACATTGATCCATTTGGCTATTTAGAATTTTCCTTTATGTGGCTTTGGAGTATATTACTTGTAGGTGATTACGTTTTGGGATCTTTAAGAATTCATGGAATCACAGAATCAACCAAGTTGGAAGAGACCTCCAAGATAATCCAGGCCAACCTAGCACCCAGCCCTAGCCAGTCAACTAGAACAATTGAGTATTTAAATATTTAATGTGCATGCAATAATCCAGGTGCTGTTCTACTTGCATGGTTTCTACTTCAGGCAGGGAAATGTATTAAAAAATGGTCGTTTGAGATTCTGCATGCACATAATGTTGGTGAGAATCTGGTTTCATTGTTAGGCTGAGATTATACAATCATGTACAGATCTGTCATCGGTTACTGTTTTCATTGCCTTGCTCTTTGATAGTTTTCTTGGAGACTGAAGGGAGGCTGTAACCAGGTGGGGGTTGGTCTCTTCTCCCAAACAACCAGCAACAGAACAAGGGGACACAGTCTCAAATTGTGCTGGGGGAGGTATAGGCTGGATGTTAGGAGGAAGTTGTTGCCAGAGAGAGTGATTGGCATTGGAATGGGCTGCCCAGGGAGGTGGTGGAGTCACTGTCCCTGGAGGCATTCAAGGAAAGCCTGGATGAGGCCCTTAGTGCCATGGTCTAGTTGACTGGATAGGGCTGGATGTTAGGTTGGACTGGATGATCTTGGAGATCTCTTCCAACCTGGTTGATTCTATTCTAATGAGCAAATCAAATTATATAAAGGAGATCTGACTGGAAGAAGTCTGAGTTCCTAAACCCCACTAACTTGTACAGCAGCTAAAAATCTACACTTGAAAGGCAAAGTTGATTTTCAGGTTATATGAAAATAAAAAACAAAACTTTTGCAAGATTTTGGCTTCCAAAGGTGTGGTCTTTGAAGTTAGCTCATGTGATATTGTTATAGTGAAATGCTAATGCTGTGTTTTCAGGTTCTAATGCTTATTGATGCCAGCTTTGGATTTGAGATGGAAACATTTGAGTTCCTGAACATATGTCAGGTACATGGCTTTCCCAAAATTATGGGAGTTCTTACTCACCTGGATACATTCAAGAACAACAAACAACTAAAGAAGACTAAAAAGAAGTTAAAGCACAGATTCTGGACCGAAGTGTATCCGGTATGACATTCAGCATCCATTTTCCCATTTATTTTTGCATTGTGGAAGCTAAATGAAAACTGGGACAATACTTAAATGCTTCTGTTCTTATATCTTTTTAAGTAATTCTGTAAGTGGGCTATGCTGGTGGTGTATCAGATGCAGTCATCTTTCTTCTGGTTGCTAAAGTACTTGTGTAATTATACTCTATCCCAGTGTGACTAGGCATTAAATATGAGAATAGCAAAAAGGTCTGTTACACAGATCCTATGGAAGGAGGATCTGTCTGTATGTCTGAAAGATGAATTGACTTTTGTGTGAGGTTTTCTGGATATGAATTTTTCTCCCATGGCTTCAGGGAGCAATTTATGTCTTGAGGGAAAACTCCTTAGTCTGATCTTTTGGAAACAATTGTAAATCTGTAATTCCTGGTTATGATTTGCGAATTACAACTGCAGAATGTTCTGTAGTTATTAAATTGATGTTTATTGTTTTAATGTCTTCTTAATGTTTTTAGGGTGCCAAGCTGTTTTATCTGTCTGGAATGGTTCACGGAGAATATCAAAAGCAGGAAGTTCACAACTTGGGGCGTTTTATCTCGGTGATGAAATTCCGACCTCTTACTTGGCAGACGTCTCACCCGTATGTTCTTGCAGACAGGTATGTGCCTTTCTGTCTGTTCTTCAGTCTTAGGTAGCACCTTGCCCTTAAAAAACCTGTCATGTTAAAGACGGATAGCTCTATGTCAGAGTGGGTATTTAGTGTTGTCCAGGTAGCTTTGGTAAAATGAAAGTGTACTCTTCAGGTTTGTGCCAGTAAAAGCCATTCAGTTTTCACTTGCATTGGATCATGTAGGTAGGCGTTTAGACATTGCACTATAAGTCTTCTGGAAGTATGTCCTTGTGGTGGTTTGGGTGTCCCCCACCCCCACACTCTTTAGAAATCACCCAGACTAGACTCAGCCGGCTCTGGAAATTTGAATGAAGCTTATATTTACAGCTGGCACAATNCCCAGAGCGAAGTGCCCAACTAAGTGACTTTATCTAATGTTTTGCTTTTCCTTTCTACACATCTCAGCAAGACTGTAAGCGAAGTAGACATCAGCATTGTTTTTTTTCTCAGCCTATGATCTAGTTCTTCTCACCAAAACATTCTAGCTAGCTTCAAACTAGCACAATCCTGAACATGCTTATGCAATTTTTCAATTGAAAAAGTATTTAAAAAATACTTAAATTTTTTTTTTCCTCCCATGGATTTTGTTTTTTTTTCTTACGATCTTTTTTCTTTTGTTTTGTGGACTTTGCCAAACACACAATAGCAGTAGTGATGCTACTAGTCTCATTAAGTTGCCTTTTTTCAAAGGTTACCATTAAGGCTGCTGGATATTCTAATTTTCTTGCTTTGTGTTTGTATGTTGTGTAGAATGGAAGAGTTGACAAACCCAGAAGATGTTCGCATCAACCCTAAATGTGATAGGAAGATATCGCTTTATGGGTATTTGAGAGGAGCACACCTGAAAAACAAAAGTCAAATTCATATGCCAGGTATTTAGGGAGGAGCTGGAGTTGCCATCCCTGGGGATGTTCAGGGAAAGACTGGATGAGGCACTTGGTGCCATGGTCTAGTTGACTGGCTAGGGCTGGGTGCTAGGTTGGACTGGATGATCTTGGAGGTCTCTTCCAACCTGGTTGATTCTGTGATTCTATATGCCAGATTCTTAAATCTGTTGGTACTTATCTGTGAACAACAGCATAGTTGTTGCTGTTTTTGTTGTGGAATCATTTGCATCTTTAAATTGAACATTGTATAATAGTTTTTTCACATTGCTAAATACTTGTTATGCTTTTGGGAATTATTTTTCAGAATACATTTTTTTGTGAAATAATAAATCCCTGCAAGTAGTTTTGCTGTTAATTGTAAAGTGTTTTTCCTTCCAGTGTAAAACACAGTATTGGCAGTTTGAAGTTTTTCAAAGCTGTTTCACTTGAAAAGGTACTTGAAATGTGAAACATAACTGGCCCTAGTAGTGAAAAATAAATTTGGTTTATGTAAAATTTCTCACGTTACTTGAATACATTTAATACTTTAAATGAATGATTTGTAGCTTAAAATCATAACTAATAAATTTACAGACCTATTCCAAAAGGCATTTGCATTAAAAAATGAGCAATAAAGCCCCGTAGCTTTGCAGTAGTCCTGTGAACTTAGGTATGCTGCTCTAAGTTCAGAGGTGTATGGCGGAGGAACTGGGTGTTTGATACAGAACTCTCTGCTGATGAATCACTGAATGCTGCAATATTTCCTTTGTCTTTTTTTCATCTCCTGTGCTTTTGGTTCTGAAGTTTGTACAAACTTTGTAAAAAACTTACTGCTTCCCTTGTCTGTCACCCCAGGTGTAGGAGACTTTACCGTGAGTGATGTGAGTTTCCTACCAGACCCCTGTGCTCTACCTGAGCAGCAGAAGAAGCGTTCTTTAAATGAAAAGGAGAAACTAGTCTATGCCCCTCTGTCAGGAGTTGGGGGCATCGTGTATGATAAAGATGCTGTTTATATTGACCTCGGTGGAAGCCATGCTCATGAAAAAGAGGTAAGGGAATGCTGTTGGTGATTTGAATTTTGTTGCAAGCTGTCGTTTTTATCCTTAGATAAAATAGGTGTTTGAAAATAAGCTACTTCAACATAATCAAGCATTATACATTTTTAGTGGACATTTTCTTTTTCTCTTACAGTGATTTTGAAGGAGGGATGCTTGTGTTATCTCTGTGTAAAACACTTGAAAGATCAGTTAATTCCCCTATAATTAGTTTCATAGTTTCCAAACAGTGACTAAAGATTTATAAAAACTCCTGGTACTAGTACTTGCTTTTGTTTTAGCAGGACAGAGTGATTGTGGGATAATGTTTAAAGGATTTAACTGGGCAGAGGGAGAGGTGGAAAACATTTGTATACAAACAGATTGAATTCATCTGTTTTCCCCCTTATTGTGCTGTTAAATATATTTGAGTCTGTGACAGTGTGTTTGCTGCTGCTTACTCTAGTGGTTGTATATTATGAAGGAGGCCCTCTTTTTTTCTTGGGTTAATACTGTAAGTGTTCTTGAAACGTGAAGAGGGAAGGAAAGACCTTGCTACTCTGAGAAAATGTTTGTTTAAAATGCTTTGGAATTTTTCCTTGCATATGCATTATTTTGTTTTAGGCAGAGTAATGACTGCATTCATTAAATATTTGTTCCTTCCTTTTAACTGAGAAGTAAAAATCTTGCCTTTCTAGGAGGAAGCGAGACCAAACCATGAATTAGTGCAGAGCCTCATATCCACGCATTCGGCCATTGATGTTAAGATGGCATCAAGCAAAGTCTCTCTCTTCATGGACTCTAAACCCTTAGGTTCAGAAGATGTAGGACAAGAGTAAGTTTTGAATGCTGAGCAGTACTTGAGCATGCATCTCTAATTTCAGACTCTAACTTAGGAAGAATTCTCAGTTGAGCACAGTTAAAAGAATGGTTTACTGCCTAATTCTTTCTCTTCTGAGATTACTCAGATGCCACCTGTGCATTTTGAGATGGGAATAATTGACATTAGAAAAGTTTTGCAAGCAATATCGTCCTGCTTCAAGGAATTCCTTTGCTGATGTAGTGTTACATAACCTATTTCTGCTTTTATTCAGGGTTTTGGAGAATGGCAGTCTTAATTCTCAGTAAAATGAATTTGCTAACCTATTTTTAATTTCATGGAAAAAGGAGAAATTTCCTGAAATGATTTATGGCTGTAATGTGGGCTGTATTCTTGAATTAAGAGGCCTTCCATACTTAAAAGACCTGCATTGCCTTCTTGATGTGCTCCATAACCTTGTCGTGCTTAGAAAAAAAAAATAACACGAAGCTTCATTGTTTCAGTAAAATTTCCATGTGCTGTTATTATCTCACCTCAAATGTCACAGGTTTGTCATGCCTGAAGAAGAGAAACAGCTTGATTTGAAGACTGGAAGAGTACGTCGGAAGGCATTATTTGAAGAAGAGGAGGAGAAAGAAAATGATGTAGTAAGTGATGAAGAAGATGACCAAGAAGAATTAGTCATGTCTGAGAATGGAAGTGATGGCGATGATGAAGACAATGCTGAGGAAGAAAGTGACAGAGAGCTATTAGAGAAAGAGATGGCTGTTGGGGGAAGGAAATACCTGAAAACAGAGGTGGCTGAAGAAGAAGCAGTGAATGAACTGCCAGCATTTGCAGACAGTGATGATGATCTTGAGAGGAGTTCAGAAGAAGAGGAATCTGGCCCTGAAGACAGTGAGATGGAGGAAGATGATGATGAGGAGGAGCAAAGGACTTCTGAAAATGAAAGCTTAGGTAGGGAACCTGAGGCTGCAAGCAAAAGAGTAGCTGAGTCTAAGCAGCATGACATAAATCATAAAGATAGAAAAATGAGATCACAAATATCAGATCACAGTCTGAGAAGAAAAGGAGTGCTCACTACAGACTCGGGAAACTGCACAGCAGAAGAGGCATCAGAATCTGAGACTGAAAACTCTTTCCTTGAGGATGATGATGAAGAGGCATCAGAGGATGAGTTAGAAGTTGAAGATTCAAATAAGGAATTTCATCATGCTCAAGCAAAGCAAGCAGGTAGTATTAGACAGACTAAACATAAAGCTGTTGCAGCTGAGGATGATGATGTGGAGAATCTACTGAGAGAGGAAGAGGAGTATGAAGAAAAAATAGATTCTTCTGCTGACACAACAGGTAAAAAAAATTAACTGTCCCTTTTTAATTTGGCTCATTACAGGATGCTTTATTTACTAAACATTGTATAATGTTGTCCATCCTATACATGAAATTAAGTGGCAAACTCCCAAGTTAAAAAAGCTGTGATTGTCTACTGTTATTATTAAGCTGTTGATTTGCAATGTAGTGTGCAGATCTTGGATTTCCTTCCTGTACAATGCAGGTGTATAAAGTTTATTGATCTGCTTGACTTCTAGAAGTCCCTTTTAACCTCAGCCGTTCTGTGAACCTGTGAAGAAAACTTGCACCAGCATGAGAATAATCAAATCTGTTACTATTGCTAATTACCCTTTACCATTTTGCCCTAAAATTAGGACTCGTTAGGTAAAAAAATCACGATGCAATTTTTTTAGCCATAACTTCTGTTTGTATATATACAGAATAGGAAAAAAAAAGAAACTCTGGGTTGTGTCTACACTTCTTAAGTCTATTGTTCTTAGATTTGTTTGTGCAGCTCTTAATTCTTGTTGTTTTAGGAGATAGAACACACTCTTTACCTTTTTCAGGTGCGCTGAAGTGGAAGGAGGACCTTGCAGAGAAGGCAGCTCAGGCCTTTCTAAGACAGCAACGTTCAACCCCTAATCTTCGTAAACTTGTTTATGGAACAGGTACGAGTCTGTTTGAAAACTTATACTGTCTTAATACCTGGCAGCTTTGTAGCTGTTACCAAGTTTGCAGATCTGAATCTTTGTGCACTGTCTTTTGGTGAGAGGCTTGAGGAGAGTCAATTGATTTTTTTTTTTAATTGCTGATACTACTTTTCACTAATAATTGTAATAAAGTCAGTTTTCACTTTTACAATAAAAAGCGTTTTAAGTTTATTTTCCAGACTACTTGATTGTTATTCAAGTTCTCTGGTACAACTATTTCCCCCCCAGACACTTTAATTTCAGTCATTTATATAATTATCTGGTAGATATTATGCAAATCCATTGTGGTTTTCACATCAGTTGATGTGTTTCATAAAGAGATGTTGCTTGTTGGCTGTTCTGAGAAATTTCTGTCTGACAGTGACTTGAGAGTGGAATATTCCAGTGAAACACTGGAACAGGTTCCCCAGGGAAGTAGTTGATGCCCCATCCCTGGAGATGTTCAAGGGCAGGCTCAACAAGGCTGTGAGCAACCTGATGTAGTGTAGGATGTCCATGCTTACTGCAGGGGGACCTAGATGGACACTTGGAGGTCCCTGCCAACCCAAACCGCTCTATGATTCACTTAGATGTGACTTAGTATTATCGTGTCTGTAATAATGGGTATTTGTCAAGGGAAAAAAAAAACCTTGTGTGGCTTAAAAGGAAAAGAAAATTACTGGCTTGGGTGAGGCCTTGAGCAGATGAGTCTAGTTGAGAGGCATCCTTGCCCATGGCAGGGAGGCTGGAGCAGGTGATCTCTAAGGTTCCTTCCAACCTAAGCTGTTCGGTGATTCTGTTCTATGATTCTCTATATATCATTTGTCCTGTTAGATTTTCAGTAGTTTGAGTGTACAAACCTCACTATGCAGTACTGCAGAGCACAATGAGGATGTAGCTTATGTAAACATTCCACAGTGCAGGAATGGGAATATGGGCTGACAGATTGTGAAGTGCAGTATTCTTGGTTTACAGACCAGCTTAATGTCGTTTCTGTTCACCGATGATTTTATGATACTGAATGAGCCATCCTGTGTTTACTTACTGTGCAGTGTTTTTTTGATTTGACTTTGGTGATGCAAGTATAACCAGATTTTAAGTTGTTCACAGGAATTCGAGGTATTTGGAACTTGTGAAATGAATCCCATGTTTCAAGGTGAAACAACAGTACAACTGAAATTCCCCATAATCATATCTCTGCACTGGTTAGACCACACCTTGAGTACTGTGTTCAGTTCTGGGCCCCCCAGTTTAGAGGGGACATCGAGATGCTTGAGCGTATCCAGAGAAGGGCGACGAGGCTGGTGAGAGGCCTCNCTTGATGATCTGTAAGGTCTCTTCCAACCTTGGTGATACTGTGATACTGTGATCTCCCTGGTTGCTGGTCACTTTAGTTCGTTATGAGGGCATTAATTTAACTCTTACACCAGATCAATGTATATTTTTCTTTAGCTTTTTATGTTGGGAACTATTTTTAGTTTGCTTATTTTTTCCTTAAATTGTTGTGGGTGTTAAGAAATAAAAGGCAGAAGAGAGGTTACTAATCCAGGTACTGTAGGGAAAATAATTGTAGCTTGTACTTTTCATTCAGCTATCGAGGATGAAGACCATGAGAGTGAGGATGCAGGAGATGAACTTGGAGGTTTGTTTCGTGTCAGCCGTCCAGACAAAGAGTCCAAACAGAAGGCCAATGGTCTTGACTGCTCCAAATTTCTGGTAGAAGCGCCTCGAGACTGGGATTTAGAAGAGGTAATGCCACTGGGTCATTGCTTTGGTATAGCGAACCCTATACTGGTGACGTCCTGGCTGTGTCTCATAAACTACTATAGAGTTGTCATTGAAACTCATTTAGGGGAGCTATAGCCAGAGTATTGTATCTTCTGCTACTTGCTATTGGTAGGAGTGTTTGTTAGCTAACAGATTCCAAGGTCTGTCCTTAGAGGAAAAGAAGGTTAGAATAACTCAGTTCAGTGCTTGGCTTTCTTGGCTGCTTGGTGGATCATAGTGTGCTATTTAGTTACCAAAAAGTAAAAAGCAAGTGAATTTCCAGTGAAAATGTCATGTAGGGTAGAGACCTGGTTAGCTAAACACCTTTGGACAAGAGGCTCTGTGTAGTTGTGGTAATGATCTCTTAAATGTGGTCACATGTGAGAATATAAGATTGTATTTGAAGTGGTATCTGATGGAGGAGTGGGGGTCAGATTGGAGAATGTTTCTGCTGAAGGCAGGCTGTAACTGAGCAATGACACTTACTTTGCAGGTTATGAGCAGTATTCAAGACTGCTTTGTTACTGGAAAGTGGGAAGATGACAAAGATGCAGCAAAGCTGTTGGAGGAAGATGGTATGTGTCTAGAAATGGTTACTGTGTACAGGGTTTTTAAGAGTAAGTACAGCTGTAGTGTTACATATGGGATGTTTTGCATTGGAGATATACTTGCGATTTATTTTCAGTGGCAGCTATAGAGTGAGCAGAACAGACAACACTGATGGAAATTAAAAATATTTGTGCTGAAGCTAATATACAAATTAGTACTGAGAAGTACAGTTTCTCATGTTTTCAGTGTTGTGTATGGGAACTGTACAGCAGAATGATCATCTCGTGTCTTGGGTGCTTGTTGTTTCAGAAGAGCTGTATGGAGACTTTGAAGATCTTGAAACTGGTGTTGTGCACAAAGGAAAGCGTGCTGCTGAAGGAGATGAGGTCTGAGCTCTGTTTCTATGTTCTTCAGCAACCTGCATGTATAAGAGTTTCTGATCAAGTCATAGGCACTCTTTGTAATAAATTCAGTTTTGGTTTATCAGAAGGAAAGAAACTGGGAACAAGGAAGAAAAGGTGTATATATTATGGACTTTGGATCCTATAAATACCTAGAGGATGGCATGCTTTCAGTCTCAGACCAAACTACTGTTTGAAGTTAATTATGTAGAAGTCAACTCATTCATTTAACAGTAGGTGTCAGGCTTATCCAAGAGATAGATGATCTGGAGATGGGAGAGAAGTATTTTAAACCCAAATGTGGTCGTAACTGTTTGTGCTATGTCATTTTATCTGATGCAGAAGATAGTAGAAGTCTGTTTACAAACACAGCAAGTAGTGGAAACTGACAGTGTTTCCTAGTCATTGCTCATATCTGCATTAAAGAAGCTGGTGGCAGCAATTTTATGCTGTGGCTTGGATATCTTCCAAGAACAAAGCTGTAGTTGTCTGTGACAATACAAATAGAGGAAAAAAAAAGCCTTTCAGACTGAGAAACTTGATGGCTTTGCATTTCATTATAAAATTGAGGATAATGGCATCATTTTGGCAGTTTTCAAATGCTCTGTGAACAAACTTCCTCATCTTTGGTCTCTAGAGGGCTGCCTTCCAGCACAGTATTACTCAATGCTGTCAGCAATTACTTTTTTTCCTCTTGTTGTGTGTGCCTAGTTTAGCTGTAGAATCACAGATAGGTCAGTTCTAGCATCTATTCCCTGACATTGTAATTAATGGAAGGTCAAGAAGTTTTCTCAGTGCTTAGATAATGAAATGTTTTGGTCATTGCTGAAGCAATTTACTAATTTCTAAAATTCCAGAATTTAAGTGTCTATGATTTGCATTTTGACAAAATATATACTACACCTTTAAACAGAATAGGATGCTTTCAGTGAACTGTTTTGAATGTTTGATAACTTAATGTTGATTAGTCTGGAAGTGAAGGGGAAGAAGGTGGAGAAATATCCAAACCAGAAGAACCTGAGGAAGAGGAAAAGAAAAAGGAACGGATGGACAAGAAACGGAAACTGAAAGAGATGTTTGATACAGAGTATGATGAAGGGGATACCACATACTTCGATGATCTTAAAGAAGAAATGCATAAACAAGCACAGGTACAAGCTGTTAACTTGGCAGTTTATCTGGCTGTACATCCTCAAAAATATCCCCCAGAGCTTGCTTGGGGTTTTTGCTGGAAACAGACATGACATTCAGGAGCTACTTCAGAAAGCACATGGGGAAAAAATACACACTTGCCTCTTGTATTTTTATTTTATGGGTGAACTTTTTGATTCCATCTGTTGGAAAGAAAACCAAACAAGCCAGACAACTAAAAGCATAGTTTAAATTGACTTAAAATATAATTAACTACTTAAATCACTGAATAAGTCAGCATGTGTCATCAAAATTTGATCTACTTCTTGCAGTTCTTGCATTTGTCCCTTATTAGTGGAACTAGGATGATAGGTCTCAAAATACCCAAAATATGAGAGAAAAGGCTTGCTTCCAGGAAAGGCATCCTTTTTGTGTATGAAGATGAAAATCTTCCTTGTACTGTGTCAGATATTTTCCAGATATTATTTTTAGTGTTTTTTATTTGCAATATTATTAGCTAGTAGGTTCTGTGTGGCAGTCTTTTTCATCAAACTGTCAAGTTGTTGTGAGGAAAAAAATAACTGATGACCATTTCTTTCTATCTGTGGCAGGAGTCCATAGTGCAACTATATCCAGAATTGGGGGTGTTGATTTGTCCCAGTCCTTGGTTTTTTAGATAAAATCTTGTCAGTTTAAAGGCAGCTTCTTTTTTTGGCTGCCTTGGAAGAACATTGCCTTACATTGCTGATAACGTCATTGTCTTCTCTTCTGACAAAATGGTGCCCTAAAGAGTCATTAAATTAATCATTACCTTCTTGCATTATCCTCTGTCATAAGTGTATGAGCTCTGGAATGCTGATGTGCTTACTAAGAGCACTTAAAGCATAAAGAAGGATATTCCAGTAAAAGAATACAAGACAATTTGCAACTGTTTTACTTGAGATCTGTTACAGAAATACGTATCAGCAATATTCCTATTGCAGAATGAAAGGGCAGAGACCTCAAACTTGATGTGTATAAATGATTTTAGAAAAACAAACTTGAAGCAGAAGATTTGTGCCAGATCTGAAGATTCTGAGAGATGAAATTAATTAGTCTGCTTAAACAGGGCATGTTAGAGGCAGCTGAACATCAGGAGATGTAACAGGAGGGTAAGGCTTCTGTTATTCACCGGGATATCTTGTTCAGTATTTGCATTCATATGGTACAGAAGAGTTTTAAAAGCCCCTTGTGACATACACAGTGTCAGGATGCAAGTAAGATAGGAGCCCAGCTACCTCAGAGAGTAGTACCTTAAAGATCAGGACATTAACTTTTTAAAGGTATTTGGGCTTCTAAATCAAAAGTGTGCTTTTGAAAGCTGTATTTTTAAAATCTAAAGTCACCATTATGAAAGGCATATCAGAAGTCACCCAGTCATTTATTTCTCTTGGATACTGTCTTTCAAGTAGACTAACAGGCCCAGCTGGGATTTCAAATTGGAAGGAATTCATGGTGGCAGAGATCTTGCTCTGAATAAAAAGTGACAAAGACTATCAGATCTTTCACAAAAGAGCCTATAAAAGTTAGCATGTTTTAAATAGAACTGGCACCTCATGAACGAGTTGTTAATTCTTGAATTTCACAAAACACGTGGTGACCTTCTCTTTGTTACATAGCTCAATCGAGTGGAATTTGAAGATCAAGATGATGAGACCAGAGTGCAGTATGAGGGCTTCCGTCCTGGGATGTATGTTCGAATAGAAATTGATAATGTCCCATGTGAATTTGTCCTGAATTTTGACCCTCATTATCCTATTATCCTGGGTGGTTTAGGCAACAGCGAAGGAAATGTTGGATACGTACAGGTATGTAACCAAAGCCATAGGTGCAGTTTATATTGGTACAAGTATGCTTCACAGTGTCTTGGGTTAACATTTATTTTCTGTTTACTTAACACAAGCACAGAGAGAAACCTTAGAATAGAATAGAATCAGCCAGGTTGGAAGAGACCTCCAAGATCATCCAGTCCAACCTAGCACCCAGCCCTAGCCAGTCAACTAGACCATGGCACTAAGTGCCTCATCCAGGCTTTTCTTGAACACCCCCAGGGACGGTGACTCCACCACCTCCCTGGGCAGCCCATTCCAATGCCAATCACTCTCTCTGGCAACAACTTCCTCCTAACATCCAGACTATACTTCCCCCGGCACAACTTGAGGCTGTGTCCCCTTGTCCTGTTGCTGGTTGCCTGGGAGGAGAGACCAACCCCCACCTGGCTACAGCCTCCCTTCAGGTAGTTGTAGACAGCAGTGAGGTCCCCCCGAGCCTCCTCTTCTCCAGGCTAAACAACCCCAGCTCCCTCAGCCTCTCCTCATAGGGTTTGTGTTCCAGGGCTTTGCTTTTGCAATTAACTCTGCACTAGCTTTTTACAGGCTTAAATGGGTAATTGGAAGAAGTTAATGTTGTTTAGTGTTCATCTGCAGAGAGATCTCTGGACTAAGGTCTGTCGTGATTGCTAAATTGCAAACATACATGCTGCTTTTAGGTTGATGGTCTATGGACAAGTGGCTATAGAAAACCTAGTAGCATATATATGTGTATTAATATAATGCATGACTTCTATGCTTGTGAATATGACTTCCAAGTAAGTAAAATGCTAATTAGCTTTGTGCTTCCAGTCAACCTAGTATTGATAGAAATGTTCAAAGACACAAAGCTTACTGAAAAAAAATTCTAGTGTAGATAGAAGTTGCTTTCACTCATTCCTTAAAACTAAGGCTTGAATTTCAGACGAAGTGTTACTATCCTGTAATGGCATTGTTCATCTTTTCTGGTTAGCTGCGGCTGAAAAAGCACCGGTGGTATAAGAAGATACTTAAGACGCGTGATCCTTTAATCCTGTCGCTAGGGTGGAGGCGATTTCAGACCATCCCCATGTTCTACATCGAGGATCACAATGGGCGTCACAGACTTCTGAAGTACACACCACAACACATGCATTGTGGAGCAGCTTTCTGGGGTGAGAGTGATAAAAGGCTACTATTCGGTATCACTTAATCATTATAAAGGCCTCAAGCTTTACAACATGTATCAGGAAATACAAAAGTACACCACCAGATAGTGTGTGTGGGAATTGCCAGTTTGAATGATTTCATAGAATCATAGAATGGTTTAGGTTGGAAGGGACCTCAAGGA
The DNA here is from genome assembly GCA_013400475.1 of Tricholaema leucomelas. Lineage (NCBI taxonomy): Eukaryota > Metazoa > Chordata > Aves > Piciformes > Lybiidae > Tricholaema lacrymosa > Tricholaema leucomelas. Next base: position 481,581 of record WAAF01019762.1, read on the forward strand.
TCATCCAGCTCCAACCCCCCGCCATAGGCAGGGACACCTCCCACTAGAGCAGGCTGCTCAAGGCCTCATCCAGCCTGGCCTTAAACGCCTCCAGGGAGGCGTTTGTTTGTGAATAACTTGACTTTTATTCCAATTGTGACCATTCCTCTAGGTTGTGTAGTATCCAAGAGGAGCCACGTTTGTTGGCTGTGTGCAGAGAGACACTTGTATATCTTCATAGGCTCAGCCCTGCAAATGCTTCCGTGCATAGTAACTTGCTGTTAACCATTGCTTTAACTTTCTTTGGTCTGTGTATGTGAGTAACTGGTTGAATGTTTTAAGCTTTTCTTTAATGTTATTCATTAAGAATATTTGGCACTTAGTTCTTAGTGTTCTGACTTCAAATAAAGGCCAGATGTTGGGTAGTGCAGTTTTTCATAATTCTGAATAATACCGTTTTCTTGTAGGACCCATCACTCCTCAGGGCACAGGATTTTTGGCAGTTCAGTCTGTCAGTGGCACAACGGTAAGTTTGTTACCACAAAATGTTGATTAATGCTTTCTGTGGATATTTGGATAAAATGCATAGATGTGGTGAAGAAGGTTTTCATATGGTCCACAGTGGCTGGAGAGCAGCTGGGAGGAAAGGGACCTAGGGGTACTGGTAGGTAATAGGCTGAAGATGAGCCAGCAGTGTGCCCAGGTGGCCAGGAGAGCCAATGGCATCCTGGCCTGGATCAGGAACAGTGTGGCCGGTAGGACGAGGGAGGTTATTCTGCCCCTGTACTCAACACTGGTCAGGCCAAACCTTGAGTACTGTGTCCAGTTCTGGGCCCCTCAATTCAAGAGAGATGTTGAGGTGCTGGAACGTGTCCAGAGAAGGGCACCAAAGCTGGTGAGGGGCCTGGAACACAAACACTTAGTGCCATGGTCTAGTTGACTGGATAGGGCTGGGTGCTAGGTTGGACTGGATGATCTTGGAGGGCTCTTCCAACCTGGTTGATACAAAACAAAAAAAAGTTAAGGCAGTGATGTAGGAACTGAGAAAGTAGCTGGACTCAAGTCTTTAAAAAGCTGCTTTTTAATTTGTGATGAAATAGGAAACTGGCTGAAGGCTTTTTTAATAAAAATCGTGTTCTGCACTGAAAATAACAAATACTGCTTTATTATTCTCTGTGCCTACTTGATTTTCAGGAACTAAGTATTTAAATAACTTCTAAAACCTTTTTAGAGGATGAAATGCTCATGATTTTGTTGAATAAGTTTGCCTTCAGTGGGATTTCTCTGCATCTTGTGAGACTGTTTATGGGTATCTCAATTAATTTAAATAGTTCCAAATGGGTATTTATATGATCATTGTTGGATATGTATTACTCTGTCGTGGGTTTTCAAAAGATAGCCAACAGAAATTAAACTCTCAAATCAAATTGGAGAGAAAATACAGAATTGTATTTAGAGAGAGAGAAAATACAGCGATAGATCTTATAAAGCAATTTCCCCATCCATGGCAAACCCCCTTGAAGTTTTCCCTATCCCCCAAAAAACTAAATCTACCTTCCCCAGTGCTCCAGTCCTCCTCCCCCTCAACACCTCCAGCCAGCCAAGAAGCCTACTGCTTACATGTTCCTGATAAAATGGCTCCTGCCACACACCCAGGGCAGGAGGAGGAGGAGGAAGGGAGAACGAACTGACGTTGTTGTGAGTCTATAAAGAGATAGCAGAATTATGGGATTGAACAACAATCTTCTAGTCCCCAGAAAACTTTTTTAACCCTATAGCCTCAACCTGGGACATACTCAGACGTAGATTTACATTAATGTGCAACATATAATGAAAACTTTACATGGCATTGTAATGAGCATCACAGTAATCAGTGTGGTGATTGTTATCTCCTTCCTAAAGTAAGCCTTGTTTAAGTTCTATTGTGTAGTCATCTTGTTATGTATTAAAAGGCTAGTGACTTACAGCAGTACGTAAAGCTCTTCTTCTTTGAGACTTTGCCTGAGTATGGTCTGTTTCATAAAGTGAATACAGTGAGGTAGATAACAAGGATTCTTACATTGGTGCCAGGGTAATTAGAATGGCAGCTCTGAAAATCTTACTAGTGAATGGTATGAATGTTATGTCAGCAGCACCTCAACTATGCTGTAGGAAGTCAATTTGCATTTGTCATGCTGCTGTTCTCCTGTGAAGATTATAAATTCTGAACTCAAACTCTCAAAGCAGTGACATTGTATCAGTGAAATGGTTTCTTCATTCTTTGGTAAATACCCAGATATACATGAGAATAAATACAGTATTTCATCTCTCTGTCTTTCAGCCTGATTTCCGCATTGCTGCGACAGGAGTTGTGCTCGATTTAGATAAATCCATAACTATTGTAAAGAAATTAAAGCTAACTGGTTTTCCTTTCAAAATTTTTAAGAACACTTCTTTTATTAAGGTAGGTATGTATTCTGTAAAAGCACATATAATGATGTTAGGAAGGAGTGCAACTTGGGACTGCATCTGTCATTCCCAAGGCAGGTGTTCACCATAGTTGTTGCATAATGTTCTGGATCTTGGTAGTTGCTTGGGGTTGTTTTGGTTTCTTTGGTTGTTTTTTTTTAAGCTCTCCTCAGTGTGGTCTCTAAAGGTACTTAATCATTAACTAATGAATTATTGTTAGTCAGGTAAAAAGTCCAGAGTAGTCTTTTGGCTCACATTCAGTGTGATTTCCCCACCCTCCCCACCACTTTGTTTAACTTCTTAACACATGCTCTCTTTCTCATTCTTTCCCCAAACTCACTGATTAGCTTCCTACAGTGGCAGACAACTCTGAAGAATGTGAGCCTGTCCCTAGTGTCATTCTGGCAGTTTTATCCCAATTTGTGCTCTGGGATTAAAAATGCTAGCAGTGCTTAGCACTTCACAGTTACAGTTACAAAAGTGTTTGTGGCAGGAAGCCTTGCAGAAATGAATTTTCTTTGACTTTTGAGCTATCCTTAGTTGGGCTTTCGGGGTCAGGAAGAGGTGAGACTATTCTGCATTTGGAGCAGTAAGCAACTAGGCACTGATCCCAGCAGTGAAGCACTCAAGTATTCACACCAGGCATGCACAGGATTTTTCCTCATTTCCTTGTGAGTCATGAAAGAAGCACAAACCTTGGAGAGCTGTATTGTATTAAAATCTCACAGCTCGCAACTTAAGGCAGCTTACTTGCTTTTAAGGTATGCTGTGTTCCAGCAAATAATAAGACTTCTGGACAGATTCTCTCAATTCTGTTCTGTGCTGGAATTTTATATGTACATATTTAATGCTGGGAAGCCTTGCCTCTGGTATATTGCTTTTAGTAGCTTACTTCAACATCAGCTGGGTAGTTTTTTGGTAGGAGCAGCACTCTTGGTATAAAGACAGTGTTACCTTCTTCCTGTTTCTTTATAAGATATGCTTGTGGGAATTAGTTATGATTTTTGTGGCCTACATGGGTCACAGAGACAGACTTTGCATCTTGAATGATGGTGGGTAATTCACACTTTCAGGGAATGTTTAACTCTCAGTTGGAAGTGGCTAAATTTGAAGGTGCAGCAATTCGTACTGTGAGTGGTATCCGAGGACAGATCAAAAAGGCTCTCCGAACTCCAGTGGGTGCTTTCAGAGCAACATTTGAAGACAAGTTGCTGATGAGTGGTAAGTTGCACTTTCCATGGAAGTTATCACACACTTTCATCCAGCTTCACAGATTGAAAAGCCGTGTCTCAGAATCTCTGGAATCCGATAATTGAGATGTGAATTCAAAGAGCATGAACTACTTGGTGAGATGCAGAATGAAATTAAAAAAGTATATTTTATGTTGGATTTCTTTCAGTTAGGAGTCTTATAGTATAAAGATGAAAAGGTTTGTCTGTTTTTCCAAGTGTTTTTAAAAGAGTTTTGCCTAGTGTGATTTAATTTTCTCCCTGAATGTGGAAATGAATTGTTTTTAGTGGTACAAGTGTTAAAAGGACTGTTTTCTGAGAAATCCAAAGACTCTAGGTAACATTTTGTTTGAGGAAATTATGCATGGGATGGAGGTAAGTGATGTCCTATTTTGAGCGTTACTGTGGTGTTGAGAACATGAGTTTATGCTTGTCTGTGTTTATATGACCCCTGTTTTCTTAAAATAATTGAAATTACAGATAGTGCAAAACAAAAGCAAGTTCTTCCATAAAAGTTGACAGAGGGAAAACCAAATTGTCATTAACAGGAGAGGCATGGATACATTGTGCCCAGGGAGGTGGTGGAGTCACCATCCCTGGAGGTATTCAAGAAGAGACTGGATGAGGCACGTAGTTCCATTGCTTCATTCTGAACTGTTTTTTTTTTACCATTCCAAGGTTACATTTCAGCACACATTCTCCTTGCATTGGCTTTAAGACCTCAAACTATGTAAAGATATCTGCTTAAACAAACTATATTTCATCCAATCCCTGGAGGTGTTCAAGAAAAGACTGGATGAGGCACTTAGTGCCATGGTCTAGTTGACTGGATAGGGCTGGGTGCTAGGTTGGACTGGATGATCTTGAAGGTCTCTTCCAACCTGGTTGATTCTATTCTATTCTAACTCTGTTGCTGATCTTTTAGGTGAATATGAATAGGGTGCAAGAATATGTTCTGTTGATGGCTTCGTGGTTTTTTTGCAAATAGTTAATGTTGCTTTTGCCTAATGTTGAAAAGATCTTTCATACATAGAGCAAATACAATGCTGACACATAGTTAAGATGTTTTTTACTTACTTGTGGTGGTTGGGAGCTTCCCTCTTACCCCCTACTTAAAATTTACCAGATCAGCTCAGACAGTTCTTCACTGAGAGAGTCATTGGCTACTGGAATGGGCTGCCCAGGGAGGTGATGGAGTCACCGTCCCTGGGGGTGTTCAAGGCAGGATTGGACGTGGCACTTGGTGCCATGGTCTAGCCTTGAGCTCTGTGGTAAAAGGTTGGACTTGATGATCTGTGAGGTCTCTTCCAACCCCGATGATACTGTGATACTGTGAAGTAAGATAAAGTTATATTTATAGCAAAGCTAAATTCACAAGCATATATAAAAATATATTTACATGTATTAGCAATGATGTACAATTTAGAAGTAATACAGAAATCATATCTTCCTCCCTGGATAAAGAAAAAGCCCAGAAGGGGCCAACAACACCCTCTCTGCCCAGGTAGAAAACAACCAGCAAAGCTCACACGTTGTCTGGTCAGTCAAGGCTTGTGGAAGAGATTAGAGAGCGAAGTGAAGAAGAAAGAACTGTTTATACATTGACTTTTTATACCTCTTAGCAAACCAATGAATGATACAGACTTTATCATTGTTAGTCTTTCACGACCAGTGCCCTGCTCATTCCGATTCTGTACCAATTTCTCTTATTAGAATATTTCAATAAGCCTTAAACTACCACATTATTCTCTGAGCTAATTTTTGCTTAGAATGTGGATACGATGAACTGTGTTGTTACAGAGCCAAGTAATATCTCCTTTTCTTTCAGATATTGTGTTTGTGAGGACTTGGTATCCTGTTTCTATCCCAACGTTTTACAACCCTGTAACATCCTTGCTGAAGCCAGCAGGTGAGAAAAATACTTGGAGTGGAATGAAGACAACTGGCCAGCTGAGACATGAGCAAGGCATCAAACTGAAACAAAACAAAGATTCTCTTTATAAGGTATATTTGTTACATAATTTGTTTTGACTTCTTAATCTTAAACCTGTGATCACAGATAAATTTGCACTGTCTCAGGTCTGTGCAAGCCGAGATGAGTGTAAATACAGGTTCATGTGTGATTTCATATTCATCCACAATTCACAGCCTTTCCTGCCATGAGATAAGAATAAAGCAGTAGAGAGTAGATTGCTGTGGGTCAGTCAAAGTTTATCATTTAGTCTGCAAGCTAGAAGACTTCTCCAAATGTTTGCTGAGACTTTGGTATGTTCATCCTGATTTCACTATGACAATTCTGGATTCAGTACAAGGATATTAGAATACATTTTTTGTGATTTGGTGGGATTTTTTGGGTTGTGGGTTTTTTTTTTCCCTTGAAAGATGGAATATCTTTTTAAGATAAAGACCCTTATATCTATTCTATATCCATTCTTTTAGCCTATCGTGAGGGAGAAGAGGCATTTCAATAAGCTCCACATCCCTAAAGCACTGCAAAAGGCACTGCCTTTTAAAAACAAGCCCAAGAATCTTGAGAAGAAAGGCAAGACTCCAAAAGACCAGTGGAGACCAGCTGTTATCAAGGAGCCTCATGAAAAGAAGGTAATTATCACTTATATGAAACAAGGACTCTGGAAGGGTAAATGTGTTGCTTAGACAGTTTCTGACTATTGTTTTAGCACTTGAGTCTCCCGCTATGGTAAAGACATGTGTGCTCCTAGTGAAAAATGATAGCCTGCAATTAATTTTGTTCCTGTTTGGCATGCAGTGTGTGTACAGAACTGTCACTGAGTGAATGGTGTTTGGTTTTGAAGCAATAGGTCACTCGGAGCCTGAATATGGCTGTTGTCCTTGTCACAGCACTTGCAAGCTATTTCAGTTGGATGTAATGCACTCACATTGTGGGTGACTCAAACTGGCATCTTACTTGTCATTGCTATGCATTATTAACACAGACAGGACTTGAAGCAAATACTCTACTTAAAAAAATAGAAAATTATGGGGTGCTTGCAAAGGTAGAAAGGTCCAAACTGCAGCTTAAGTATTCTGTAGTATTAATTAGGCATAGCCTTTTAAATAGTGATTAACTAAAATCAGAGTTCACAACAATTAAACTTTTGATTAACTTCCTGATAAGTAATTAATCCATTTTAGATATTGATTAACAGGTGTAAAATAAGTAGGAATTTGCCTTAAATCTGATTAATTACATAGCTCTCTGGTAAGGTTGAACTGGTTGTTGCTTACCAAAACTAAATTGTTTGCATATTGATTCTTTTATTTTCTGTTTCAGATATCGGCCCTACTCAATGCTTTGAGTACAGTGAATAATTACAAGATCAAGAAAGCCAAAGTAAAACATCGGGAACAACTTAAAGAGTATCTCAAAGCTAAGCAGAAGGAGGATGAACAGAAATTCAAGAGGCAAAAAGAGGCTATGAAAAAGGTCTATCGTATCCTTGGACAGAGGGAGAAAAAGAGGCAGAAGTCAAGCTTGAAAGGATCTAGCAAGGGAGAGAAGAATATGTGAAAAATCATAATATTTCAGGCCAAACAAGGAAATGTGGTAGCTGTGCTGTTTTCTTCTTGAAGAGACAAAAAGGCTTTGGAGTACAATGGATTTCCTATCAAGAGAAGAACAAAATGCCACCTTATTCATGCTCTTGAATATGTTTGGCAATGTATATGAATAAGATGTAGAAGTATGGGTTGTGTTTTTTTCTACATGATAGTCTGGAGGACATTGTATTTCAGTATATTTCTAGCCAATATTGCACATTCTATATAACAAATAAAATATTTTAATGATGATTACAGAATACTGTTTAAGTGTTTTATCTTAGCACTAATGGACTCAGCAGGAAAAAGAATTCTTCTGAATGTGGTTTTATGTTCTCAGTACTTTAAGACATTGCCTAAATTTTGCCCTTGGCAAATCTTCTTGAAAAGGGATGAAAATCAGCTCTTGCTGGGCAAGAGTTTTGGATTCTATAGCTTCAGCATTCTGGCAGGTGCCACCAGAATATCTTGGTCCTGTGCTGGGATTATTTGGTCCTGCATGAAAGCTTCCCATTATTTTTCTTACTTCCAGCTCAATATTAAGTAGGCCTTCAAAGAGGGTTCCATTTATGTCTTCAATTACATGACCAGTTTTGGCATACCACGACTAAGCAAGCAGCATCTCTCTGGGCAAGCAGTATCAGACTCTTCCCAAATGTGTCTCATTGCTTGGTGATTTTCTGTGAGGCAAGCATTAACGGGGTAACTTGCTTTCTTTGTGAGTATCTTCCAGACAACTTGTTTTAGTGATGTGGTGTTATACTTTCTTAAGGTGAATTGAGAGGAGAGGTAGAAAATGTGAAACCACTTCAATGCTGTTAAATTAAATGATTAAAGCTTCTTGTCATGCAGAGAAATACTTTAAAGATTCTGTTGAAAAAGCAGAAGAATTAATCAGTTTCCTACCATAAATGAAACCAAATAGTTAATGTGATACATAGATTTTTAATACTTCATTTTCAAACAGGCAGTGGGACAGATAACATCAGTAATTTCTTGGACTGCTTCCTGAACAACTTTGTATTTTTTTTTTTTAATCAAGCCAAAATTCATTAGGATTATTACACTGTGGTAATATTTGCTATCTTAGATGGGAGATCCTGCATGGGATCAGGCTGTCTCACACAAAAGCTTTCTATTGAATGGGTTTGCAGACTTTGTGAATGCTCAGCATTTCAGGATGTTCTTAATCTCCTAATGTTCTGTGTACTGATATTCAAATTCTAATGCATCCAACTTTGCCTATGTGATACTAAGCTGAAGCTCGACTCAATTCGTCAGTAATTGGGTTTTGCCTGTGAGCTTCAACTAGGGTCACGTGCCCACAAAAACATGATTTATGCTTAAATAATTGAAAAGTCTCTGCTGAATAGACAACTGCTGCCTGCAGAGATTGAAAAGAAAGCTGTTGGCATTTTTTTGCCCCACAGATAGGCACAGGTTGGTCCACCGTGCAGGGCTGTTTCCTCTTCTGTCATATTGGGCTAATCTAAGCCATCAAGGATGTATTTCCTATTAATCTGGTTTTATGCTGTTGTAAGCAAACTTGATTTTGCATATTGTGTGACAAGTAGGCAGTAGTGTGCCCAGGTAGCCAAGAGAGCCAATGGCATCCTGGCCTGTATCAGGAACAGTGTGGCCAGTAGGACGAGGGAGGTTATTCTTCCCCTGTACTCAACACTGGTCAGGCCACACCTTGAGTGCTGTGTCCAGTTCTGGGCTCCTCAATTCAAGAGAGATGTTGAGGTGCTGGAAGGTGTCCAGAGAAGGGCAACAAAGCTGGTGAAGGGCCTGGAACACAAACCCTATGAGGAGAGGCTGAGGGAGCTGGGGGTGTGTAGCCTGGAGAAGAGGAGGCTCAGGGGTGACCTCATTGCTGTCTACAACTACCTGAAGGGAGGCTGTAGCCAGGTGGGGGTTGGTCTCTTCTCCCAGGCAACCAGCAACAGAACAAGGGGACACAGCCTCAAGTTGTGCCGGGGGAGGTCTATGCTGGATGTTAGAAGGAAGTTGTTGCCAGAGAGAGTGATTGGCATTGGAATGGGCTGCCCAGGGAGGTGGTGGAGTCACCGTCCCTGGAGGTGTTCAAGAAAAGCCTGGATGAGGCACTTAGTGCCATGGTCTAGTTGACTGGCTAGGGCTGGGTGCTAGGTTGGACTGGATGATCTTGGAGGTCTCTTCCAACCTGGTTGATTCTATGATTCTAAAAGTAGTTGTAGTTTGAGTGCCAAAGGAGTCACCACTGCAACACATAAGGGTTTGTGTCTTTTTTATGCAATAAGAAAATATTTTTTATTTAGTTTGTTCATAATAGCTGTGGCAAAGACAAAAATGGACTTCAGTCTTATATTTTTGGATAGAACTGCTGAGGAGAGCCAATTGAGCATGAAAATGTTTCACCTGAGAGGCCCATACTAGTTTGTTTTCCGTTGTTTTGGTTTCTTGTTTCGATTTAATCCCCCCCATGCACTCTTTAGCCCTTTTCAAAGGGGGAGACATTTTTTTTCTGAATTGGGCAGGGGGGAAAGCAGTGAGTTGCAGATGGAAGCTGGTGCATGCTATGAGCCCTACCAAAAGGAAAGCAGAATCTTTGCAGTCTCTCACAGTGCTGGCTTTATTTTTCCAACTGGTGAGAGAAGCAGCTCAGCAGCCATGCCAGCAAGTCTGGCTCTGCTTTGGACCCAGCGAGGCACTTTGCACCTTACTGGTCACAGGGTGAGTCTGGCCAGGGCCTTTTCACTTGCTCGTGGTTCTGGGGCCTTGCACTATCTGAAGGCCTACAGAAAAGCTGGGAAGGGACTTCTTAGGATATCAGGGAGTGACAGGACAGGGGAAATGGAGCAAAGATGGAGATAGGTAGGTTCAGGCTGGATGTGAGGAGGAAGCTTCTCACCGTGAGAGTGGTGAGAGCCTGGAATGGGTTGCCCAGGGAGGTGGTTGAGGCCTCATCCCTGGAGGTGTCTAAGGCAGCCTGATCTAGGGTATGGTGTCCCTGCCCTTGGCAGTGGGCTTGGAACTGGATGATCTTTGTGGTCCCTTCCAACCCTGACTGATTCTATGATTTACAGTGCTGCACTGAAGGCCACTGTAAATCCTCTGCTCCAGCGTGTGGGGGAGCAGAACACACAGGTTGGAATCGTTGTAGTATGTAACTGACAGCTGTGATACTGGATATGAGGAGGGTCGTAAATACTTGGGGTTTAGTGTGAAAGACTAAATAAGAGTCTTGGCTTTAGTACTAACAACGCCCTCTAATAGTTTTCAACATGGAATATCTTCGTTTTGTGCTCGAGGTAAAACAAACAAACGAAGGAACAAAAAAACCCCACAGCGGTTAGAGCTGAGGCGATTGTGCTGAGTGCTTCACACCTACTTTGTGCTGCACCGAAGCTGAGGGAGACCTCCGGAGGGCCTCTGCCTACTGACCTGGTTGTAAGGGAAAGCTGCTGGTCTTGGAGAAGAAACTAGGGCCTCAAAATACGTTATGTAATCTCCAAAGTGATCTGCTTCCCTCTGTCCTCAGAACCCCCTTTCCCGCCACTTAGCTGGGCCTGTAGCCTGCATTTCTCCCCTGCCTTGATTTTGGGTAGGGAGGAAGCTGAAGCCAACGGCTGCGTCCCTTACTGCAACCAGCAAGTAAAACTGCCTGCTAGGAAAATGAAAACAGTATTTGCTCTTCCTCATCAACTGGGGAGGAAAAAAAAAAGAAGGAAAGAAAAGCTTGAGTAATCAGAAGGTATCACCAGCAACAGTCTGTGCTGGCAGGTAGTAGAACAAGGAGCTGAACTGTTCTCATCTTGGGTAAACTTAGTCAGGGCCACAGGAGCTAGGAAAGATTAGCACTCCTGTTTGTGATTAAGCCTGAGGCAAACATGAAAACCTATAAGAAAAGCAAAGTGGTTTGTTTAATGATTTCCATGTTTAAGTGTTTTTTTGTTGTTAAAAGGTAATTTTCTGGTAGAAGGTACCATGTGGGCCTCCAAACGAACCGTGTCCCAAAACATATTATCTAGGAGAGGATACTTAATGCTTTTAAGATGATTTAAACAGCAACAGTTCAGCCTACAAGGGTGGTTGTGGGTCTTGAGCATCTCTCCTATAAAGAAAGACAGAGAACTGGGTCTTGAGAAGGCTGAGAGGGGATCTTATCAACATCTGAGGGTTGGGTGTCAAGATGGAGGTGCTAGGCTCTTTTACCTGCTGTCCAGTGATAGGACAAGGGACAACAGGTACAACCTTGAACACAGGAGGTTCCACCTCAACACAAGGGAATGCTTCTTTCATATTAGAGTGAGAACACTGGAATACACTGCCCAGACAGGTTGTGGAGTCTCCTTCTCTGAAGACTTTCAAAACCTGCCTGAATGCATTCCTGTATGGCCTGCCCTAGGTGATCCTGCTTTGACAGAGGGGTTGGACTCAATCTCTAGAGATTCCTTCCAAGCCCTAACATTCTGTCATTCTGTGATAGGAGGCTGCAGAAATGTGTAAAAAGAGAAAAACTGAAATGACAGAGAAACAGGCCATATGCAGTTTCAGAATTAAAAATAGCTGAGATGTGAAGGGGAGGTGGGGTACAATCAGGAGGGCAGTTGTGTTGCTCTCAAAGGTCTGCTATGTACGGTTCTACCTGTGCAAATGCTTAGAGGCCAGTGCTAGGTGGGGAGCACCGAAGAGATGGCTCTTTAAACAAAACCTTTCCTAGGTAGTGTAAAGCTAGGTGAAGAATAATTTCCACTTTAATTGCCAGATAACCTTAAAAAAGAGTAGGCCTCATTCCTCCTAACTTTCCGTGTCCCTTCAGTGTGATTTCAAGCTGGAATTGGTGTTACATGTACTGAAGCAGATGAGGTCTCATGCCCTGTCCCGCAGGCTGGCTTATAGGGTGAGTATCAGGTAAATGCCCACTAAAGCTGTTTGTAAAGTATCTGCTAGGGCATCTCCATGCCTTGGCTCCAATTGCTCATTGTGTGTTCAAGACTTCACCCCACACATTTTCAAGCCGCTCTGTACATTATTTGTGGTGGAAAACTCTTTTCTGATTCAAGAGAATAAAAAATACCTGCAATACCACAATAGTATAGCTGTGGGAGAATGTAGAAATCAGACTAGGGCTAAAGAGTGATGAAAGAATGATTTTTATATGGTTTGCTATTTTAAAATGGAATTACATCTTTGTAATGGTTTGTAAATCTCTATTCACATTGTATTTCAAACTAACTTAATGTGATATTGCAGCATAGTTACTGTATTCAATTGATATAATTAAAATAACTGCATTAGACTGTCAGAGTACTTTTGTGCTGTGTGTAATGCTCAATGTTGCTTGCATATGCAAATGTAAGGCCAGCCTTGAATTCATTGCTCAAACTAGGTTGTGTCTGTGACAGGTGCTGCAGCTAAATACAGAGCTCTTTTTTGTTTGTTTTTAAACAACTGCTATGGACCCACAGCTCTAAGTGAATTCATTGGCATCAGCAAATGTCCAATGCTGTTTCACATCAGGACCGTAATTTGTTCCTGGCCACTACCAAACTACTTCCAAACAGGCTCAGAGTGTAGTAGTACTGACACAAACGAAGACTATTAGACAAGGTAGACAATGTTTTCTCTGCAACTACTTTTGAACAGCATCCTTGCTGTAGCTTTAAAGGTCACTCTTGATGAAGCCCAGCACTCACAAATACCAAGCTTAATTTGTTGTCTGTTTTAATGTATTGTCCTGAAGTTATTGGGTTTTGAGAACTTAGAATCTATTAAAAAGCTTAATAGAGCAGCTCATTCCAATTATAAGAAAGGTATTAGTGGAGAAAATGGAAATGCATGGAAGATCAATGTATCAAGCAGTTGCCTGAATGGAGGGAACAGAGGAAATAAATTACAATTAATTCTCTCTAGTATAAGGAAGATTCTGCTTTTATATAGTACTAGAAGCATTGGGCTGCTTATATTGTAGGGGATGATAAAGCATTTCTATACTGATTATATAAAATCAGATTAAAAAGCTACCCAGAACTTTTTCCTTTGTCTGTTTCTTTTGGAGGAATTTTAGGAAATTCAGTATAGCTGAAATGTTTTGTCTTTAAGTTTTCCCCTCTTCCTTCTCTGGGTTATGTTTTGCTCTGCTGGAGAATGTTGAATTCCTACACCAAAAGCCCATTGTACTGAAAACTTACTTGGCAGCAAAACAACTTGGCAGCAAACCTGCAACAAGTCACCTGTGAAGATGTGGTCTTTGACTTTTTATTTCTGTTGGTAAATGCCAGGTTTCCTGGCTGCAAACCCAGGGTCTGTGGCCTAAGGACATGGCACTGGGATAGCAATCCCAGTGAATGCTGATGGTTTCCTTTTTAAAAGAAAAAAGCAGAGAAGGTGCTTCCAATTCGAATCAGTTCTCTGCTCCAGTTTGCCAAGTGGCACAACTCAGGCTGTCATCTGCTTTGGCAAAAACTCATAGGGAGGTGGAGGAGGAAGGAAATTTGCTGAGCCATTTTCTGCTTTTACTACTTACATCTGAAGCCCTTCATGCTCCTTGCAGTCACTATTCAAATACAGATGTTTGAAGAGTGCCGTCATGGTTATTTCTTTCTTACTATTAAGGGCAAGTTTCATAGAACTATGAAACAAACTTATCCATAGAAATTATTAAAAGCTAGTTGAATTATTTACAGTATCACCAACGTACTAATTTCATTTTCTATGCTATAAACAGGTTGCCATTTTAAGCCTCATTTAAAATTATCCGTGGATAACATCTGTGAAGGAGTTCCCAAGATTTTTCTCATTTGGGAGAAGGTTATAGCCTGAATGTAAGCAAAACAAGGTAAGGACTAAAAAGTTAATTCAAACATAAATTATATTTTTTCCAGTAAGTTTTTTACTTTGAACTATCTGAAAAATATTTTTCTTGTTTCCTGAGAAGAAGAGCTGTCAGTACAACCTTGAGGTGGAATTCCCAGAACCATGTCATAGGAAAGAGCTAAAAGAGTGACTGTGAACACCTTACTCTGTCTTTCTGGAGCTTGGGGAAAGGGGTAAAAGTGTTGTGCCAGAGACGAAGCAGGCTAGTGAATAGCCAGAAGGGATATGTATTCATCTTTCCCTTCTGTGGTTTGCACTACACCTGGTAAAGGATGAACATGTCTTTAATGCCAAGACAGAATTAAGTAAACCACAAATAGGTAGGTTAAAGTAACATCTGTAGCTGAGAAACACTTCTTTCCCATCAGGCCAGCCAAGATTGCCATGGGTCTTCTCTTTCTCTCATTTGGCTCATTGTAACTTCTTTGCTTTGTTTCTAGTTGCTTGGTTTGTTGTTTACGTAAAACATTAATATATATCTGATGCTAGACTAAAAACACAGGTATGTTATAGGCATTTCACTTGATGCACAAGTTTTCAGTGTGTGTTCATAATGTTTTATGCTCTTTCAAAAATTATCAAGTGAGACTGCAAATCTTACAAGGCTGCAGACTGACGAAGGAATGTTCAGAGGTCTTCAGATTTTGCAATGTTTTTGTAGTGGTTTGGGTGTTCCCTGCCCCCCACACTTTAGAAACCACCCAGACTAGACTCAGCCAGCTCTGGAAATATGAATGAAGCTTATATTTGCAGCTAGCACAATATACAAGCAGATATTTACAGTATATACAGTTATAGACAGAAATATACAAGGTAAAAAGTAATACAGGAACACAACTCCCCTCCAGAAACCTGAGTCCCCAGGAGGGGTGCTCAACCACCCCTTCACCTTCCCCCTACCCCTCTCAACCTTACCCCAGTCCCAAGGCAGAATAGAGGTTCAGCCAAGCAGTTAGGAAGCAAAGTGGATTAGTCCAAAATGGAGGGTGAGGTTAGAGAATAAGATGCAGCTCAGTCAGTTCCCCAGCAGCAGCCCAAGTGAGAGAGAGACTGCCTTATCTATGTTTTGGTTTATGTTTTTATACATGTCAGCAAGCCTATGAGGGAAGTAGACATCACTATTGTTTTCTTTTTACAGCCTCTAGCTAGCTTCTAACTAGCAGTTTTCTAGGGCACACTGGACAGTAATCAACGCAGGGAAAGTGATGAATTATTGAGAGTCTTGATAGATGATTCCATGATCTAACAGTGTAAAAAAAGAGGACTTTATCCTGGAAATATTACCCCCCTGAGTTTGATGGGATAGTTGTATGATTTAAAATAAAATAACAATTGTTTTTGTTCTGGAGGGGGGAGATAATTAATTTCTGCTCTACTCAAGTGCAAATTTTCAAATTATTTTGGCCAAATTTTCCTGCTTGTTCATCTGTTTCCAACATTCATCATCATTTAAGTAAATTTTAAAAAGTCTAATTGTCAATAAGTGGTTTATCCCAGTCCTATACAAAGCAATTTAATTCACTTGGATTTACAAAAAGGCTTTTTACAAATCCATTACAAAAACTCTTCAGGAAACAATCAGATCCTGAGTTCGGTCCTGCTCCCCCCCCGATGTTCCATCTGTCTAGAGTATTCTAGAAATATAATGACCTTTGCTTGTATTCAGGAAGGATCAGACTTTGAAAAATCACTCCCAGAGTTGAACTGCATATGTTTTGAGGCAATTTTTTGTTCTATAAGGTGTCCTTTCTGGCAATAATGAGTTGAAAACATATATAGATGTATCAGGATGTTTCCCATAACACTTTTGCTTTGCAGAACACATTTAGAAATGTTGGACTTAGTACTACTATTGACCTTACTTGTATCATAGTCTTTGGTTACTGGGGGCTGGTCCCTGAGGACAGGGTACCACATGTGTTTTGAGAGCACTAACGTTTGCTAGGTCTCTGCTGTCTCTTGAGAGTTGGTCTCTGCAAACTCCACAAAATTCTGAGTTTGGTTTAAAAAGCACCTTTCCAACATGCAAAACTAATTTAGTGTCAGCGTTTAGGGAGGAACAGCAAACTGGTGAGACTTCCAGTATGAGTTCTGTATTGCCCCAGCTGGGAGAGAGTAAGAGTGTTTACAGCTGCTGGTTATTTGGCTGCCCACACAAATGACAACCCTTCTCTCACCTGTTCTGTAGAGCAGGTGGCTTACATTAGTGCCTTTCTTGATGATTAGCAGGAGAACGGTCTTGTGAGGCCATAATCCACCGGATACCTCCCAAAGCCTCAGCCCTGCCTTGGCTCCTCCACCTTCTCTGATATTTGGACGGTTAGGAACCATTGACAACCTGAGAGTTGTGAAGAGGTGCTGCAATAGCCCTGAGTGTGTCACTACATGCAACCAGCATTCAGGCTGCTAGTTTCATAGGGCTTGGACTCTGATGGAAAATATGTGGGATGTGCTCATGGTGCTGTGTACAAAGTTGAGGTGAGTAAGTTTGTTTTTAATTTTTCTGTTGAAGACATGAAGTTTTGTTCTTGTTTTTTTTATACTGCCAGGGTGATTTCTTTTCAATTCTAGTTGTTCCCATATTTTGGGAACTCTGTGAAGAGTTCAGCAGCAAACTTGTTGCTTCCTCACCCGTACTAGCACAAGTCTGTAGGTGCCTGTTGCAGGCTATCCTTCCTGATCCTTGTTTATGTTTTTGTCTGCAGTAGCTATGCTATAAAATATTATTTTGCTGAAACAGCAAAGAGTCCTATAAGTTTTTGATATGGTAGGAAACTGCAGTATTGCACGAGGGAAAGTCTTGATTTAGAACATGTGCCCATGTGTGGAGGAGTAAAAGTGAGGAATGGTAAAGACCAGATACAGAAAATCATTGCTGCTGTAGGAATTAAAGCTAAAGGATCCACTTTCCTTCTGAGCATCAGGTTTTAATTCTGGCATTTGCATCTTTGCTGGTGACTTAGTTTTCCTTTTTGTAAGGGATGTCCATTCAAACGCACAAATCTCATTGTTATAGTTAGATTTTGCCTTGCTTTCACTCTCGCAAGGCAGGGCTGCAGGGCAGGAGGTTCTCTTCAGCTCTGTAGCTGAAGGCAGATCACAGGATGTCAGGAGTTGGAAGGGACCCCAAGAGATCATCGAGTCCAACCCCTCTGCCGGAGCAGGACTTTACAGCGTAGCTTAGATCACAGAGGAATGCACCCAGATGGGCCTTGAAAGTCTTCAGAGGAGACTCCACAGCCTCTCTGGAGAGACTCTTCTAGTGTTTTGTGACTCTTACAGTAAAGAATTTCCCCCTTGTGTTGAGGTGGAACCTCTTTTGCTGCAACTTACATCCATTACTCCTTGTCCTATTACAGGGAGCAAGTGAGAAGAGCCTGTCCCCGCCTCCTGACACTCAGCCCTCAGATGTTTATAGACATTTATTAAATTCCCTCTCAGTCTTCTCCAGACTAAAAAGCTTGAAGTCCCTCAGCATCTCATAAGGCAGTGCTTCAGTCCCCTAATCATCCTTGTATACCCTCCACTGGACTCTCTCCATCAGATCCTTGTCTTTCTTAAACTGCGGAGCCAAAAACTGAATGCAGTACTCAAGATGAGGTCTCACCAGGGCAGAGTAGAGGGGGATGAGAAACTGCCTTGATCTGCTGGATATACTCTTCTTAATACACCCCAGGATCCCATTGGCCTTCTTGGCCACAAGGGCACTTTGCTGTCCTATGGATCACTTGTTATCCACCAGGACTCCCAGGTCCCTCTCTACAGGGCTGCTCTCCAGCAGATCACCTCCAGATAGTACTGAGGATGAGGCACTGAGATGTGCTGTGCTCATTTTTACGTCTCTTGTGAAGCTTCATAAACTTTTGTAAAGTGCTTTAGGAACTGTGGATGAGAGCTGGTGACTGTTAGAGAGACAGTGTGAATTGAGAGCAGTGCTGACCTCCAGGTGTCATTGCCAAAGTGTAATTATATATATAGAAAGCACAAATCATTGAGCAGTGCAGACAGGCTTTGTCCTAAGGTGAATCAACTCAAAGTTCAGGTTATTTGGAAGGTTTCATGATGCTTTATAAATCCTGTTTAGCACTCTCCAAAATCTGGAAGCTCTGTTTCCTCTTGCTTTGAAGCTAAGAACTTAGAGCTAATTCTTTCTTTTTTACTTTCCCCCTTTTTTTTTCTTTTTCTTTTTTTNCAGAGATGAAAGAAGTAAAAACAATTAGCTCACTGGGAAATTCTATTATGTGGAAGAGAGGTGGACGTTTGATCAATACTTGTGGGTTATACTTGCTGCTGGAAGGGCAGATTTTTGTCTCCCAGATGTCTGTTACTCCCAGAGGTTCTGCAAGGGGGAAAGATAGTGATCCAGCCTTTCACTTCTGGAAAACGAAAAGATGCCATTTTAATCTTCTCAAGTAATGAACTGGAACAGATATTGAACATAATTCATCCTGTTGGTATAGGGGCAAAAAGACTCATTAAGAAACTGTACCCTTCACTTAGATATGCCTAATTGCCTAAACCAGAACCTGCTCCAGTCCCTTGCACCCTGAGCCTAGGAGTGATTTCTCTTCGGCTTTCATGATCTCAAGTAATTTGCTTGATTCAACCCCATAACATGTTTTCTGAGAGGCTTTCTTGCTCCTTCACCTTGCTGACATGAAGGGGGCCTGTGAACACATAACTGTGCCTTGGACTGGAGTATACACTAACCCTTTGTGCGCAGCCTGTCCTGCAGTCAGAGCAACTGGGCTTCCAGCTGGGGCTCCAAATCGGTTTCTCTGATAAACTGAAGTAGGCAAAGCAGATCTAGCTGCTCTTATGTAAATGTTTTTTTTTGTTGAAGCAAATGAGTATATATTAGGAGAGGCAAGAATAAGTCCACTTATCACATGATTTGAGTCAGTGACTTTTCCTAGCCACTACAGTAAAAGAATGGTTTATCTCATTTGATGTTTCTTTTTACGAAAAGGCAGATGTGCCAATATTTTCAAGATTTAATTTCTAGTTAGAGAATTGTTGATAAGCTTCAGAAAGGTACAGCTCATTTCCTGTAAACATATAAGCACAAACTAGCACTGTTAATGGTAGGGAATCCATTCACCTCTGCTAATTCCCTATAACATTCACTTATTATTTTCGTGTCGCTAGTTGTCTTTAGGAATGGTTTATTTGCTGTATTGAGTAAAGCAATTAGTCTGCTGAGCCTCCTATTTTCCTTCCAGCTATAGCTAATGTGGAGAGTTAATATATTTTGTGTTTTTATTCTACCTCTGTTCTAAAAGCCTTCACAGTTTTTGCTCACGTTAGTGTGAGAAGCCTCTATGATAGTCTGAGAGCAGAGATCATACATTACCTCCCTTTGCCAAGGTGGGAAACAGAGCAATGTCACGGGAGTGTGCTTTAGTGTTCCTAATACCAGGTTTAGAACACTGTAGCGGTGAGAGACACAGGGGTAATTCCATCTTTATCCTATCAGCTAAAATGTATGTGTTTTCTCAAAAAAAAAACAAGAAAATCTCACACACACACCCCCAGACAAAAAAACACACACCTAAAGTTCTCACTTAAATTTGGCAGGTTTTATTCTAGTTCATGTATCTTTTGTCATTTTCCGGTATACAACCAGACCTCGCATCAGTCTTTTTGCTAGTTACTTGTAGCTCTCTTGAGCGTGTTTTTCCTGAGAAGCTCCACACCTCACACAGGTAGGCCATGTGTGTCCCTGCCAGTCTCTTAGCTCCCTTACCCACTATCATGGTAGCTAGATCCTAGAAAATTCACTAGGGCTCAGCGGTCTGAGGTGAGACGCAGGCTTTTCTGATTAAGGAGGGTGTTAACTGATCTGCTACACATTGTTTTGTAGGTCTTTCAGCACCAAAGCTGCTTGCTGAGTCTTGTGTTCACCCTTTGGGTGCCTGTCCCTTGGCAGCAGCAAGGGATAGAGCACCAGGTACTGTGTGCTGAGTCCCTTGTCAGTGTTCCTGGAGGGTCCTTGGCCAAGGCTTGCAGCCTCTGGCCATTTTTATTCAGTTGTTGCCCTTGAAGCTTTTTTGAATCATTTTTTTGAGAAGATAAATAGCAATGCAGGGCTGCATGTAGCCAGGTGGGGGTCGATCTCTTTGCCCAGGCAACCAGCAATAGAACAAGGGGATGCAGTCTCAAGTTGCGCCAGGGCAGGTATAGGCTGGATGTTAGGAGGAAATTCTTCACAGAGTGATTTGCCATTGGTATGGGCTGCCCAGGGAGGTGGTGGAGTCACCATCCCTGGAAGTGTTCAAGAAAAGCTTGGATGAGTCAGTTAGTGCCATGGTCTAGTTGACTTGCTAGGGCTGGGTGCTAGGTTGGCCTGGACGAACTTGGAGGTCTCTTCCAACCTGGTTGATTCTATGATAAGCACTAGTGGTGACTTGTTATGAGGTTTCTGTGGGGAAGCTGAGATGGACCCTTGCATAATTCCCTTCTGCTCATCAACATCAGGCATCTGACCTCTTCTGCTATACAGCTGATCATTTCATTATAGTTTGAACTTAACAAAATTATCTGTAGCTAAATACATCAACAGATCTTCCCTTGGGCAGTTTCTGGCATAGCAGATATGTAACAATGAAGTTATGGTAGCACTGAGGCAGCAAGAAGCTGATTTGGGCAGAAGTATGCACGATGATTTGGAGTGAGGGTTCTTGCTGTGGATTGTGTCCAGGAGGAGCATAATTGATCTCCATTAGCAGAATGGGTATGAGAAAGTAGTCCTGGGTGTGAGAATGAGTACAGTGTCAGAAACATTGGTCAGTCAGCTGGCTAAAATTGTGTGCCGTTCTTACAGTGCTGAGATGCAAATAAAGGTCTGATCCTTCCAAGCAGTCTTTCTGCAAAGCTGTTTCTTAAAATGTGGGTGACCTTGGAAACAGAAGGGCATTCCTTCCAAGAGAGCTGCTCAGAAAGCCTTGCAGTATTGCAGAAAAGGCATTTTGCAATGCACCAGGTGGTGGGTATCAGCACAGTCTGGGATCAATGCAATCTGGAATACCAGGTGGCATGCTGAAGCTTGGTGCCAGCACAGACTTGCCATCATTCTCCTCTCATAATTCATTGGTGATCTTGCTAATTTGAAATCCTATCTGTGTTTTGTATTGGCTTAAATGTGTTCTGCCAAATGAGTGGTAGTGTGAAAATCTCACATTAATTGTTTGTGAAGACACAGTCAAAGCCACTGTCAAATTGAAGATGACTCACTTTAAAAAAGCATTTTCTGCATTTATTTTGCCTTCCCCTCCCTTCCTGCTCACCCCATCACCCTTATCTTTGCAGAGTGAAGCTTTAGGTAAGCACTAGGACTTTGCCAGTGTGAATTGTGCAAGGGCACTGTTCAGGCTGTATCAGCTACTGAAATACTGATGACAGGTTTTCCATCACTGCTGCATTTTTGGTACTATGGATATTTTCCTAGATGTATATAGTGGCATTTCACAGTGCCAGGTTCAGTGACCTTTTGATGGGGCATCAGCGTGTGGCCTATTCTCACTTCTCATGCAGTTGCAAAACAAATGCTGCTGGCACAGTTTGCAACTAAGACTGCACTGCAGATGAGTCTGATGTGATAGGACTGCTGCAGTCTGGAGGGGGTGAGTGTATGTAAGGTAACTTCTCAAGTCTGACTTGTGATATAGGAAAACAAGGTGAGATTTTTTTGATGTTTAGTTTAAATAGGTGGAGTGTTTTGTATAGCATTTTGTATCTATTTCAAGGGGAAAATAAATAGAATTAACAATGTGGATGTATCTATGACAGCAGTAGCACTGAATAGAAATAGTGTGAAGAAAACAGTAATGTTTGCAAGCTGTCAGAGAAGCTTGCCTCTGTATTGATCCTCTGGGTTAGCAGTATGTGACAATCTATAGCAGTAAAAGTGAACAAGTGTGGAGGAATGTACAAGGTTTGATTAAAAAGGTATTAAGTTGAACTCTAAAACCTCAGAAAGATATTGGCATTGGAATTTTTCTTTTTCTTTTTTTTTCTAAGCAGTGTTTCTAAACAATCCAGAGTGAATTAGGCCCCTATGATTGGAAATTTAATTTGAGGTTATCTTGAAATGAACTCTAAAAGCATTAGACTCTGTTTGGCCAGGCTATCTGTTTTGGGCCTAAGCCCAGCATGTCATCTCCAAATCGGTTCCAAGGTCTCTTCCCAGTCCAAGCTACTATTGGTTATTACTTTTTCCTTTTAACAAAAAGTCATTTCAGTGGTGATCACATTACATCTTCATCAGTAAAGACAGTTTCAGGCTGAAGTAAGCTGCTGCATGAAGATGCCCTGTGACTTGTGTTCTGCAGCAGTGTGGCAGCTGGCATGCATGTTCAGGCTGACCAGCGTTCCCCAGGCTCACAAGGCTGCAGCTAAGCTGAAGTCATGCAAGAAGGGCACGTATACATATATGAAGTACCTGCCCTTCCCAGTCTTGAGCCTTGGAGGCACTTTGATTCACTTTGAAACTGGAGTATGATCCAGCAGAAAGGCTGCTGTAGTTTGGTGGAGTTTAGCTTCTGGTGAGCTGGAGCACATCAGAAGTGCTGGGGTGCGTGTTGTGTTATTTCTATAGTGACAGGCTGTAATGCAAACAGCAGGGTGTTTCCTTCTTGACCCAGCTGTGGTTGTTGCTCTATTGTATTTTGACAGAACTCTTGTGTGGTTCATTTGCAAGTGTTTTTGTCAGAGGGTATACATGTGATATGAAAAAGAGCATTTTAATACCATGCAGAAGGCAGTAGTGCACACAGAGTATTCCCTTTTGAGAACTGCCATTTGTAAGCAAAAGTTCACACTAAGCAACACAGTCATGGTGAACTGCTTTGTTGTGTGGGTTTTTTTTGTCTTACTGGAGTCATAGTTTTGTGCATGGATCATATCTTTTATTATTATTTAATAGATTTAATTTTTTTCTGTACTGTAAACTGATAAATGGATCCTACACACATCGTTTTAACTACATTAAGGTCATTAAACTGGTCCTACCCTACATGCAGGTCACCCCTGTGCTTCTGCTAAAGGGCTGAAGTTCAGCAAGCATACTGCATTGTGGCATAATGGTCTGTATATTACACTCTTAATAATATTTCACAGATGTGCCATTCTCTCTAGTAAACTCTTTGCTTCTACACATGACAAGACAAAAATAGTGCATATTTTTTCTGTCAGTGTCTTGGTACAATGTTTAAAGACAGAGACGTAGAATGATGTCCTGAAAGGAAAGAAGAAAGTGGTTTTGTGTAGTATGCATTTTAGTAGACTTAGCCCAAATTTGTTAACAAACAGCTTTTTATACAGGTAAAAAGTGTTTGCTTTTAATGTAAGCTGTTGTGGGAGGCCAGCGGAATATAACTGTATGTGAAGGACTGATGTGAATGTAGTTTGAGACAAGGCAAGGAAATGAGAATAAATCTTTTAAAAATAAAGGCCAGGTGGTAATACAAGCCAGAGCAATGATTCTCTGTGTGCTACTAACTTAGTGCAGTTACCAATAATTACCACATCCTTAAATGACCATATTGTATTTGGTAGTGTCAGTAAGGTCAGTTCACAGTCATAAGATAAAAGAGGACACTCCAGTAGCTCTTAATATGCATCAAAATTAGAAGATTGATATTGACAAGGTGACCTCCGCTCTAAAGGGTTAGTTTGTTTTGAATGCCTGTAGTTTTTCTTGCTTATGATGGACATCCTCAATGATATGACTATTTTCTTCCTTTCTGTGTGGTTGTTTTGGGTTTGTTTTGTTTGCTTGTTTTGCTGTGTTTTTTTCCTGAAGGAGCATCACAGTTAAAGTAACTATTTCAAGTAACATAGCAATAGCACAAGTAAGTAAAGACTAGTAAGGTTTTTTGTAGACATTTGGTGTGCCCCAGTGCCCAATGTCCCTCCAATGCCCTTGGATTGTTCTCTGAATGACCCGAGCTCTGCGTTAATGTCTGGCATGCAGTTCCGCAATTAAAATGTATGGCCTGACATCAGTTCCGAATTTGGCCATCCTTTAATTTTTCATGTCCACCCAATTCATTCTTTTGTCCTCTTAACTGTCTCTGTGTCAGATAACTGTTTTTAGTCTTCATTTGCCATCAGCAGGAAGCTTGTATGCCATTTACTTTTAAATTTCTCGTATTTTTCCTTTTTTACATTGTATTTTTTACTGGAAAGGATTTTAATTGATAGTCTGTAAAATTTGGACCCATCTTCCTTCTTCTGACATCTTTCATGCCAGAAATGATAATTTTCTTCCCTCTCCCGCCCCCCCCTCCCCAAAAAAAGAACCCAACCCGAAAAACTATTAGAATGATAGGGAATGTAAAATTTTTAAGGGAAGAACTGCAAGTTCTTCTTTTTTTTGCCTCGAGAACACCTAGGCACATGCAAATTTGTAAGATTAGTTAACTAGATGTAGGCCTTGAAAACAATGGTGACTAAGAGTTTAGGAATAGTGAACACTGCTACTATTATCACAAACAGGAAGCATTTTAATTAAAATCAATGAATGACTACAGCATTTGACTGTTGGACAATATTAGCTATGGAGGGAGGTTGTGATATTAAGTCTTAAATGACCAATGCTACTGTTTTGAGATATGAGCAAGGAAACTTATGAAGTGCAGATAACTTGTGAGAAAATGGAGGGCTTTTTAAGCTAATGTGTCCCTTAGAGGTTAAGAATAATATTACTGTGTTTCTTACTTTAGGATATGGTGCTGCAACTGTAGAAAAGGCTATGTAGTGGATGAAATAAATTGTGCAGCAGAATGGCACACCTCCCTCCCCCCCCCTTTTCTTTCTAAGCCTGTTTGTTTTGTATGATACAGTGTGAAAAGTATATTGTAAGAGTCAAGGTTGAGCAGTAGTTTAGCTTATTTTATTTTCCCCTTCCAAAAGTTTGTTTTACAAGCATGATGTAACAATTTCAGGTGCAGAAATCCATGCATTTGCCTTTGGTGGGAAGATGGCAAAGGGACACTTGTCAGGAGGAAAATACAGAAATATGACTGCAGGATCAGTAACTGTGCTCAGAGACAGGAGATATGAGAAGGTGTCTTGGCAGATCTTGAGCTACAGACAGACCTCAGATCTCCAGGTCCTTGTCCTCTTTTTTTCATTGAAGTGCGCTTCCCTACAGCAAACCTTTGGTGATCCCTAAGCAACAGCATAGGGTGGTTGAAGCCTCTTGCTTGAATGTTGGGGCAGAAATGCCTGAAGTGGTGTATAAGGTGGTAGAGAACAACTGTGGCCTATGTGTATTCTCTGTCAGGACCTGTGTTTCACACTGTGTGTAAAAATTAAAATCTGGAATGAATATTCTAAATAGCAGGCAAATATAACTCTTTTGTCTTGGTATAATAATACTGGTGGGGTTCTTTGGTTTGTTTGTTTTCAGTATTTGGGAAATACTTTGCCTCACTAAAGCTTTTCTGGTATTTTTTCAGCTAACTTTTACTGTGTTTTTTGATTACTGGCTTATTTGGGAAGAAAAGAAGAGCCTTATACATTGACTGGCTTCTAAAAATAAGTTCATAAACAATAAGTTTATAATAAGTGTACATTGATTTTTTTAGTGTTTTTTTTTTTTTAAACTTGAATATTAATATTTATTCTCCCTGGAGTATAAAATATTCCAAGGTGGAAACAGACCAGTGTACACTCATCCACTGTGTCTTGGCAAATAATTTTTGCAGAGTGATAGCTGGCCTGGAGATTCACACAATTAGCCTGAAGCTGTCCTTCAGAAAAAAATAAAAGGTTTAATTGTAATGGCTACATTTTCCAGTCTCTAGGCTGGTAAATCTATCTGCTGTTTTCTGGAGGTTTGGCAGTTTGATGAGAGAATGTGTAGTGCTTACAGAGCTGTGCATCCTGATGGGCAAGAAGCACTCACATGTGTGTCTCGTTCA
The DNA here is from genome assembly GCA_013400475.1 of Tricholaema leucomelas. Lineage (NCBI taxonomy): Eukaryota > Metazoa > Chordata > Aves > Piciformes > Lybiidae > Tricholaema lacrymosa > Tricholaema leucomelas. The sequence goes on from WAAF01019762.1 coordinate 507,583, forward strand.
TGCGTGTCTCATCATGACCAGGGTGTGCAGTGAAACAGCTCCAGTTTAAGAAGTGTGAGAGCAGAGGCATGGATGAAATCAAGTCAAGGACTCCAGAGTGAGCTGCATGCTCAGGAGAGTGGAAGAGAGGTGTTTTTGACAAAAAATTTAAAAACTTAAGTGACAGATTTTGGCTGAGCAGGTTGACATTGCTAGGCCCTGTCACACTACAGGCTGTCATTGTTCAAAAGGACATATTTTTTTTATTCCCCTGGGTGATACAAATTTGCCAAAACTCATGTTTGTTTAAAAGGATTATTTTATCCTCAACACCCAGCTTTTTAATTTGGACCTTAGAATAAAAACAACCAGGTTGGAAGACACCTCCAAGATCATCCAGTCCAACCTATCACCCAGCCCTAGCCAGTCAACTAGACCATGGCACTAAGTGCCTCATCCAGGCTTTTCTTGAACACCTCCAGGGACGGTGACTCCACCACCTCCCTGGGCAGCCCATTCCAATGCCAATCACACTCTCTGCCAACAACTTCCTCCTAACATCCAGCCTATACCTCCCCCGGCACAACTTGAGGCTGTGTCCCCTTGTTCTGTTGCTGGTTGCCTGGGAGAAGAGACCAACCCCCACCTGGCTACAGCCTCCCTTCAGGTAGTTGTAGACAGCAATGAGGTCCCCCCTGAGCCTCCTCTTCTCCAGGCTAAGCAGTTGAAGCAGTTTTAGCCTTTTAGCAAAGCACCGGGTAAGCACCTACCTGTTGGGCTTACCTTGGAAGACTGTTTCTGTGTAATGGGCTGAAAACTCTGACCAGTTTTACACATTTCCTTGAAAGGACTTGAGAGCTGGACTGCAACTGCTTTGTTAGCAATCGCTTTTTTTCGGGAAGACTATTTTAAGTCCACTCCATTTTCCTAAATTATCTGTTACAAATGTTAGCAGAAATAGATGAGGCACAGCTAAAGTCTATGGCTTGTTATATGACACAGAATTAGACATTTTCTAGGAGACTCAACTCATGCTGGTAGTAAAATGTAATTTCTGTTGAAAATGTTTAGCCTTTGCAGTATTTTGTCAATGAAAAACATCTATGGTGCTAAGTTTCCTCTCGTGTTAGGAAATCTTGTGTTGGAAGTTATAGGAAGGAGTCATGAGATAAAGGGTCTATATTTTTTTCAGAGCAGCAGGTAAGAAATTGCTACAGTACTACTGTAATCCCAAGCTGCTTTCTTAAACTGCAGTCTGGTAAGGCAAGTGTATTGCCTTCATGGAACCCCTTCCTTCTGTGTTAAGAAAGGGGGAAATCTTTGATATATTCCTATTTTTTGACTTTGTCCTGAATTGTTAGCTGAAGTCCCAAACGTCTGTTCCTCTGCTATCCTGCAGTTGGGAGCAGTGGGCTAGCTGATCACTGGCTGCACACAGTATATAAGCAACACCGTTTGCCTCTTACTGCATCAAACCTCTAACCTCCTATTAGGCTATCGTTGACAGCAACAAGGACCCAGCTTGAGTTGTAGAGGTCACTAACAAACACTGGTTTAAGCTCCCACCCAGAAAGCTGATTGCCTTTGTGTTGAACAAGATGCTCTTTGCCAAGTAATGTAATAAAGTGGTGGTTTTTTGAAGGGAGGAAAAGAGAGGAACCATGTTTGTACATGCTGAAACAGACTGCTACTTCACCCAGATGCTGCTGTTATGTGAAATTCCTCTCTCTGATGGTGAGGCACCAGGCATTTGCTGCCTGTCCTGTGGCAGGGGATATTGACAGCTCAGGATGCCCAGAGGCTCCTTGCCCATTGCTGCATGCGAGGCAGTGCCAAGAGAGGTTGTCAGCTTTTACAGTCCATAAGCTGTGGGACATTTTCCTGCAACAGAAAGACTGTCATGGTCTTTTTGCAACTCCTGTTTCCTGGTCATGTGGATCAGCCTTCCTCAAGAAATAAGACTGATTCTTTCTGCAGAGAAGGAAGCATCTTGTGACCTGCTGAGCACTGAGAAGTAGATCTAGAAATGCTCTTTGCAGATGGTGTAATTTATATTTTGGCTAATGTTTGGCTTATAGTAGATTTTCTTGAGAGAGTATGAGCCCAGTGTTTTTATTTCATGGCATGTAACTTTGTATGTTGAGCTAGTTACTGCTGTTTGTTTTGGTTACTTATGAAGTGTGAAACCAGAGCATCTACCTGCTGAAGCATGTCCTTGATCAGCTGGGTTAAAGTGTAAAAGTGACTGCTTAAGTAAACATTTTATTCTGTGCTATGGGAAGCAAACTCACTGTATGAAAGAATATGTGGTAGGCATGAAGAATGGCTGAAGACAGGAGAGCAGCTGAATCTGGCTTATGCCACAGACAAATCTTTGGGCACAGAGCTCTCCCAGCTGTGCCTGGTTTCTACTTCGTGATTTTACTCTGTTGGTTTCTGCCTCTGTACCAGGATGTTACATGTTCTACTGATGGCATGGTACATATTTGCCTCGTTACACATGATCCACCAGTTTCTTAGCTTGTTTCTTTTCTTATTGAGACAATTCTGACATTTTAGAAAAAACAGGACTGATTCCTTTCAAAAAAGTGCATGCAAATGTAGGCAGGAAGCGCGGGAAAAGTATGAAACATGTTCTGTTCATTCCTACAAAAATTTACTTCAATATTTCAGTTTCTAGAAACTCCATTATAATCCCATTTCCACAATCAAATAGCAAGTATATCTTCTAAACATATTTTGTTTTCACTGTTTTTTTCCCCAATTGTTTTCTATGGACTATGGTTGCATGTTGCACCATAAAACAAAAGGGAAAAAGGATGTCCTTTACAGTGGCAACTGTATAAGACATTTCTACAAATTCATAGTACATTATGGATGTAATTGTTCCTGAATATGTTAAAAAAAACCCCAACAAACAACCAGACAACAAGCTTTTAATCTAGCTGAGCAGTCTGGTTTGGAGTTGAAAAGCCTTTTACATAGATATCTTCATGCTGCTGGATTTAAGTGAGTGCTTTGTAGTTGTTGAAGCTGATGTGTGTCTAGAGAAGAGGGCTTCAGACAGTGAGATTGTTGGCTTTCATCCTAGGGTGGAGGAAACTAACTGCTGTCACAGTGCTGGGGCACCCAGATTTGTGGTGTTCTTGCTGAGTCATAGCTCATCACTGCCTGAGACAGCTCCTGGTCAGTGAGGACAAGCTATATGCCCCAGCTAACTCACAAAAGGACAGTTCACCTTTTCCTACATAGATCTGTCATATCTGAAAAATGCTGTGTGAGGTTTGGTTTTGTTTTGCTTTTGTATTTTCACCTTGGCAGACTGCACGCTATGCATGAGAACTGTGGTAAATACCTGCTAATTCAGCTAACATCAGGTACAAAAAGAGGTGCTGGCATCAGTTAAAAGTTCTGATGAAGAACTTATGCTGTAACAATTTTTTTTGATTACTGAGTTCTTCATCTCCATAAATATGCAGAAGAGGGAAAGAGAGAGGAAACATCATATGTCATATACCCAGCCTGCCAACTGGCAGATCAATAGGAAACAGAAAGTTCAGTTGAACTTCCTGTGACAGAGGTTGTTGCAAATATCTTACATTTCTTACTCTGTACAGCCTGGTGCCATGATGCAGCACATGTTAATGTATCCTAACATGTAGCAACATAAAATAACAACATATAAAATAATATTTGAATTGTAATTATAGGCAGATGTTACAAAGTACAGTCATTGTCTAAAGTTCATAGCTGGGATATTTTCCATCCATTTTCAAAAAACACCTGAGATTTGCTTTTAGATCTTATATTTCAAAACTGATAAAACTCAGTGTTTTTTCTTGCTGCAGTATTAACTTTATGAAGAAAGTCAAGGTATCAAATATTGACTTGACCTAGAGAAAATATTGACATTAGAACCAGAAACTTTACTGGTTAAGATACAGGATAAGAACAGGGTGCACTGAAAGCTTAGAGGCAGCCTGATGCTAACATGAAGAGACAGGTTGTCTGGGTTAATACCAGCTGGGTAAAGACTCTGCAAAACCAGGAGGGAAGAGAATGCAGAATGTGCTTCTAAATTTTATTAGACTTTGAGGATCTAGCCTTCATTTTATAATGTACTGCATAGTGATTGATAGTCTTGTGATTAGATGATATTGTAGAGATTTAATAGGTCTCTCCACTTTCTAAACTTTAAGCCATCCTCGTTGCTTTTGGAAGGAAAGGTATGACCCATTGCATGTACAATTTTTCATTTTGCTAGTTCCCTTAAATACTTGACCTTGTGAACAGCCAACTCCAGGCAATTCTGTGACTTTATTAATTGGACTTGTGGTGTTAAAATGCTTGTTGATTTCTTGGTTATGTGAATTTATTTAGTATTAAAAATCACTATTCATTTTTTGCTCCTCACATGCCACTCATGTGGCACCCAGCAAACGAGGTGGTGAGTTTTGTCTTTGCTTTCCACCTTTTCTTTTCAGAAGGGCTGAGACAGGTTCAGTCTCATTTGCTACTAAACTAAAAGCAACGTAAAAGGTCTAACAGTACTGCATGAGTATCGCATGACAAGATCCTTCGGTTACCAATTACTTGTAGTGCAGTAATTATTGTGTAAAACTGATCTGCCTGAGGTCACAAAGCTGGGAATAGAGCACATCTCTCCAGACTCCCGATCCAGTGATGCAGCTGTTAATTCACACAATATCTGCTTGAGTTTATTAAAAATCTTCTTCCACAGCTCTGCATCCCTCAGGAGCCAAAATGTTCTCCTTTTAATAGAAGGAAGGAGCTTCCTTTGGGACCTTAATTCCCCCCATAGTGAAAGGACTTATCCATCCGAGAGTATGCACTACCTTTTGAAGTACTATGAGCCCTTTCTGACCTGAGAAATGAGAAGGGAACTGAACACTCATATCTAATACACTCAAGGCATGTGTGCTAGACACTTTCCATGTCCAAGTACTGCAAATAATGTTTTTGAAATTCTCTGAGTTGAAAACTTAATTTATCATAACAAAGAAGATTCTCACTCATCCTTCTAAGCCAAATAAACTCTTAAATAGGACTGCAGAATGGGGAAAATGAGTCAGGTGTGGTGTATGTGGATTTGGTGGAATTTTAATTTCTTTGTTTGTATGGAGGACAGTAGGATAATTATGGCCTAATTTACTGAAGAAGTCAGTGATACAGAACTTCATCTTGTGATTTCATTATTGAGCCTATAATGTGTGATCGAGCATACTCTTGAGCTATTCAAATTAATCTTGTGTGAGAGCTAACTCCCCTTTTCACATGCCAACTTGTTCCATCTCTTAAGAACTAGTTTTAATGCTGATAACTGAGAAGAGGAGATATATGTATCTTCAGAGGAAGTGCAAACATACTTCACTACCACCAGGATGCTCATAACATGAGCTAGCAGACCATTTGGTAACAAACTGGATTATACTTATATTTTGCTTCAGATAACACACCTGTTCAGAACTACTTAAAGTTCCACAATATTAGATTACTTCCATGGTTACAATGCTTCAAAAAAAATAATTTTGATCAGAGTTTGGGCTACTGAGAAGTTGTTTCAGCATACATGGTTATTCACCAAAGATGATTCTTCTATGTTTCTAGATGAACCTTTTATGTATGCTGAGTAAATACTGTTTGAACATCTTTCTAGTGTAATGATATCCATAAGAATATAGAAATTACTCTCTGTTAGTGTTTCGAATTACATATTAAAACTCCTATAATGGAAATTGGTGTTAGATATATTCACATTCAGCTTTACTCTGGATTATTTTAAACCACTTTGGAAATGTGACTTAGGTTTTATGTTCTCTATCCTCCTCCAAAGCTTTAATTTCAACAGTGGAAAATAGCTAGTTACATGTAATTAAACCTCATGTGTATGCTTTTTTTTTTCACTCCTTGGGATCAAATAGAGTAGCAGGGTTTGTTTTTCAAATGTTATGTTGTCTATGAGTTCTCAGTATAATTCTTTGAAAAGCTGCTACAGAAGCAGTGTTATGAAATAAAATTAAGTTAAAAAAGTGATTTTTTTTTTTCTGCTGTTGAATTTAAGTCAGAATTGCAATATGGCAGATACACAAACATCATAAGTGCTTTTTGAAGTGGCCAAGAAGTGAGAGAAAGAAAATGGGAAAGAGCAAATGTACTTATTCCTGCAGATGTTTGAGCTATTGGACACAATAGAACTTTAACAGACTGTTCTTCCTGTCTGTCCCAGGAGCAATGCCAGTGCTTGCAGGAACAGGAAATTTGGCAATCACAGATGTCTCTTGTTAGTTGTCTCCGTTAAACTTTGTCTTATCTACCTCAGAAAGTGGCAGAATGAGGTTGTTTCTCAGAACCAAGGGACTCTGTTGTAATTCAATTCGGTTTCTAGTTCAGCCAATGTGTAGCTAAAGGTAATAATGAAAATCTTAAAGCCTGTCTTTTCTAGGTACCTTTAGCTTGGAGACTGTGGAATGCATAAAAAAGAGCATACAATTGCTAATGACACTCGTGTGTTTTTTGTTTGTTTATTTGCTTGCTTTTATTAATTTTCTTCCCCTGATGTGCCCTTGCTAATGATAGGTGTGAAATTATTATTTTTTTAACATTATTATAGTTAAAATTTTAACTTCACATGCCACACCCACATTTTAAGAGTTTAACAGAGCTTATAGTATGTGATAGGCTCTTCACAGAGCCTGCAGAAATCTAGCGCAGTATCGAGCAAAACTAATATTTCCCTCTGTTAGTTAAGTGACCTTAATGAAGGGCATGAACCCATGTTTAACTTGAAGCACAGGATTTAAATGAAGTTATAGAGAAACTTCTGTTGAGCATATGTATATAAATATACACAGTTTACTGATGATTGCAAAATAACATGAAGATATAAGCTGCATTGCTGAAAGAGTGTTAGTCATAGGAATTGATATGGGAAATCATAGACGTGTAGAACACTCATAATATTATTGCGCTATGACCCTACTCTGCCCTGGTGAAAACACACCTGGAATACTGTGTCCAGTTTTGGGCCCCCCAGTTCAAGAGGGACAATGACCTGCTGGAAAGAGTCCAGTGGAGAGCCACGAGGATAACTGGGGGACTTGAGCATCTTCCCTACAAGTAGAGTGATAGACCTGGGACTGTTTAGTCTGGAGGAGACTGAGAGGTGATCTTATCAATGTGTACGAATATCTGAGGGGTGGTTGTCCAGTAATGGGACCAATCTCTTTTGGTGGTCAGCAGCAATAAGACAAAGAGCAATGGCTACAAACTGGAACATAGAAGGTTTCATCTCAATATGAGGAGAAACTTTACAGTGAGGGTGACAGAGCCCTGGAACAGGCTGCCCAGACAGGTTGTGGAGGCTCCTCTGGAGACTTTCAAAACTTACCTGGATGCATTCTCGTGCAAACTACCCTATGGAATCCTGCCTTGGTAGGAAGGTTGGACTCTGATCTCTGGAAGTCCCCTCCAGCCTCTAAAGTTCTGTGATTATGTGACTTCCGATAATGAACAAATTTCCTTTCTGTGTGTATTCTGTCTGTACTTTTACCAACTTATTTTTAAGTCCTGCTCCAGATTGTGTGCGTTTTTTGCTATATATGTGTATATATCCTGTGTATGTGAGAGGTACGTGTGTATATATATATATCAGAAGAATTAATGCATATATATTTATTTCTACTTTAAGTCAATACTGCTTTACTGTTTTTCCTTTGAATTTTGTTTTGTGAAGCAGAATGGCATTTTCATTTTGCAAAAGGATATTCCTTTAAAAGGCTACCTTTATGTAGGCTGCAAGGATGTATATTTCTATATATTGCTTCCATGGTTTGCTTGTGTGTGATGTTTATTAAATTACATGGATATTGTGATGGTTTGGGTGTTCCCCGCCCTCCCCCCCGCCCCCACTTGAGAAATCACCCAGACTAGACTCAGTCAGCTCTGGAAATTTGAATGAAGCTTATATTTACAGCTGGCACAATTTACAAGCAGATAGTTACAGTATATACAGTTATAGACAGAAATATACAAGGTAAAAAAGGTAATACAAACACAATTCCCCTCCCAGAAACCTGAGTCCCCAGGAGGGGCTCTCAACCACCCTCACCTTCCCCCTACCCCTCTCAACCTTACCCCAGTCCTAAGGAAGAATGGAGGTTCGGCCAAGAGGGTTAAAAAAGCAAGGCGAAGCAGCCAAGCAAAGGGAGAGTGAGGTTAGAAAGCAAGATGGAGTCTAGCCAGCAGCCTCAGCTTCTCCCCAGCAGGCAAGGAGAAGAGGACAGCTCAGCACGAAGTGCAGAACAGAAGTGACCTAATCTTTGTTTTGCCTTTCTTCTTTACACATCTCAGCAAGACTGTGAGGGAAGTAGACACCATTGTTTTCATTTCTCAGCCTATCATCTAGTTCTTCTCACCAAAACATGCTAGCTAGGCTCAAACTAGCACAGATATCTATATCTAGATAAATATAGATAGAAAATTAAACAATAGCTATACAATCGTAGAGAAAGTGAGAGATTTATACAACAATATTATCACATGTCTTGTCAGTGTAAAGTTGCAAATGAGGTGATCCTGTCTCCACACTGTCTCTAAACTTCTTGTGAAGGGAATTGTCAGTCTTTGATTGCTCCTGTCTAATTGTGTCAAAGCATTTGTATCCCATTTAATTTCTAGCCATAAAGAATGGAACGTATTAGTTCTTTTATAAATGCATATTAGTTACAAAAAAAATGATTATTATTTTCTGCTTCACTTATTCTTCCTTCAAATGTTTAGAGACCCCTATCAATCCGTATTCAAACATCAGAAAATATAGAACACTAAGCCTCAGAATTGCAAATAACCATCGGAACAATAGAATTATTATCATAAGAAAGCTTTAGCTGAAGGATTATGATTCACCTGAGGTTGTAAGAGAATCCTGACTGAATCTGGAAATAAATGTAGGTCTTTTATGTCCCAGTCTAATGTTCTTACTATAGAACCATACTTACTTGAACTCACTGCTCACTATAGGCATAGCATATTGTTATTCGACAAAGATTGCTTGGGGTTTTCTTTTGTGTGAGTGTATTGTATTTAATACTGCATGGTAATAGATTGGGAAAGGTAAATCAGAAAATATGTGTGTAAGGAGGAGGAAGAAGAGAGGCACCTTTTCTATTGCAATGATGCAGAATCTAGGATGATGTGTATCACTTGGAAAAAGAATCCATTAAGGACAGCAAGCCTGAAAGCCAAAACAAACGACAGGATATGTGAAGGATTAGTTAGATGGAGCATCTGTTATTAATGCTGAGCAGTGCTTTTGGAAAACAAAAGTGAAGCATTATCACGGTGGTGAGAATTAATTCTACTGCTTTTCCATGAAAGAGAGTATGAATGAGATTCGTGTTTTTCTTTATTTAGAAGTAATGTTTTCATTTCTTGCTTTATCTGAAGCCTGAATACAAATTCAATTCTAAGTGGAGAAGTGATGCCTGGAACACTGGCTCTTTCTGATCCCCTAGAGGAAAGCATGTCTGGTGCAGCATAGCAGATTACTTCTCTCAGAGGGCGTTAACTACAGGCTTGAACAAAGGAAAGGCGGGCTGGCTAATGCTCACTTATTGAGTGGTGAGCAGCGGAAAATTAGCAAGAAACCGTGGCACTTTCTGAGGACTTCATTGATCTGATTTCCCTGCAGAACTGATTTCTCCATGAAAGCAAACATTGAGGTTTAATTGGGTCTGACAATCGTGATAAATGCACATTGTTCTCAGGAGTCTTTCTCAGGTGGCACCAAAGACCAGTTGCACCATAATCTAATGCTTGCTGCTTTTTTTTTTTTTTCCCCCTCTCTCTTTCAATTTACTTTGTACTTGTTTGTTTATATTAAAAAAAGAAAAAAAGGTTATTACTGCTTTGCTGTAGCAGAATTTAAGGAGTGCTTTTTCTTTGGAATCTGCAATAATGCTCCATTCCTTTTTGTTACAAATTAGCTGACAGTTGACAGCAGCAGTTGTGAATGTTTCTGTTTATAACTGTAGTGAACATTAAATGTCAAATACATTTCATGCTGTGAGGTCTGAGCACTTTTCCCTCAACCACAAACAGAAGTTTACCAACACAGATCATGAACACAAGGGTTCAAGCTCAGTTGTACACCACAGAGGTGTTAGTTACTACAGCCTGTGCTCAGATGGTGCAAGTTTATAGCAGCAGCTTTCATGGAAACATCACAGACTGCAATGATTAAGCCTATTTGATAATGGATATGAATAAAATACAAACTATACTATATCTTAAATACACTGCTATACTTCCAGACTATATATCTGGTTTGGACACACAGTGAAGGTGTAAGGATGCATCTCAGCAGGAACTCCAGTGGTTGGCTTCCACTTACTGGTCAGGAAGCTCATATTCTTGCCTCACTCTCCTCCAAACTCTAGTCAGAACGCAAACTGGCACTAAGGAGGAAAGGTACCTTTCTGTGTGCTAATAGAGAGGAAGAAGTGATGAAGATTTATCTGGCTTACTGTGTAATACTTCTGTAATAGAAAGACAACTAACAAAAAAAGCATCTTTCTGGCTGAATTTATGCCCTGTGTTATTGAAATGCATTTGTAGATCACGTATTTAGCTCAGGTCTCTGGCTATCCTGTGAAGTGAGCAGCAATTCCAACTTGTTAACTTGCAAGCAAAAAGGTTGCTTCTCTGTTTCTGCTCGAATGGCAGGTAAAAGGGAGAGATGGATTGTTGATGTGTGACAGGAAATACCACAGAGCACATTTTCTCTGCTTGTATGCAGAGCTAATGACTGGATTGTGCGATTTTAGGCATCGCCTGTGACTCTTGCAACATGGCACGTTCTTAGATCTATTGAAGTCCTTGGCCACATGAACTTAATTGAATTTGAGGTATTAATTAAGGAAATTAATTCAAACAATTTTAAGACATTCGTATGAATAACTGGAGGAAATACAGTATTTTTCCATGATTCATTTCTTTATGATCTAAATTTTTTTGTCTCAGTACAGAAGATACTAGTCTGAAGGCCAGCTACTATCAATTGTTCTGCTATCTGAAACTCCAGTGGAGAAATTATTTTGCAAATATCTATCATTCATACTACTGTTTTGATTTTTTTCAAATGGAGCAAGGATGGAAGAACTTGGGGGCTTTGTACATTTTTAATTTGGTAATTTTTTTATGCCTAGATGTTGTATGGAAGCTTGTTTACTTGATCTGTGATATTTTCTGCTGCTTTCTAACCAATTTCAGACTGTGCAACAAAGCATCAATTGGCTAGAATACAGGAACAACCCATATTTTCAGAGAAGCTGTCCTGGGTTAACACAGTCTGGTCTTTGTAAGCCCTTCCCCATCTTCCCACATATTGACCTCACAAGCTATGGAGTATATTTCAAGTCTCATAAGCCCCAGCCAACCCCTTCCTGTGAGGCAGTGAGCACCATATCAACATGGTGTAGAATATGCAGTCCAGTTGCCACTGTGCCACTACGGGGGAAAGAGAGGATAGCCCCATCCTTTGCCCTTTCTATTGGGCCCAGTCAGCTTAAACCAGTGGAGAAACAAAAGCTGAAACAGCAAGAGCTGAAGATTCTTCTTCTCCATTGATTATTGTGCTTTAGTGTCAGCTATGTTAGAAAATATTCCCCTCCTTCTCTAATATAATAATAGAGGAAATCATCTGTAATTATTTTTTGTTCAAGCTACAGAATTCTCATTCATGAGACAATCTGTAGTAATTTTGGACAAAATGGAATACTTCTGAGGTAATCTCAGGAGACATCTGCCTAGCTGCTGCTGGATTTTCTAATGTGGTGTGTGCCAGCAGGGGCCACCACCTTCCTCTGCAAGCAGAAACTGATGGGAGGGTACCTAAGTGGTGGGAAAGCCCTTGTTTCCCCAGGTCCTGGAGGGGTTGTGCTTTTCTCTCCAGAGCATGGAGAATGAAAAGTTGAGTGGCAGGAAAGTGTTTCTTGCAGTTTTTCATAGTTACTGGCTGTTTTGTGACAAGATGAGTGTCATTCAGATTACCCTGGGCTCTGGGGGCCTGAGTTAGGTTTTTGATGAACATTGCCAGGAAGTTCAAGAATGGGTTTTAAAGAATTGGTTCTAAGAAAAAACTTCCCTGTTTCTCATTTACTATAGATATGTGTTAAACTTCTCCTCAAAACTGTGGGTGAGTTTTGATTTGAACTAGATCTTTATCTTCATATGAAGGTGTATTTATCTTCATATAAAGACATATAAAAACATCCATGCGCAGAAACATAATTTGCTCATCTGTAGCGGTATTAGTGATTCTGCTTGGGGATGCTCTCCATTCCAGCAGTGCTGTATTCCCAAGGATAATTCCACACAGTCCTGTGGTATTGTCTCTAACCAGCCACAAATTCAGTGTTGAGTGGCCATGCAGCCAGGGATCCAGTGCATCTGCACATGTTGTTTGACATGACTTTGTAGTTTCTTTCAGTCTTAGCACAGACAGATTAATGCGATGATGAGAAAAGTTTGTCTGTTAATCGTGCAGGTTGTTTATGTGAGTGATTTGGGGACATTACTTGACAGACTTCACATGGAGGTATGTATGAGCTCTCTAGTAAAATTTATTGGCTCAAGTCTAGATGTATGTGTTGCACAGATGAACAGATTTTCTTAAGCTAAAGCACTACCACGTTCTGTGTAGCAGATGAACACACAGTAGAAGAAAACTAGGAACTATTTTCTAGCACAGCTACTTTATACTTGGACCTTTTGAAGGGTAAACTATATCATTAATCTTTTAAAAGAAAAGTTATTACTGATGTTTTCCTAATGTCCCATTTTTGAGTTCTCATCCATGTGTCCCAACTCTTGGGTTGATTTAGGTTTTTTGCACCTTGTTTACAGGACTTGTTCCTGTAAATCTTTGTGTTTCTACTGACTTCACTGGGGTACTCTGTGTGGAAACTTTTTAGAATTGCACCCTTTTTGTATCTGTTGAATTATAAACAAAGCAAATTGAAAATAACATTCTTGCTTTTAAGCATTTCTCACACACTATTCTTTCCCTTTGGCAGCTTCTTGTGGTTAATTCTCCCACCAATTAAGAAATAAATGTAGGCAGCTACTATCAGACCACTTATACAAAGAGGGACGTAAAAGCTGCTTATTTCAGCACACATATAACAGCCCTGCTAGTATACTCTTGTTCTTTTATATTACAACAACTAGAACAAAGTTATCATGATATGTAAAGATTTACTTCCTGTCTCAAAGAAACCCCTGTGTGTATTACTTTTCTAAATTCCCCACGTTGTTATGTTCTGTTGTCTAGTGTTTATCATCCTGAAGTCTTAAGAACTGTTCCTCCATAAATTCAACTTGTTCAGATTATATTTGAACAAATGTCTTTATCTGTACCTCAGATTTTGTTACATGGGCTTTACAATCCATGGAGATCAGGAGTAATATGTTTAGCACTGCATCAATTGTGATTGAATGTTGAAGGAGTAATGATTTCTTACTTGTTTGCTGAAAAAAAAGATTTTGGATCATCAGGACAGTGTAAATTTGAATTAATCTAAGACAGTTTACCATCCCCTAAATTATAATTTCCAAGCAAAAACCTAAAAGCCTCTTTTTAAGTAACGCACAGAGAAAGCAGTTAAATGTGTTTATGCAAGATATTTGTGAGGCTAAACCACTACTTTCCCAGCTGGGATTTGCTTTCAAAATAAGAATTTATCAGAAACACACAAAAAAACCCATTTTTTGTTTGACAGCAGTAACAAGCAGGGGGTCTCAGACCGTTTGCTGGTGAACAAGATTACATATCATAAAGCTGTCATGAGTTGGCACTAATTTGACAGTTTGTTGGCTCGAGAGACTCTAGCACTGTGAACACAGGGGATAGAAATGTCTCTGTGATACCATGAGGTTCACATGGAGGGCAGTGATGAATGGCAGACAAATTGGATTCTTAAGTAAAGTTGTCTTGTGCTGGTGGTGGGAGGACAATATTAAACCTGGCAAATTTTGGTTGTAAAATGTGTAATGGAAAACAGTGGAAGGCTGAAGAGTTCCTAAAAGGTGAAATATCTGCATTTGGGGATTTTTTTTTTTTTTAGTGTTTCTTTGGTGTGCCAGTTTTAAATATTTTAACCTTAAATTACAGAATTATAGTTTTAGAGTTAGTCTGCATGCTCTCTCCCACTTCACAGAATTGTTTCCCTTGAACTCTGCTATACCAGTTAGAACTTACTGGTCATAAGCTAGTAATTTTTGGGAAATAGGCAGTCTGCTTTTTGTACCTTGGAACAAAGGGGGATGGTGCGTTTGGGAAAGAAAGTATGTGAACAGAGATTGAGAAAACTGTTCTGAGGAGAACGTGAATGGGTAGACAAAAGCAGGATAAATGGAAGGGTGAGGGGATGCAGGAAGAAAGAAATGTTCATGGACACACCTTTTTAGAACCACATTTCCAAGGAATATCAACAGAGTCTTTTAAAGGCCATTTTGCCATGTTTTCCTGCCCATTAGTGAAATTACTGTGAAAATAATGGCTAATGTATTTGTTACACTTTAAGTCAAAGTGCCTCATTCACATTACTCTTGGGTATATTCACAGCCTTGCTTACTAATCCATATGGAATACCAGAAACGTTCAATGTGAATTTCTCAACCTTTTTTTTTTTCTTTTCATGTGCGTACAGAACAGTTTATTTTTGAAAACAAAACAACCTCCCAAAAAATGAACAGAAAAAACCCCTCAACAAACTAGATCCTAATTACTGTATATCTTCTGTGTACCGTACTTAAGTTACTCACATGAGAATGAGTACTTTATAGAAAATATTTTCTTTGTGTGCCACACACTTGAAATTGAATGTAATATAAGCTTAACATGGCTGGAGACATTTATCAATCAGTGGAGATATGTCACAGTTCGGAATTTTTTTTTCCTGAAGAGGGTGGGATTGTGGCTAGTTTTTCAGCCTGACAAGTGAGAAATGAAAGTATCAGTTTTTAAACAGGTGATATTTGTGTGTTGTTTAGGTTTTTATTTGCTTGCTTTGTCTTATTTTTCTTTTTCTTTTTTTTTTTTTTCCTTGCTGTCATCATGCTGTACTCTTGTGTGTGTAGTTTACCTACAACCACTGGGCAAACAATCAGTCTGCTCTGCATTTTTGTCTGCTCTAAATTAAATATTGACCAGATGTGTTGGTTTAACAGCTTGAACTTGCTATGGGAACAAGAAAAACCTGGTCCGTAGACTGTAGCCAGGTGGGGGTTGGTCTCTTCTCCCAGACAACCAGCAATAGAACAAGGGGACACAGCCTCAAGTTGTGCCGGGGGAAGTCTAGGCTGGATGTTAGGAGGAAGTTCTTCCCAGAGAAAGTGACTGGCATTGGAATGGGCTGCCCAGAGAGGTGGTGGAGTCACTGTCCCTGGAGGTGTTCAAGAAAAGCCTGGATGAGGCATTTAGTGCCATGATCTAGTTGACTGGATAGGGTTGGGTGCTAGGTTGGCCTGGATGATCTTGGAGGTCTCTTCCAACCTGATTGATTCTAATTCTATGCAACTCAGTATCATATAGATTAAGACACCTGTAAGTGTAATAATGTGTATGGACTTGTTTTAGACACAGCTCTTCCATGTACAGACTAAGCAAAGTTGGGTATACTGTGTAATTTTAAGCTTAGGTATCTAAGTTCTACTGACTATATCTTGATAGAATATTTATTTTTGTCTCCTAGAGAATTGAATTTTATTGCTGTGGTATACCAAGGTCAGTGATTTTGCTCTTTCAAACACAGTCTCTGTGAGCAACTGCATTTCTGTAGTAAATCTATATGTTATTTCAAGTGTACTTATGTAACAAGTAAATGGAAAAACTGTGGAGTGGCTGGGGAGGTCTAATACAAATTCAGCAGAAGTTCCCCTCTGAATCTTCTGTCCTAGTACCCTGAAATTGCGTATAAAGTCCTGACTGCAAGGCTTGTAATCCAAAGATGAAGGAATCTTAATGAAATGTGTTTAACCAGTAAATTGTCCAGTTTTATCTGTTTGTATCCATAAAATGGATACTGCTTAGGCTAATGTAAAGAAACCAGATCTTGTGTGTAAGTGTTGGGACACCTCTGCTGTTACTCTCTGATAAGAAGATTGCCTTCCAAATTTCAGGAGAGTTGCATATCTCTGTGTAGGTGAAAGTCTCAGCCCAAAACCTTAAGTCCAGGCACAGGCACAAAAGCTGTCTCTGTTCAGCAAGAAAGTGATATACAGTTATTGATTTTTCTCTTGCTTTTAGTGCCTCATGCTACAGTGAGGAAATACACAAAAATGACAATTGTTTGTGCCTGTTCAGTGCCTAAGAAAATCTATGTCTATGGTGCACTGAGTTGCTACCAAGATAAAGAAATAATGGAAGTAAAAAAATCAATATTTTGCTTAATTTAAATTTCTCAGCTTCTTCTGAATTGCTGAAGTGAATGAAAGGAGTACTCTTCACAAGGAGTTGTTGCTCCCTTTAAAGTCTGAATCAGTCTTTGCTGGGTGCACCATGAGGTGAAGTGAGCAGTCACTATACAGCTATTTAGTAGGCATTAACTTATTCTTTGACGTGTAATTAATTATTAGAAAAAGCCCAAAATGTAACCTGTATTTTGAGGCATTTATACTCTCTTCAGAATAAGGGAACAACACAAAATGAGAAATTACTTAGTTTGCATGCTTTCTAGAGGCAGGCATACCTAACCATAAGAATAATCTTGGCTCAGGTGTCTCTAAGTTTAAACTTGAGCAGCAAAATCTCAAGCTCATAATAACAATAAAACAGTTCAAGACTTTGGGTTCCAAGAGAAAGGACAAAGGAGTTATGATGTTTTCCAAGAGAGTGTTTAATAAAACACTTTTTAAAAGTCATGTTAAGGATGTCACGGGCCAAAATTATTTCAATAACAAAAAATCACTGGTTATGTGGAGAGTGAAACAGGTACAAAATGTTAAAGACAGACTGCTGCTTTTTTGATGACATGCTTATATTTCAGTGTTTGTCTATGTTGCAATATAGTTGAGCTCCAAACGGACAAACACAGCAGCTTCTAGGTGACAGCTTGAGCAAACACAGCCACATGCTGACAATTGTCACTTGGTCGTAATAGGATATGAATGGCACCCTGTGAAAAATGCCCTGTTGTTTAGTTATTTAAATGTTGTGAGTCTTTAAAAAAAGGGCAAAAAGCAGAACAATCTGTTGTGGAGAGTGCATGGAGAGTGACCTTCCTTTGGAGACAGAGAGTAAAAGTCCTCTTTACTCTTGAAAGACGGAGAGCTAGGATCAGGGGCATTTGCAACCTTTGTTAGCCTGGCTTTGAGATTCAACTTCTGCACTGCTGCATATCTCCAACCAAACACTTAAACTGCTTCCAGGTGGAGTCAATTATCTTAACACTGTCTGGACAAATGTTTGGATCAGGAGATGCAGTAGGACCGTAACAGCTGGGTATATTGAGCCGTTTCCCAAACGGCTAGGAGATTCTTGCCTGGACAGACCAGATGGATACACTTAACTGGTATAAAATGTACAAGAACTTACCAGAGAGGGAGCAGAACAATAGTATTTTGAAGAAATTACTCAAAGGCAGTGCACCAGATTGAATATCCAGTTTTGAAAGTTGTCCTTCTCACGGCTGTGGGCATAAAAGTCACAGACCTAGTGCCTTTGTGAGAGGAGAAACACAAGCCACCAAGAACAAGTGAGAGCTACTTTATAAAGGGAGTTAGTAACTCAGGTGAGCTGCACAACTGTATGCTAAAGATCATTTCCATCCCAGAAATCCTTTTGCTAATACTCCAGTGCTGATGTTTTTTGGTTGGTTGGTTTAGGTTTTGTTTGTTTGTGTGTGTGTGAAAACAAAGTGCTAATTTATATAACACTTTTCTTGTGTAAAACAGGAGTGAGTAGAGACGTCCACAGTATGCAAATCACAGGTGCTGTTCTCCTTCTGTCGGTTTGGTGCCAGCAGTCTGGCTGGAGGCTATTTTCTGTAGCAGAATTATCCATCTCTCATGCTGAAGTTGGTCTCTTTCTTAGGGATCCAAAAGGGGCTCTCAGGATTCAAATGGAATAAATGAGTGGAATGTCATGTGCTCTAGAAGGAAACATGTCCATGCGGTGATGACTCTTACAAACACACTTCTAGAGACAAAGCATGCAGAATAAGAGCTTTTTCTTTCTTTCTTTCATCACTAGGATATGCTATAAAAGAAATGGGCATGTCACTTGAGTTGAAATCAATGGATTTTACTATGGAGTTAAACTCAGTGTACTGTGGGAATGCCTGACAGATCATCTCTTCATCTAAAATATATAGAAGTATTTTGCTCTGTGTTAGCAAGATACAGATGCAAAGTTCTGAATTCCTCAGCTTTCCTCACCGGTCTGATGTGGGTGAGCAAATGCCAAACTCTAGGCAGATGGGGAATTTGAGATGTTAAAAATTAACATATCAGAGGAATTTAGGCAGTAAGTGAACATGGATTTTGAAGTCCATAGTTTTGGCTTAGCTGCATTCCAGTATCTCCAACTTTAAATACCCATCCCTTCAAGATCTCAAACTCAGTTTCTTATGTACCTCAGTCTTCTGTTTGTGCAAATGATACGATTTTCTGGTGGTCACAGTCATGCAAGGAGAAAGTTATGTTAAAATTCTTCAGTCAAAAGGTTGATATTTAAATGACTGAAGGGAACAGAGTTAAAATGTGTGTGTGTGGGGTTTGTTAGTTTGGTTTGGGGTTTTGTTTGTTTGTTTGTTTTTGATTCTTTGCAAGAGAAAGTTGTCTTTCTGTTGTGTCCATCTGCCCCAAGCCAAAGATGAAGTCAGAACAGCAGTAGTACTGATACGTTTTTAAAATAGACATTGTGCCAACTGGTGACTTACAGCAGACTTTAAATTATGTCTGTAATCTGGTTCCTTTGGATACATTATTGTGTATAATCTTCACTGGTTCAGATCTTAAAAGGATCTAATTCTGAATTAGGCCATTGTTACAAAAAACTGCCTGGGTGGGGCACTGGGAGGAAGCTGTTTTGCTTAATGTACTGATTATATTCTCATCCATTTTCAGTAAGTAAACGTGCAGCTCCCCCTCCTCTCTCCCCCCACTTCTCATAATCATCTCAACCTCACACACTTTTCCTGGTTAATCAGCTCTGCTTACATCTGTGCTCGGTGTTATTAAGAGTCTATTACGGATGTTATCTCCTCCTAGGCTGCACAGGATCAAACCTTGAAAGTTCAAGGCATTCCATCTGGCTTCTTTTAATTACTTCTTTTATTTCTTATGATTCTACTTCCTTCTCACGGAGGGGGCTTTCTTGTTGCTTCTGAAGGACAATTTCTTATAGTATAGGATAAATATTCTTATAGTATAGGAATAAATAAAGCACATATTGATTTCATGGAAGTGTGGAATGTGTAGTTTATTTAAAAGCACACAAATACATTTTATAGCATTTTAAGCATTTTACCCAAAGATCTGGGCATAGGAAATAAAGGAACCATCATAAATAAGAAATAAAATGACCAACACAACAAACTCAACAAATGATAGAATAGAAAAGCTCCCAGCCCCATAGCCTAAACCAAGCACACCTCACCTCCTGCCTGCCCCCCTCAAACCCAACCCAACCCCCACAACCACCTGCTTCTTCCTCAAACCAAGAAATATTGAAACACTTGCAAATACGAATATTTGAAGATTGTTTGGAAGACTCATATAAAATGAAAATCCTCAGGAAATAAGCAATGTGTCTTTTCTATCAGACTTTGCTCTACATCCTGTCATTTAGAGCAGGCTTTAAGAAGTGAGTTTGACAATAAAATTTAACAGTAATAATTGATACTGCGAATAAGTTTAGTAGAGTTACAAATACTGTACTTCTGTACAGTGTTCTGCCAAAAATTACATGTGTATTTTTCACTTATTATCCACATATTTTCCACTATTATCCACACCCACCAGGCATAGGCAAGGGAACTGTTTCGCTTGTCGCTCGCTAGGTCTGTTGGGTTGCAGTGCTCTGTAAGCCTCTCTGTTACTGATGTTCCTTCCTAATAATTTAATTTCCTTTACCCATGACTTCAATGGGCTGATGTTAAGCAGTGTACAGTATGTGATGACACAACTGTGGGCTTACTACAAAATTGAAAGCCATATGTGGAAAAGTGAGGGGATTGTCATCATGTCTGCTTTGCTGGTGTGCTCTGTCATGTATCAGTGATGCGCTAAAACTTCTGGGTTATTGCAGAAGTCCTATATTCATCCTAGAAAAACTGATAGGAATAGCCCAGCACATTCCCTGGCAATTATTGTCCGAACTTCCTGGCTTTAGCAGATATGCAGCTAGTCTTTCTGCTTGGATTTGTTAACTCCAGTCACACCAGTGTTATAGAATGCTGACTTAAGTGTTGTAATTTCCCTGCATGCCTATTTTCCCTTTCTCTTTGCACCTGATTTCCATCTCTTCCTAGCCACGAGCCTAATGGATGGAGCCCAAACTCAGAGCAATGAGCCCTGCAGGAAGGGTGTGCTTCCTTAAAGGCAGGTCTGGACTTTTCTGTGAAAACTCAAACCTTCACATAGGCAAGGAAGAAGGACAGTGCCTCCAGAAAAGGAAATCTCTAGACACAACTTGTATTCTACTGCACTCCTCCTAATTGCTGTCTACAACTACCTGAAGGGAGATTGTAGCCAGGTGGGGGTTGGTCTCTTCTCCCGGACAACCAGCAACAGAACAAGGGGACACAGTCTCAAGTTGTGCCAAAGGAAGTATAGGCTGGATGTTAGGAGGAAGTTCTTCACAGAGAGAGTGATTGGCATTGGAATGGGCTGCCCAGGGAGGTGGTGGAGTCACCGTCCCTGGGGGTGTTCAAGAAAAGCCTGGACGAAGTACTTAGTGCCATGGTCTAGTTGACTGGATAGGGCTGGGTACTAGGTTGGACTGGATGATGTTGGAGGTCTCTTTCAACCTGGTTGATTCTATTCTATTCTAATCACACTCTACAATGTGTTAAGCCTTCAGGAAGCCAATTATCACTTTAGCCTGATTTGCTTCTGGTTTCTCTTCAGGCTATCAAACAGAAAAATTCTGAAAATCCTCAGGTGACGGAATACATATTTCTCAGCACTTTGAACTTCCTCTGGAGATAGAGTATGGAGAGCTGTCATGGTGAACAGCACCGCTGCCCAATAGTCACTGCTAAAGATATACATCTAATTAGGACGCAGTCTTAATTAGAATGAATTGGAAAAATTAACCATATGATGATAAAGATGGATAAACTGTGAAGTCTTCTTGCCTAGTATAGAAAAGTGTGTGTGTGTGTGTGTATATATATATTTAACAATCTTTAGAGATTTCTGGCTGCCAAAGACCTTTTCTGATTAGAAACTTAAGAAAGTACCACATATTAAAGATGAGGACACACAGTACTTGAGAACATAGCGGCCCATGTCTGACCTGGAATAGATGTGCTCAGTAAGAAAGCTGAGGAAATTGTAGAAGCCTTTGTTTTTGTTTTGTTTCTAAGAGATGCTGTAGCTGGCTGCATTTAATAACACAGGACCTGGAACCAACTCAAGGACAGTCATGATAAAGCCACCCTCAGTCTCCCCATGCACATGTAAATATTTAAACCAAAACTATTTTAAAGGGACACATGTTTTTAATGTTTATTTTCAGTTATTTTACACCTGCCACTCCCCTGCATCTTTCAATGTTAATTGTCTCCTTTGGAAACAAAAGTGTGGGTATACTCGTGTGACTGTATTCATGTCCACAAATGTTGCTGCACTGATATGTCTCCTTTAAGAACAGCAAAGTGTGAACACTGGATTAATGAGCAGAGATTCTAGAAATGGTTATTTCTTTAACCTGGTTTAGGATGAGCTCTGTTTTACTTGGGATACAGCTATAACTAGGCCAATAAAAAAAATAATAACCTTGCCTCTGAACTATAGAAAGAAGAATTAGTTGTATTTCATATCTGCCACTAGAAAGCTAGCAGCAGCTTCAGACAGACCTGCTTAGTCCTGACAGCTGCTGGCTTACTGTTAGATTTGAAAATACTCCTGTTACAGAAGTGTGGGTAACTCTCCTAAGTCTGACTTTTTCTATTGCAAAACGTTTTAGAAAATGTACTCCAAGAAGAAAGGTCTTGTCAGATCTTCAGCTTGGTCTTCTTGACCTCAAAGAAAGAAAAGAGAAATGCAAGCAATACTCAGTTTTTAGTTTTTCTGTAATTGTCAGCATCTTTGAGCTACAGACCTACATTTTCTGATTCTAAAGACAATGCTGCATCAGAGCAAGTTTTAGATCACTGCTGAAGTTAGGTTCATAGTTGGTGTGTAAAATAATGGCATTTCAATCAGAATAATTTTGCAGACAAAGGGCTGAAGGTCAGTCAACGTGCCCCAACAGCACGCCCAACAGAACGACTGAGATATAAGCAAAGTTGATTGGTGAAGAGTCGCAGTCAAGTACTCAGGCACTTGGAAATGTTTCGTGTGGTTTTTCTTGTCTCACCTCATCTCCTCTTTCTTCCATTCACCACGTTAACTTTCATTAGTTTTTTGATGCATCTACCAAGAACAACCATTTCCAATGATTCAGCAGATGTTTTGGGATATTTTATATAAATATCTAATATTCGTACAAAGTGAAAATAAATACACCAGTAAATTTCATGAGATTTGTCTTTAGCTGCCCTTTTGCATTAGTAATAACGCAATTAACTAACTTGCTTTACTTTTAAACTTAATGGACTAGTGATTGAAATTATTTTCATTCCCTTAATTTCCTGGAGTAGTACAAGGCTTACTTTTATTGCTTTTTATTCCATTTTATGGTGTTAGTTTGGCCTGTTTCTCAGGGGCAGTTACACTATCCTAGAATAGAATCAGCCAGGTTCAAGAGACCCCCAAGATCATCCAGTCCAACCTAGCACCCAACCCTATCCAGTCAACTAGACCATGGCACTAAGTGCCTCATCCAGTCTTCTCTTGAACACCTCCAGGGACGGTGACTCCACCACCTCCCTGAGCAGCCCATTCCAATGCCAATCACTCTCTCTGTGAAGAACTTCCTCCTAACATCCAGCCTAGACTTCCCCAGGCACAACTTGAGACTGTGTCCCCTTGTTCTATTGCTGGTTGTCTGGGAGAAGAGACCAACCCCCACCTAGCTACAACCTCCCTTCAGGTACTTAAACATTCATGTTTTGAAAGATCATTTTCCCTGTTCATCATCCCCTTCTGAAATTGTAATAAAAATGACTGAGCCACTTGAATTTCCTTCTGTAATAAATGAAGAAAAAACACTCTGATAAAGAGTAACCTGAATTAATCAATTAATTGACTTAGAGAGATGGTGAACCTGGAAATTTACATACAAGTTAGGTTATAGAATTTTAGCTAAAGTATCACAGTATCACCAAGGTTGGAAGAGACCTCACAGATCATCAAGTCCAACCTGTTACCACAGAGCTCAAGGCTAGACCATGGCACCAAGTGCCACATCCAATCTTGCCTTGAACAGCTCCAGGGACGGCGACTCCACCACCTCCCTGGGCAGCCCATTCCCATAATATATATAAATATATATTAATTTAATTTCAAATATCTATATGAGTACATTTATAATTAAGTATAGACCAACACTTGATTATTCATCTCAGCGTCAGACAGGTTTCTAAAAATGCTCTCTAATGTCATTGCTTAAACTCTAGCCAAGAACAGACAGTATCAGCCTTTGACTAATGTCTCTGAGAGTCCTTCAAAGGTTTCTTTTTTTCTTGAAAAAAAAAAAGGTGGAAAATATATGGTGACAGTAATTCAAAAACTTTTATGGTCTATATAGCTTAGACAAACATTTAATTTGTAATGCAGACAGGGTAGCTAATGCACAGTTAATCTTGTCTGGGGATATGAGCTGTTGCTTGTGTTTTGGCTTTCCGTCAAGATTTTGCACATTTCTGTCCTCTTCTCTACTCTGCCTCCCAGGATTCTTCTCTTGTTTTATGCTTGCTGATTGTTGGATATAGTAATATTGAAGGTAGTGATTTTATGGAATTGCCTGTGGTACAGCTATTGGAATTGGAAATACTGAAACATAAGCCATGGACAAGCAAGAGCGCACAAGTTCAATAGTACTGATAGAGGGTTGGAATGACCTTAGAGAATGGTATAACAAATGTAAACAACTGTAAGGCTGGAGTCTGTGGTTTTCACCTATCTCTGCTGACCTAAAATTGCCAGACACAACTTACGTGGTGTTGAGAGAACATGAAGATGTCTATGCCAATTAGTGCGTAATCCTAACGTAGTCCTAACGCGGGTGTATGTAACCAATCAGAGTCTGACATGAGTTTGTAACCTTCTTATGTTACAGTCTTCTGATAGAAAATATACAGGCCCATGCTTGGGTGCAATAAACTGGATTTGGACTTGAAATTTGCTTGTATCAAGCTGCCTCCCAGTTTCTTCTGATACTGTGGTATCTCAGCCTGTGACAGCTGATCCTTATTTATTTAACATATCTGTGGATAAATGGAGAATGTAAGAAAATTCGGGTTTCTGGAGAAAAGATCTGTACTATGGATGTGTAGATACATGCTATGAGGGGGGTGATTATCTGTAGCACATGGTCACGGGTAACTTCCAGATAGAGTTAGTTTAGTGTGTAACAATGCAGACTCATAATCTGACTTCAACAATCTGCTCTGAATACTGAAGTTGGTAGCTATTTGATATTCCACAATGTGCTGCATGTTACATTGCCTTGAAAGCTTTTTGTTTTCCTGCATGTCCTCAACTAAGTTTAAAGGGCTTCTATTAAGGGGTAGAGTCAATTTTTCACTTTTAAGTTTAAGTTACTCCTAATTCAGAATACAGGCAGGTATATAATCATAAGGAGTCCTATTACTATTCTCTTTGCCAGGCACACAATCCAGAGCTAAATTCTACTGCCAATTAAATGTTGGGTTTGGGTCCTTCCCTCTCCTTCCCTCTCCTTCCCTCTCCTTCCCTCTCCTTCCCTCTCCTTCCCTCTCCTTCCCTCTCCTTCCCTCTCCTTCCCTCTCCTTCCCTCTCCTTCCCTCTCCTTCCCTCTCCTTCCCTCTCCTTCCCTCTCCTTCCCTCTCCTTCCCTCTCCTTCCCTCTCCTTCCCTCTCCTTCCCTCTCCTTCCCTCTCCTTCCCTCTCCTTCCCTCTCCTTCCCTCTCCTTCCCTCATAGGCTCTCTGTGTGTGTGTGCTCAGCAGTTTTACTTAGATTAATCTAAAACATGTTGTCATTCAGAGCTAGCTTGACTGAGTCAAGTGTTTTATCCCATCCTTTTCCTTCTCTTAGCTCTCCAGGGCTTCTTTGTTAAAATAAGAAAACCACTTTAATCCCAAATTAAATTCTTGTATCTGAGTGAAGGCATAGGAGAGTATTGTGGGGTTTTTTGTTGTTTATCTTATGTGCTGCAGAAGCTTTTTTTTCCTGGGAGGAAATCAGAGTTTTAGATGAACAGAAGACTGCTGCTTCTGGTAAAGGAGCTGTAATTTGTGGAGAGGAGTTTGTTAATGGAAATGATCCATCTCAGCTCTTTTCTATTAGAAAAACTTTTAATTAAATGCTTGTAATGATGATTTATAGTAAATATTAGGTCTCCATTCACTCATTCAATGCAAAACTGCAGCACAAGATTATTCCTGCAGCATGAGATTGACAAGAACATTTGAGCTCTTCTTCAATTATTTTAACCTGTCAGTCTCTGATTCACCACACTGAACTTCAGAGTACAATGCCTCTCTGAAATTTTGGTGAAGATAAACAAGTTCCTGTCGCAAGAATTTCAGCAGAGTTCACAAGTGTTATACTCCTTTCAGTGCCTCTGATTCTCCTTTTGCCCCTGAGCACAAAAACAAGTGATAGTGCAGTGATTTCAATAAGAGAGTTTCCCAGTCTCACTTGAAATTCAAAGCTACTGTAAATTCCCTCTGGTAGATGACAGAGCTGATATCAGATGTCAAAAAGCCCTGTAGTTTAAGAAAACAAGAAGAAAACAAGGTGTACACTGTGCCTTAGGAGGGCCCTCAGAGCACCTTAGCCTTTTCCTTTTGAAGCTGAGAAAAACTGAAAAGGTCTGTGCTTTTGAGTCGTATGTGGCACACTGACTGTGAAGATCATGCTGTAGGGTAATGAGAGAGATTTTTGTGGGTTTTGGGATGATAATGTGTTAAGAAAAAAAAAATCTGTATTTTTTGCATGTGCATTTGAAACAAGGAGAATTGCCTGTAATTTGTACTGAAGTTATCTTGGTTCTGTTTACTATTTAACTACGTATAGGGGACTCTCAAGTTTGAGATGGTTATAGATTTTTCCAAATGACTGATAGAGATGCCTTTTGGTGGCTGAAAACAAGAGAATGAAATATTTTTTGAAGGGAAAGGGAAGTCTGAAACTTCTCACAAGAAAAGGATTGGTTTGTACCTCACATTTTAAAAACACTTAAAATATTTGCATTTTCTTCCCATATTAAATTACTTTTAAATGTGTCTAGTTTTATATTCACAAAATGCATTCATCTGTTCAGTGGTGAATTTTGAATTATTTCAAAACATAATTTGTTCCTAGATATGTTCCAGATAATTTAGAGTCTGTTTAAACAATTTTATTTCAAATTTATCAACATTTAATTATTTTGTTTTGATCATAGGCATGTTTCCATTCCCTTCTGTTTTCATGAGACAGGAATAGCACTTTTCAGCCAACTCAATTTACTTGTTCTTTGATAAGGTCAGTGTCTGAAGCCAGGTTTGATACATGGTCAACAAAAAACATTCCTGGGTATGTGCATGTATATCATAAATATATATATATGTATACATGTGCAATAAGGTACTTGTAGAACTATCTTCAATAAATGAGATTATGTCCAATAACTAAATTTATGGAAGTTATTCACAAATAGAGAATTGGGGCATTATTCATTGGCTGGCAAATGAAAGCTCTTCTCAGGGAAAACTTATCTGACAATACAGGCATATAGATCAACTCTGTTATTGGTGAATATTTAGAATTACAAATGAACCTACATGTTAAAGAGTTTAAGGCAACCATTTCTTTTCCAGAGGTACTCTGTATTGACTATTGCCCTACTGACCTGTTCCACATCAGGAAAAATGAGTGATTATTTGCAATAAAATATGGTGAAAATACCTGCAACCTTCTTGTTCAGTTTCACTTGGCCTTCTCACTAAGGCTGTGCCTTCATGCTACATTAATTCCAGACTTAATTGAGTGCTGTCATCTGTGTGCTCTTTAACTGCAGAGATTGAGCCTGAAACAAAGAACTTCAGCTGATTAAGTGAACATGTAGGCAATTTCTTTTTGAAATACAGAAGTGTGTTTCTGTAACAAGTATGCTCATGC
Organism: Tricholaema leucomelas; assembly: GCA_013400475.1. NCBI lineage: Eukaryota > Metazoa > Chordata > Aves > Piciformes > Lybiidae > Tricholaema lacrymosa > Tricholaema leucomelas. The sequence continues at coordinate 535,058 of WAAF01019762.1, forward strand.
ACTACCCCATCAGATTAACTGTGAAAGTTGAAGGAAAAGCAATTAAAATTAACTTTTGTTGGTAATTCAGCTAAGCCATTAAATTGTTCAAGTGTCAAGATGTTATATATAAAAATCCTTGGGAAGGCACTTTGCTGTGAATTTCAGCTACTGTTGTATCTCTTTCATCTCTGATTGCAAGAACAAAGCTGTTGGTAATGAAGTAACATAAACATAAAAACCATGAGCATTTTAGTACCTGACTTGCTGGTTTGTTTTGATTTGATTTCCTGTGGTTGCCATTTTCTTTCTTGATCCTGAGAATATTTAACCTGAATGTATATACATGTATTTGGTTTGCTGTTTGGTGGGGGGTTTTTGTTTGGGGCTTTTTTTTTTCCCCTCAGTGTTGAGAAGGGTTCAGGAGGTCTTTAGAAAATGATTCCCAGGACAAGGTTTCCTGGGAAACATTTTTGTTGGAGAACTGCTGTGATGCTTGTTAGAGAGCTAGTTCCGGTTATACCTAGCATGCTTCATCACCTACGGGAGCTCTCCCCTTACATGAGGTAATCTGTGAACTTCTGTTTGGGAAGCAGGAACAAATAGAACCATAGAATGTCAGGGGCTGGACTAGATGATCTTTTGCAGATCGCTTCCAACCCCCCTGATAGAGCAGGATCACCTATACCAGATCACACAGGAATGTGTCCAGGCAGGTTTTGAATGTCTCCAGAGAGGGAGCTCCACAACTTCCCTGAGCAGCCTGTTCCAGTGTTCTGTTGCCCTCACAGTGAAAAAATTCCTCATATTTAAATGAAACTTCCTGTGCCTCAGCTTCCACCCATTGCCCCTTGTCCTGTCATTGGGCAAATATATCTAAGGCTATGAAATGTGCCGGACTGTTGATACTCTGCAACTGTAAATATTAAAGGAATTGTCTGAATCACACTGAAGTTAGTGCCAAACTGTCCTCGTGTAATGCAGGATTGACAGCTATCTCTTTGTCTTGCCCTCTTGAATAGAGTGTCTGTTGTATATACAGCATGTGTAGAGATCAACATATCATAGAATCAACCAGGTTGGAAGAGACCTCCAAGGTCATCCAGCCCAACCTATCACTCAGCCCTATCCAATCAACTAGATCATGGCACTAAGTGCCTCATCCAATTCTTTCTTGAATACCTCCAGGGATGGTGACTCCACCTCTCTGGGCAGCCCGTTCCAATGGCATATCAATGAATGAGACCTTTTTGCTGTTATCTGTTTTCTTTTAAAATAATTATAAACCCCAACAACCCTCAAGCAAGCAAATATAAAATCCCCAACCCAACTTTTGTCAATGTCACACTTGCTGGGCTATAAAGATCGTTACCTACATGTGTGGTAATTTCCTTTTGATTAAAAAATGCATTAAAGTAATCATTAAGCAATGTGTTTTTAACACAGATAAGCACCTTATTTTATTTCGCTAATCTGAAATGTTACTCTTTTTTTTTCCTGTTTTAAATTGTTTTAAAAGCTGTGCATCTTAACAAAACAAATCACTAATGCTAACATGCCATTCTAAAGATACTTCTTCCTTAAGTAGAATTACCCAGAGATAATGTTTATCTGATGCGTTATTACCATTTTATGGCAATAAGTTTAGGTGGTTGTAATAATGATTTCAATTTATTTCTCACACATGGGGATCTCTAGATTTTTTTTCATTGAAGTACCTGTGCTTAATGTGTTTATTCTAGTGCATGAGACTGCAGATTCTGAAAACATTTTGCTCTGAACAAGCACAAAGTATGCCATCTGATAAGACAGGTCTGTTTTCTCTGGGAGATTAATTTTTACATATGTATACATTCCACATCCCACCCCTCTACCTCAACTGGATTTATTGCCTCATTGTAACCTCTCTAGCTGAAATTATGTTTTGTTCCTCATAAAAATGATCTCTCATGAAGCCATTCAACACTGACCTTTCCTGAGGTTTATTCATTTATTAATCAACTATTCTATTGTGAACTCTGTACTTGGTTCAATGTTACATTATCATGATAACCTGGATTTTCATTACCCAGTGTTGAAATATTTACACCTGGTTAACTTTGTCTTTTACAGCTTCGATCAATAGACGCTTTATAGGTATACCTGAAAAAGAATGTTTATATTCATTTAAATGTATTCTTCTCTACAAGTAACAGAGAACAGGCTTGGAAATAGAAACACTCTTTACATTTTGATTTTTCTCTATATTTTACATAGACCTTCCTGTTGGTTACAGTATCAATGAAACCTTTCTACATGCTTCTTCTTTNATTGAATTTGTACCATGAATATGTAATATTTGGAATATCCTGTACTTCTTCTCTCCTATTTTACAGTTGTCTCTGGTCCTAACGCCTATTTTTTCACTCATTTGAGTTGGCAGCCCAGACTTTCCGCTGATGAGTGGTAACTGTAGTTTTTCTTGTACAGAAAGATTTAGTGATCAACCAAGTACAACGTTTGAGGTTAGAACACTGTATTTATTCAGTTATTGCCAAGCTCCTTCCCTTTACTTGAAATGAAACTTCCACAGACATTATTTTTCATCCATTTTCTATGAAGACTTGGAACGTATCACCTGAAGTCCAGCCTGAAATTAGTCTCAGTGGCAAAATCAGAGTTTGTGTTGGTGTGTTCTAGCTGTCCTGGGTTAGCAGGACAACTGCTGTTATTAATCAGCAGATTCAACTCAACCCATGACATTAGTGAACAAAATTTACAAAGAGAGAGGCTGAAAACATGCCATTGTGGAGCAGTGTCTGGTTCCAGGAAGAGCAGAGTTATTGCTTGGTTTCAATTCCAAATGGAATTTTCAGCAGAAAAGTAACTGCCTGTCTTTCTTACATGAACAATATCTCTCGGAATAGATTCTGCCAGCCTTTTTTAGGGATTGCAAGTTTTATAGGCTTGGAATAGGTAATTTTTCCTTTCATTTGTACCCAGCAGAGCAGAAAATCCTGTAAAGCTGTTGAATTAATAGGTTATATAACAGCCCTTTAATGCTGCTTAAGTTCTATTCTCATCCATGGTCACTGAGCATTGCCCACTTTCTGATTTCTATACACACATGGGATGTACACTTTAATCCCAGAGCTTGTAACAGAGTATCCTTAACTGGCAAGACTCATGCTACTTCTAAAGAAAAAAAGAAAACAAACCAGCACAGTTCTTTCTGAGTCCCAGACTACAAACAACTGAACTCATTAAACAGTTGTTCATTAAAGTACGTAAAAGGCCAAATCAGTTTATGCATAGTAGAAGCACACAGGGAGGGAACTTTGAGTTTTATTATAAGGAAAAAAAAATACAGAAATGCACCAGGAAAATGAGGTTGGAAGATATGTTGTAATATGCTTCTAAGTTTGTGTTAGAAGGAGGCAGGAGGATTTGCATTGAAAAAATTGTAGTCTGGGACCCAGGTCTATGATATGAGAAAATCTGGAAGCAACCAATGTTGTCCTGAAGAACAGATTATGTAGGTAGGAGGATACAAGTAGTGAGATTAAAACGGGGAAATACAATTTTACAACAAAAATGTTACTGGTTAACAACACAGGCTTTGGTCTCATTTACACTGCCTTAGGGTGAGACCAACTGGCTGCTCAGCTGATAAACCAAAGAATATCCACCAGAGCCTGGGGCAGTTGGTGTGTTGGATAGGTTATCTAATGGACAAGTGGGCAGATGGATGATAGTGTATTCAGAGAAATGCACCACACAACATTGTTTTCAGTGCAGTATCAATTTAAAAAGTACTTTTACAGTAGGAGAATGGAATTGCATAATTGCCCCAAATTTGGGGAAGAGAATTCTGTAACACACGTGTAGACGGTTGATACAATCTTCAGATTCCTATGATTAAATCAACTTTAGGGTTAAATGCAATTGCAACACTTGTATGGATGTGGTGCACTGAAACCTCTTGGACATCTCAGCATCTCCTTTTCAAAGTTTGAGGAATGAAATGGTGATAGTCTGCCCTTTGTTTTAGATATTAGATTTTAGATAGGTTGCTGCTCAACTACAGGTACAACACAGCAATGGACAGATTTCTTATTTAAGAGCTGGCTATTTCAAAAGATCTCTGTGATGTGAATTGTGCAGTTAGAAGATAGTTTTATTTTTTCCCATGACATTACACATGCTGAAACTGGGAAATCATTGCTCTGTGCTGATGCCTTCTTTCCTTTCTCCCTCAAACTTTCCCTCTCCTGAGTGATAGGAATTTGTTCGTTTGTTTAGATATTTGTTCCTGGAGAAACTTATTTTCTGTGCTTTCATAATATGAAAAGAGCTATGTTGTATGTAGCTGTACTTGATCTCTTACATAAAGAGAAGTCACAGTAAAACATAAATGCAACAAATACATATGTTTAGAGCCTGAATAATATCTATTCCCTTTCCATGTGCATTTCCTGTAAAAACACATGATTATATAAAGTGTGTTTAGACTGTGTTATAAAGGTAATATCATAATGCCTAATCTCAAGGCTGGGATTGTTATGTGTTATTTGACTCTGCAGAAATGCCACTTTAAGATATGGAGAACTTCCTTACAAAAATATTAGTTCCATCGCTTTCCATGTTAAAATATGTCTTATGAGTACTCCCTAAACAGCCCTGGAGAAGGATCATTAAGGGACAGTCTTTGGGGGATGTGGAAAAAGTCAACAAAATGTTAAACCAAGCAAACTGCTTCTTGCATATTCTTTAGTGGGTGGAGCTTATAGTAACTGATAGTAACTGTTGAAACCTACTGGAAGATTAATCAATTTAGCAATTTTTACTTTCTGTATCACAGAAGATCAGACACTGAGGGACAAATAGCCTTGCTGGAATTCATGTAGATGCTTGTAGATAATGCTAAAAGGGATAATCTAGAGAGGTAGGGGTTACTGACTTCAAAGTATTTGTGTTATGGGTCTTTTACTCCATTTTCTACAACTTTCTACAAGGACCATGCAATAAAAAGCATTCAACTACTTCGCTGTTTATAATCACATTAATTTGAATTTTCCAATAGCCAAATGATGAAATTTATTCAGGAGGAGGGGAAGGCTGCAGAATCATGTTTGACTAGACACCACTGATAAATCAGCTCTTGGGAACCAGGAGTAAGAGGACTAGGACTCTATGCAAGTAGTTTTATCCTAACAGGCTGAAAGTCAGATACTGCATATGGCAGTAATTAAAGTGTTATGTTACAATTCTGAGAATGGTAATCTGTTTTCCTGATCAATAAACAGTGTCAAACAGCTGAAGAGCTGCAAGTTACAATTCCCCAATCACCTGTATAGGGCTATTACATGGCAACTGCATAGTTAATCAATTAACTAACATCTGTGAAATGTCTCAATGCTGGGAGATTTTCTGTTGGATAGATTCCTGAGCAAGACTGCTAAGCTTCAGAAAGGCAGCAAGACTTGGAAAAGTGTTAGTGCAGTTTCCTTTCTTAGTGATTGGGAATTAGAATTGAACAAGTGGCTGAAATTTGTTCTGTTTTCTTGAGTCCAGTGTGGTGTGGAAGGCGATCTGAATTTTTCTAGAAGAGGCACATTCCAGTCTGGAGAAAGAGGAGAGAAAAATTATATTATAGAAATTACTTAATGATACTGTTTTCGTTGGGTATGGCCAAATGAAAGTACCAGTTACATCACTGGATATCATTCATGAAGAAAACATTGTCATTCAGTAATTGATGTTTTAAAAATGCATTGGTAAAACTAGTAACTTTCCAATGTAGTTCCTTAAACTGGAGGAAAATCCTCCAGATTCACTAGTTATTTACATTGTAGTGGCTGAATTGTTTGAAGAGACATTTACATCATCAGGTTGAATTCTGAAGTAAATTGATATATTTAATGGTAAAAAGTCAATTGTTGTGCTATGGCTATTGACTGTTAGAAAGCTAGTTTGAGTCAAAGGGCATGAACATAGGATAGTGACATCTGTTAAGGAGGTTATCTCTGATTTGCACGGAAAGCAGAATACACAATGGATCTAAAACAGATGCAGGAAAAGATCATGGGTGAAGTTGCTGAGAAATCAGCAAGGAACTGCATTAGGAGTTAAAAATACATTTAAAAATAGATTTGCACAAAAATGAGTTATATCTTTCCATGAGTATTATAAGGGTAGATAAATAAACATGCTCTAAGGAGGTGGGTACTGCCTTGATCAAGTGGGCGTTTTAGGAGCATGAGGAATGCTAGAAAATCAACAGCATCCTGTGGCAGTTTGATAACAAACTGTCTTGACTGAAAGATCTTTTTACAAGATGATTTTTAGAAATGGAAAACACTGTCCAGCTGATTCTGTGTAGGAGCTAAATTCTTGGTCATAAGAAAGTAAATTTATTTCCAGAGTAATGGTGCTGATTTTAGATCAAACCAAGGTGTATTGGAAATTGTTAATAGTTATGAATTATTAATATTAATTTTTATGATTACTACTTTAAAAAATTGGGAAAATTCCCTGAGATTCTTTGGATTTTTGGTTGACAGGAAGTAATTGCACAGAATTGAACTGTTTAAACAATCAGAACTTGGGAAATAGTAATGTGAAAACAGGAAAAATTCTAACTATGCTTATGGAGTCTTGGCATTCACTCCAGCATATGTACTCACAACGCTTTTGGTCTCTGAGTAAGTCTCTTGTATCAGAGATACTTTCAAACTCACGATAATGATCCTAGGGTAAAACACAAAATATTCCAGACAGAGGGGAAGGAGCTGCTGCTAAGCCCTTAGTGTTAGCTGCAACAGGTGGCCACCTTTAACAAGGTGTGACAGATGAGAGGCAGGAAGGCTCTGTGCTGATTGCAGAGAAATGCTCAATGCAGAAAAGCTGATGCAGAAAGGTGTGGTTTTCTAAATCATCCCCCCTTTAATTACTTGATTTTGAAAATCAAACTGGCCAATAGGCACTAGCACCATTGTTCTGGCCAATGAATTCAAAGCTTCCTGCCTCCTTTGACCATGCAGGCACGTTGAGGGCAGCACAAGACACCTCATGCACGGTGTTAAGCTCTCTGGCTCTCAAGGCGTTGCTGAGGCCAAACCCTTACTGTTTGTTCATCTATCTCAACTCCCAGATGCCACAACAGGAGGAGGAGAGCAAGGGTTAAACCGGCCTGGCAAGATTTACACCCTACCAGGACACAAGGTGATGGAGGGAACGTATGGATAGAAAATGGTCAACGTCAGGTAAGCAGGAAAATCTATCCAACTCCTTACAATATGCACCTTGTGTATACTTGTGCCATAGACAAGCTAAATGAAGGAAGGAAGGTGGAAATATTTGAAAGCTATGGCCTTTGGCAGCGAGCACTTCTTCAAGTACTTCTCTCTGCAGCCAGAGTGCTGATGCTCTCAGCTCAGCTCTGGACGGTAGTCATATCTCCTCTACCCTCTTTAGACCCAAGTAGCAGTGGATACAGTGAATTGAACTAGAATAGCAACACTGGCAAAGGGATGACAAGATGAAGAAGCAGGGACCTTGTCAAGCTACACCCATGAATGGGCCAGTGGCCTGGCATTGATGTTGCCCACAGGAAGGTGCTCAGGCCTGGGGCTGCCCTGTTTCATGGAAGGGTGGTGGGATAAGTCCTTTCTTGCCTGTCTGGGGAGTCTTCAGCCCCAAGGACTTGCTGGTCCCTGTGGTGCATCAGGTCATTGCTAAGGAGAGCAGCTGGGGAATTTGGCATGTGTCAGCACAGTTATGCAAGAAGAGGCCATAGACAAAAGCTCTCCGAGGAACAGCACACCTATTGGAGCACAGAAACTACCGTGGTGGGGGATAGAGGGCCCCAATGCCAATTCCATTGCTTTCTGTATGACTGTATTTGATCCAATGGCTTAATTTGATGTGTATTTGGGTTAAGTTACTCAAGTGTACTTGGTGGACAGCTATTCACTGCTGCTGGAGATAAAGTGTGTGCTGGACTTCATTCACAGGACTGGACTTAAAGCCCTTCCAGAACAAACTCCCAGTCCGAGGTCATAGAGAAAACCTGAATCACAGTAGAGTCTTCCACTATTCTCCAATACTTCTTTTAGCAATAACAGTAACTGCTTTTAGTGGCTATTTGCTTTACACAGAGGAAATTGCAGAAAATATCAGCTGAGTGAAAGTTAGAGGCTTGGGAAATAGATTTTATTGCTAAACTAGAACAAAGACCTTTTTAGATCTATTTGCAATTAGCTCAGTATCATATTGTCCTTCTGCTCTAGTGTTTTTTTGCTTTTGTATAAACTCATGAGAACATCTTGTACTCAGTTTTTAATTAAATTAACACATGTATTTCATAGAATCAGTCAGGGTTGGAAGGGACCACAAGGATCATCTATTTCCAACCCCCCTGCCATGGGCAGGGACACCCTAACCTAGATCAGGGGATTCATTTTTTTCATCTTTATCATTTTTTGTTCATTTATATTGAAATCAGCTCGGTAGTTGTAGAATGTCTATGGGCATTTTGGGCATAAACTAAGCACGGTACAGAACTAATATGATGCCAGAGAGGATTGTCTCATGATTGACACTAAAAGCACTTTCTTATAATTCAGATATGATGGATTACATAATCCAGTTCAGATAACTAACTCTCATGTGAATAAACGTGAAATGTGAATCCACGGAGACAACATAGTGGCTAAGGTCACATTGTCTTCAGAATTGGTGGCTGTTCTTTAACTGCCTTTTGCATCTGAACAATATTTATTAAGCCCCATATACTAAAACAGAGTAGAATGAATTTTATAGTTGACATTCTCATGAAAACCGTCCTCATTATTTTCTGCTTGGAAAAGGTCTTATGGCAGCTGTGGCGCTTAAAAAGATGAATGTAAAATAGAACAAGAAACCAAAGGGTGATTGTGCAGGCTGGCACAGGAGCTAGAGGTGGGAATTAATTTCCTCAAACTTTTTTTGGCACTTTGGAAAAAATCATTTAGGCCTGATGGTCAAAACAGCTAAAAGCTGGAGCCCCTGTGACTTCAGTAATCAGTGCTCCTAGATATCTTCAGACTTGGGCTTCAGTCTCTTGTGTTTGTTCCTTACCTTATCTCACTGGGTTGTTGTTAAATGCTCAACGGACCCTGAAGCACTATGATTATCAGGGAAAGCTAACCTCACTGTATTCTGTCCCACAATTAACTGCATGTGCAAGGACTTTCATTAATTTTGTATGAATCTTCTAGATATAGAGTGCAGGTTGCATGCTTGTTAGATGCTTTTCAGAGTTCTTTTTCATTTTAGGGAGATATGTACTGTAGAGTTTTAAACTGCTTTTTAGAAGAACTTGACTTTCCACCAAGCTATGTTTATACTGGGATTTAAATAACTTATGAATGCTTGAAATCTGATCTGATACGTTTCTGCAGGCATTCACAAAGGAAAAACCCTCATACAGGTCTTTAAAGATTCAATCAAATGCACCTCAAAATGGCTATCAATCAGTGCATCTCCAGTACTCCTTAGGTTATTACATAGAAATATATTATGGAGGTGGCATGACTGCTGGAAATTGCTTCCATATAATGAAAGCCTGTTAAATTTTTTGAAATTCATTTTTTTTTTGTCTGAAAGACTGTCTATTGAGCTAAAGCAATATTGCAGGGTCTTGCTACATTTTCTTTGTGATATACTGTGTGTGTCAAGGTCAGCTTGTGGTTAATCAAGGTCAGATTCAAGGAGCAAGGTAAAGTCAGAGGCAATATTTATGAATGGGCTTTGACTCTGCTGTAATCAAAATTAATGTTGAGTCATTCTTTCCAGTAACTTCAGGAGCAGACAAATTTGAGTTGACAGAAGGATAAAAGGTCTGAAAGTAAGCACTCCAAGAGATAGCTCCAAATGTGACTGGCGTTATATATCAGGTCCTGAAATGATAATGCAAATCTTAATTGATCTAAAGATGCTCCTGAAGTCATGTACCAAAAGTGCATAATCTTTTTTATCAGGAACTGCTGTTTACAGAGAGTGAGACAAAGATAGCAAGTGGGCAAGAGCACTTACTTTGAGGTTAAAATGTACTTCCTATTGAAGCAATTGTATTATTCTCATACAAGATGTTAAAGCTATGGCTGGATATGATCTGCAATAGGTTTTACAATATGCCTTCTACATATTCTTGTTATATTGAATTACTAATTCACAACATTCAGTCACAATCTGTGAGATCTATTTGCAACAAACCTCACTAAAGTATCTGTGTTCCACTGCACTGGGACAAAAGAGATCATAAAGGATTAGGAAATATATAGGAATGGAACATAAGACGTTTTGGCCATATTTATTTATACATTCATTTTGGCCATTAATTATTTAATTCAGAAGAGAAGAATTATTAATTTCAATACTTTAAAGTTCCCATATTCTGCAGGTATGCATCCAGGCTTCATTTTTGGTGTGTTAGTCTAATAATCCCAATGCTTCATGACAAGTTTTTGCTCTAGATGGTGCAGAACTAAGCATCACAAATGAATTATAAAGCCACTTTGAAATAAGAATAGGAGAAAATGAGATAACTGCTGGAAATATGTGGGTTGGGTTTTGAGCCAGTAGGAATTTTAGATGACTAGGTCTGTTGAAATTTGGTAAGCTTATATTGCTAAGTGGAGCTAAATTCAAGTGGCTGAAAAACTGATTTCCATTAATAATAACAATATTGTTCTAGAGTAGCATTTTTTAATCTCTGAGACATGGAGTAAACTGAAAATTTATGCTTATTAAAGCATCAATATAAATCATACTAGAAAATAGACACTAGGCAAATGATGTAATGATTCTAAGAATCTTGAAGTTCAACTTGGTTTCCTGTTGTTTTTTAACCCTGAAAAAAATGCTATGCAACTAATATTTGCAGCTACTTTGACCAAGATGTGCCAGAAATCTGTTGAAGCAACATGAGGGCTTAGCATTAGAAGACCACAACAATAACCTTCTGTTCATCAAAACTTGATATTCCAGTGTATTTTAAATATTTATAATATTGTTTACTTTTCTTCTTGATTATCTCTGGATGCAGAAGAAAGATTTTTTGCTGATCTGTTAGTCTGCTGTTATCCCTTTCTCCTGGCTGCTAAATTAATACAGAAACCAGTAAGGTATCTGGAACTGCAGACTAGCTGGTATCCTCCTCTCAGTTCTGGCAGCTAAGTATGCTTTGTCTGCTATTTTCTTAGGAGTCTCTTGTTAGTCCTTCAGAGCTCCTTGAGGATTTTCTGTTTTAAGCTTTGTGTCCTCTGCTTACTTGTGTGTTTCACAGCTGAATATCACCACTGTTGCTTGGTTGTGAATTAACCATTTTTTTCTCTCCTGGTTTTTCTGTCACTGATACAAGTACATTACCCGTTATCCTGTATTTTCCCATTTATCTTTAGAATAATTTTTGGTGATTTTTCCTCTAACTCTATTATTTGTCATATGGCCAAACACACTTAGAGGAACACTGCTTGTTTACTGGGCTGCCTTGTATTTCTACTTTATGATCTTAGTGATGTCTTCTCCTACCAAAGGAGGAACATCTGGATCTTTCCAGGATGCAACACATGTCTGTTTCTCTATTTCTGCAGTGTCTTTGAAATCTGGCAGATGCTATGTGATCTGGTCGGACTGAATCAAACTATCTTGTCATGTAGGAGTAGTCTATCACAGTCTTGGAAAATTCTTCAAGGGAAGATTTGGTTTCAACCAGCACTGTGCAGATTTTAGGCTTGTAATCATTAACTTCTGCAAACATCCAGGGAAAAAAAAAAAAAAAAAAAAAAAAGATAAAAAGGAAGATGCAAATAGTACATTGTAGTTTTCCTATGTCTTACATTATCAAATATCTTTCCAATTAAATTCTACAGATGAAGTAGGAGGCATTCTTTTAACCATTAGTAAGAGTCATGTTAAGCAAAGGGGTAAAAAGTTTATCATCTGTGGAATAGGCACTGGACACAGACAATATTCAAAGCAGGCTACACAGTTGCATGTGCACTTATTTCCTGTCAGTGCTGGTCAATTTTCTTTTGAAATTACAGAACTGATTTATCATAGCATTGTTTTTATTAACATCTAGATGCACACTGAAGAATTTAATCAGTCCATCAATTTGCTGAAACAGGAGATTTTGGACTTGCTAGGTGTCACAGACTTAAAATTCTATGGTGTGAGTCAGGACCATACATGAATAATATTTTTTTTTAAATTTTCAGTGAGTAACACGAACTCAACCGACCTGTTTGGAGACTTTGAACTAACTTTTTTTTAAGATTGAGGGCAGCATTAGAGAGTGAGATGTGGTAATTGAGGTACTCATACATTTAAAGTTCAATGTAAATGTGCATTTTTTCAGTGTCATGAGAGTTTTGATCTGCTCTATATGGATAGAATATGTATAAATCAGTACTTTAGCAAGATAGTTACGTGCAACCTCAATAGTGGGTATAAATATACATCTGTGATGAGTTATACATTTGGACATGTATCTGTTAAGAATAAGAGGTACATGTTTGTGTTGCCATTGGCTGAGGCTGTGTCTATCTGTCACATGACCTGCATGATAGGTGTTGCTTTGCTTGGGTTGCATCATTATTTGATGTTTGCTAATTGCTTGGTTGTATGTGATGGAATAGTTATCTCTTATGGGGACCCAGATTATCAATGCAAACCCAAAAGCACTCCAAAAGGAGAGGATATGTGAACTTTAGTTGACAGCATAGTTAGAAGTCTTTTTATGTGGTAGGAAGTCTCTCAAGAAACAATAGTAAACATTAAATATAAACCTGATTGTGCAACTTTGCATTTGACTTCAGCATTTTCTGAATCCCAGATCAAGACTCACATTGTAAGAGACATAATTTTGAATGAAGATATAGAAAATGTTATATAGAAAATGTTATATAGAAAATACTGGGAAGAAGAGTTTGTGTAATCAGTCTTTAATATCCTTTCACATGATTGTGGTAATTAAGAGCAGGGTTATGGACTGTGTATGATTTTTAGTTGCATAACAAAAGCACTTAAATGATTTGCATTCACAAGGGATGTTTTATCCACCTTCATGTGGTTCTCTGTCCTATCTCTAAATTTCTTAGGTCTTGCATATTAACTGGCTGTATGTTTGCTCTTCTCTCTTGCCTTAGGCACTATGCATTTTCATTCACCTTCAGAGAACAAAGTAGGTGTAAAACATTCCTACTTAGATCTGGAGGACCTATGGCCCACTCAGCACAAATGTTAAAGATTGCATTGATGCTCCAAATCTACTGTTGTCCAACATTCAGTGGTGATACCATGGCTTGCATTGCATGGAAAAGAGTAAAGGGTTTGTTTGTGGTTGGTTTTTTGTTTGTTTGTTTGTTTGTTTGTTTTCAGTAACATAGCTGCTGTGTAGCACAGGGATTTGCTAGAGCTTGAAGGAGTGAAAGATGGAAAAGCCAGTTTGAGGAACTGAGTGTGGCCTCATTAAAATCTGCCATTTCTTATTGATCCAGAGTGCATGACAATCGGTAGCAAATGACAAGCAAATTCATTGCTGTGCAGTATATCAGCATGGGCTTTGCTAAAAGATGTCTGTTAACTGTCAAATAATTCATGAAGAGAATAAAGCTGTGTAGGAGAACTCTGTGGATGTGCTGCATTCATAGTTCCATGCTAGAGATGATTTACTTTACTTTTTATGCTTGGAGTGCTGTTGCTGTTATGGTACAATATCTGAGTCACTGCTACAACATGTGTAAACATCTACATTGTGTGGTGCAAAATAATTACAGGACATAAATTCTGGAGGATCTGTGCACTTCTTGTGAAATAAGGACCAGTCTTCATCCACAACTTTCATGAAATTCAGCTATTGGTAGAATCATAGAATCACAGAATGGTTTAGGTTGGAAGGGACCTCAAGGATCATCCAGCTCCCACTAGAGCAGGTTGCTTAAGGCCTCATCCAGCCTGGCCTTAAACGCCTCCAGGGAGGAAGCATCCACAACGTCCCTGGGCAACCCATTCCAGTGTCTTACCACCCTCACTGTAAAGAACTTCCTCCTAACATCCAGTCTAAATCTCCCCTCTTCCAGTTTAAACCCATTACCCCTCTTCCTGACGTTACTAGACCTTGTAAATAGTCCCTCCCCAGCCTTCCTGTAGGTTCCCTTCAGGTACTGCAGGGGTTGGCAATGAGGATCTCAGCAATCCAGTGATGGTATAAGAAGCGCTCCTTGTGCTCAGCTCCTATATCCTTCAGCCAGCTGGCTATCCTGTGCTTTCACGTGGGATTTTTAGCTTTGTTAAAAGTTGTCCAGTGACACTGAGTGGTTGTGGATGATACAGCTGATGAACAGACATTGCTTGGCTGAGCTCACAAGCAGTAAAACTCTGCAGCTGATCAGCTTTGTCCTCGGTGTGCAGACAGGAAATAGTCAATATAGCTTTCTGGAACAACAAGAAAATAAGACCCTCAAGTCATGAGCGAACAACATCCAAAGCACCCACAAAACTCTTAATGAGAAATAGCAATATTTGGCTCAGGTTGAAAAAAAACCAAAACAACCAAACAAACCAAACAAAACAAGCAAAAAAAACCCCAAACAAACAAAACCAAAACAGAAACCAAACAAAAGAAAAAAAAAAGATGATGATAATTTATTTGGTGAGATCTTTCATAGTGTGTGTTTGTTGTTCTTGTTTGATGCCTAGCAACCAGACTAGCTTTAACAGCAGGAAAGTACATGCTTGTCTAATCCATCAAGACTAACTCTCTATGGAAAAAGAAAGAATTATAATGCTTAATAATAAATTATTAATGGAAATTAATTTTTCTAATACATAGTTTTCTGTTAAAGTTGCTAAATTGACAAATGATGAAGCCTATGCAGGGAGAGAATAGAAAGTTTCCTTATTCTCTAGTAAAGGCAAATGTTACCTGAAAGCATACAGTTCCCGCACTAGGTGGGAATAATGTACTGCCACAATATATGAGCTAGGTGTGACGCTGGCTTTGCCCCTCAATGTAGATAGTACTATTAGAATCACAGAATCAACCAGGTTGGAAGAGACCTCCAAGATCATCCAGGCCGACCTAGCACCCAGCCCTAGCCAGTCAACTAGACCATGGCACTAAGTGCCTCATCCAGGCTTTTCTTGAACACCTCCAGGGACAGTGACTCCACCACCTCCCTGGGCAGCCCATTCCAATGGCAAATCACTCTCTCTGGGAAGAACTTCCTCCTAACATCCAGCCTATACTTCCCCTGGCACAACTTGAGATTGTGTCCCCTTGTTCTGTTGCTGGTTGTCTGGGAGAAGAGACCAATCCGCACCTGGCTACAACCTCACTTCAGATAGTTGTAGACAGCAATGAGGTTGCCTCTGAGCCTCCTCTTCTCCAGGCTAAACTTCTTATAGTTTGTTTAAACCACAGGTTATTTTAATAGATGGAAATGTGATATCTAGTCTAGTACTCCACTACTTTTCCCACAAGGATTTAGAGTTATTGCTGCAATTGAAAAAAATCTTATATGTCCTATGATATCCAGGTTAGATGATCCAAACCAAAAATGTCATTTAGCCTTACAGATATGCTTGCTGCTTACCATTTTTTTTTTACTCCACTTCATTAGAGGTGGAAGCTTTTACTTCACTGGTAATTCACTGTGTGCAGTTCCATATTTCAGTTTCTGGTATTTCTTCCCTTGCAACAGAAATGCTCCCATTTCTGATTTGTCAAGCTATATCTATCAAATGGAGCCAAATACTGGTATTTGTTGTAAGTTCAATGGAATCTTCTCAAATTCTACATGTTAACAGAAGTTATATAGCTCATAATTTAGGCAGCATAGAAATGGGTAAGTATTCACATTCAGCTGTGTTGACAATGACAAGGAGAATAGAGTCTGTTTTCCAGGCTGTGCTGCACAGAAGAGAGATGCTATTTACTTCAGTGCAAGTGCTTCCTTTTCCTTTTTTAATCATGTAGATACAATGGAAGGGAAACCTATAAGCTGCACTTCTTATTTCTATGCATTCTTTCAGTGGGAAATTCAGCACTGCAGTGTTGCTGCTAACAGACAGAAGGTTTTTTCCTGGTAACAGATGAGAAAGATCTTGACCTATCCTTTGTCAAATATCAGGCTACCTGATTGCCATCAGGCTGTGTGCCTGGGTGGGCGCCAGGGTGGTCAGGTAAGGTATAACAATAGCCATTCATCACACCCAGTCTGTCTCTCCCCTCTGCCAGTAAGATAAAATGATCTAATATAATCAACTCTACAGGGAGACACAAGGCTTGCTGGTGTTTTGTTCTTGGAGAAGAACCTTGTGAAAAGAGACAGTCTACAAATAGACTGGAATGCCTCCCACATTTCCAATGTGGAAACTGATAGCAGCCATATTCATTGACTAAATTGCTTTGAAGGTCTTCTGTGGCTTTCTGCGTCTCTCTATAAAAGTGTTGTCAGAAAAAAAAAGGGTAGGGTTGTTTGTTTGTTTGCTTGCTTGCTTACTGCTGCATTTCTGCTGCAGCAGATAATGATGTGGCAATGAGAGTGGTGCCACGTGGATTCAGCTATTGATGGCAACAGAAATGAACAGAAACAGGAGAGATAACAGGGAAATGATGTAAGATTGTAAGGACCTAGACTAATCCTAGGAAAGGTTATTGTTTGGGTTGTGTGTTCTTTTCTCTGTGGTGCTTCTCATAAAGTTTTCATCATGTGTCACCTGCCTATTGGATTTACCTTACACAGGTTTGGCTTTGTTTCCTGAAATGTTCTTTTGTCAGAAAACTGCTCAGCTCATGTGGGCTTACAGTATTCATGTGTACAAATGCCAACGTTCAGTCAGTCTAACAGGAATTTGCATTTATTAGCTGAAATGAGGAAGATTTGTGTGACCACACTTTATCCTAGCAGTCATAGTTTGATGTCCAGAAGCTCTGAACGGTCCTGCAGGCCTTATACTATTACGTGGGCAGATCTTTTCATAGAGAGATGCTGAAAGAAAAGCTTCTATGAGAGGGTTATAATCCATGCAGACAATCAAATGAAAGAAAGAATTATCTTCCATGTTTTACATACTGTGAACATAGGACTGTCAGGTTTAGTAGATTCAGCAGCAGTGGTTTAAGATGTTGCTCTCCCCAGCTGTCTGCCATATGGGTAAAGGTCACATTGAAGGCTCGATCGTGAAATGAGATCTTGTACTTTGAATGGTAGAGCACACAAATATCTTGTAGAACTCCTTATTAGTTATGTATGGAAATAAGAGAGGTAAAAGAGCTCTTCAAAAACATCCATTCATTTTCCATAGTACTAAAGCAACATAAGAGCTATATATTTTAGAAGACAGTGCAATTGTTGCAAAAATCTCCTGTTATCTAATCTGTTTATACGAGACTTATTATCCTAAGTGGCTGTAATGGCCTAGTGCTGATCATGGGGAGATCCACATATGACGTTCTTTAGTGTCTCTGAAGTAGGACAATCTTGTCTGGCTGCAATGAACAAACAGCACCCTTTTTTTGGTGTCAATGGGAGCATCTTGAGTTGTATTCAATCCCTTAAGAAGCAAGTGTAACTTCTTCCCTGAAGTAGTCAGTCTATTTTTGCCTGATAACATCTGGTCTGAATCTGGTCTCTTGTGGCACAGTGAAATTTCAGGTAAAAATAGGGAAGGTAGTGCAGAGAAAATGTCAGAGCTGACCCTATAACCTGGGTTGATAAATCAGTAAGATCTGATTCATTCAAAAATTAAAATTTTAATAAAATGCTTTCTCAAGGGTTTGGAAATATTTGCTGGTTAAATTTTTAGCATGCTTCTACCCATTTATATTGTAATCCTTCTGTTTTAGCACTGATTTAAGAAATAATACTTGTGAGATACTTAGAACTGGGTCCAACCTTATAATTTAAGTCTGTCTAGAAGTTATAAATACAGACAAGGGGTTGATGCTCAGAAGCTGATGCACACTTCAACTTCTGGGCTTGTGCCAGATAAATTCCCTTTATTCTAGCTGGGTTGGTGCATTCAGATATCTATAATAAGACTGGATACTGACAGTGAGGACTGTATGTACATGAAAGAAGAAAGAGGCAGAAGAGTATCTGACTCACAGGATGATTCATAGCTCCTGATGGATTGCTGTAGGTGGATTATGCCATGCAGGTGTTACGGACAGCTTGGCTGTGTGGTGTTACTGGTGGGTTGGGGAATGGCTCTGGTTCATTGGCAGGGCTGAATCTACTCAGTGGGAGGGGCAGGGAAGATAGAACCAGGCAACAAGGGAAAATGCTGTGATATATCAACAGAAGTGGTACAGTGTCCATTCACATAGGTACTCAAAACTCCACCAGAGAGGAGCATTTTTGACTCTGAATTGTTCCCTAAATCTGCATTTCAAACGGCTGACTCATGACATGGATTTTTCTTTTCCTCTCCTTGTAATGTTAACATGGTCATATAGGAAATCTTTGCTACCTTACTGCCTGTGTTTGGTGGGTATAGCAAGTAGCTTGAAGTGAAAAAAGCTATCTATAAGTTCATAAACTTACACAATTTTGTATATATAAAAATAGTATTATATTGGGAGATAATTCTCACAAAATCAATGCTGAAGACAAGACAGAAAAAATAATCCCAAGTACTCAGTTTCATCAATCTTATTAGCCTTTTGTTTTAGACAGGCCTTGTGTATCTATCACACTGCTCTGCAGCTGGTGTGCATGCCTAGTAACACAAAAAGACATTATATTCAGGATGAGATATACTGCATTGCACATTTTAGGCTACCTTGGGTACGCCACGCTTCTGGTTTGTGATAAATCATGTTTCATAAGCGTACTGGTTGGAAAGAAAAGGAGAAAGAGGTAATGAGAATCTTGGAGAAGTAACGAGGTGATGTGAGTGTCTAGGTAATTTTTAAAGTGTGATGCAGTCTGAATGTAATTCATAATATTCTCACCTTTCTGTAAGAAAAATGGATCACAGGTATGATCTGGTTTGAAATGGGCTTCAGTCAATCAGGTGGATATAATGATATAAAACTGAAATAAAGAAAGTGATAACATTTATTTGCAGAGGCTGCAGTCTGCCCTCTAGCTCAGGCACTTTATCCTGAAGGGCATTTTTAAAATGTTGGTGTAATTACTAATATGAGTCATAGCAGAATCCATTAACTTTGCCTGTTTGGAAAAATGCATGAAATCCAGATGCAGAATGATCAAGAATTTTGATTCATTCTTCTATTTAAGAAGCATAATAACTATCACTTGTAAACCTTGCATGTTGGACCAGATTTTATCTGAACAAGTCTGGTGTGTTGATTCTGATCCAGCTTCAGCACAAATAAGTGGGCAAACTATGTGCCTTTTGAGATTCTATTGATTGCAAACCCATAGCTTTGTATGTTTTAAAATGAAATTCATTCAATGAAAGCACAGTTGATAAATTAAGAGCATGCCATATCCGATTATGAGAGATTTCTGTTTCCTGCTTAGTATGTGGTATCTGTGAAGGAGTTAGCACAGAGATCTGCTTTCATGGACAGAAATGGTTCAAGAGGGAGTGGTAATTTGCCAGCGTGAGCTTTTGATGATGCAGTGTTTTTAACGTAATGTCTTTTTGGAGGGTTTTGGCAGAGCTATTCTTGTGGCATTTGACAGTGCAGTTCTCTCCCTCCTTCTGGCAAGTGTAGCTTCACTTACACTTAGTCAAATTAATGTCTTCCATTTAATATAGTGAGCTGGTTTTCCAATTCCTCTCTTTGAAGTCTTTAACACTAGGACTGTAAGCAATAGAACCCAGAATTTGTACCAGGGACTGATTTGAAAACCAAAATAGACACAAATAGAGGTGATAGATTACCTTTCTGAGCATTCAGGCTCTCTTCCTGTACCAAATTTCTCCTTGCATGGCACTTGCATTTTCTTGCCTTTTAATCACTACTGCAGTACTGTGGCCAGCTTTCACAGTAATTATATTGGAAGTGTTTGCTTGTGCACATATCATGAAGATCCTCACTAAAGTTGATGTGCTGTGCAGACATATCGGAGTTAAAACATAATTATTATCTTCTTTCATGGCACAGCACAACAATTTCCAGTTACTGCTTACAAATACCAAAGCACAGCAGAGACTGCAATTTACTTTAGGAATAATTTCCATTATCAATGAATCATCTCTTTTTTATTAGATGAGAAAGGCAGGCATGCCAAGTCCCAGTGTACTGGCACATTACAGAAAACTTATAATAAGGATGTGTACTTTTCCACTGAAGTACTCAGTGAATCTCTTTGCAGAACAGATTACCAAATTATTGAGAACATCAAAGCCAATGAATTCCCACATTCTCATGATATATTAAGTGATTAAACTTCTCAAATTCCATCTAGAGGAGTCCCTGACTCTTTTTCTAAATGAAATTTAAAATTGTATATTATTTCAGTCTGGAAAAGCAGTAGTGGAAAATGCAATCAGAAAATGTAGTCATGTGCACTGCATATCAGATATCAATGCCACTGTAACAATAAAATATCTGGTGTAGAAGTGACACCTGCCATTCTCTCCATAATAAGGCTCCCTGTTACCCCTGTCACAATAGATGGGGTCAAGTTTAAATGAGACATGGAGAAAATGGCTGCTAATCACAGCCAAATAGCCTTTAGTTTCCAAGGAGTACAGCTTTGTCTGGTTTGTCTGTGAAGATGTTTGAATCATAAACCACAAGTAACTATATGGATTTCTATCTCTGATTCAAGTGTGAATAAAGAAGTTTGCCTAACGAAAATTTGTTTAGTCTTAAATTTAGCAGCAACAAGGAATGAAAAAAAAAACCTCATGCCTTAAAAGAATTTAATCTGATTTCATAATGAATTAATTCACAGCAAATGGAATTAAGTCATTGAAGGCACTATTGCGGCAGGGAAGTTTAAGGCAGGTTAAGGAAAAGTTTCAGGTTGTATAAGGTACAAGCTGTTTTACTACCCTTAGGATATTACATGAATGGCACAAACATCTAACATCTTCCAAATGATAAAATCATAGAAGGGCTTGGTAGAAAGGGACCTCAGAAAGCATTTACTCCAACCTCCCCACCATGGGCAAGGACACCTCTCAACTAGATTCTGCTGCTCAAGGCCTCATCCAGCCTGGCCTTGAACACCCTCAGGGAGGAGGCATCCACAGCTTCTCTGGGCGTCTTATTCTAGGGTACCACCACCCTCATATTGAATAACTTCTTCCTAAACTTCAGCTTAAACCTATCCTCACTGAGTTTAAAACCACTCACTCTTGACCTGTTATTATGCAACCTTATGGAAAGTCCTTCTCCATCCTTCCTGTAGGATCTTTTTAGGAATTGAAAGGCAGCTTAACATCCCTCCTGGAGTCTTCTCTTCTGCAGGTTGAACAATCCCACCTCCCTCAGCCTATCCTCATAGCAAAGGTGTTCTAGCACTTGGATTGTATTTGTGGCCCTTCTGTCGACCAGCCCTAACAGCTCTGTGCCCTTCTTAGGATGGGGACACCAGAAATGGACACAGTATTTGAGATGGGGTCTCACAAGGGCAGAATCCCCTCTCGTGACCTGTTGGTCACACTGCTCTTGATGCAGTCTACTCATACACTCCAGAAGGCAAACCATAGCCTAATGTGATATGTGATTTCCTATAGTACTCATTCATGCACTGTGTGCATTATTACATATGCCTACTTTCCATGTCCAGTTGCTGTGGAAATTATGCACTCCATCTACAGCACAATGCTACAATACCTTACATGTTCTGTTGATAAAAGTAGTGTTTTTAGTTGAATATAAACAGGAGATGTAGGAATTGTCTTCTTTCTTTGGATGATGCAAACTGAATAAAAAGAAGACTAGCTAAATAAGCAGAACTGCTTCATTTTAGCTTGCTGTGTAAATTGTTAGAGTCCTGTTCTTTCCAAGTGACTGATGTCACATACTTGCCTAGCAGGTGCTAAGGTTAGCTGTGATCTGTGAGATGGTATTTTCTTTTGCTTTTTGTCTGTGTGAATTGCCATGATCTCAGGAATACAAATGTCCACAAACTTCCCATATGAATTTTGAGTCAAACCAATCCTCTAAAATACCTAAATATTTATGTCTAAAAGCTAATACTTGTTTGCCTCCTTGATCAATTCCCCTGCATTTGGTTACATACTCCCTCCTTCATGCTAGAAAAAAAAAGTATGTGCTGCATAGTCAGCTGGTTTACAAAACCTGTCCAGATAAACTACCTAAAATTATAGCAGATTCATCTGCATTGCATGTCTTGAAGTGGTCTAGCTGAATGTAAAGCTGAAACTTGGTATTTACTTATGGTGCACTGTATCAAGTGCTCTGTCACAGCCTCAAGATCTTGCAGTGGAGGCTGATTGACCTTATTGAGGTTTTTTCCTTGAGAATGAAATTATGTGTATTTCAAGAGTTGAAATCAGCACAAATAGATTAGGGCAGATCAGGTTGGTTCATCTAAATCAGATTTTTTTTTTCCTAGATTGTACTACTAACCTCATTTGA
This sequence comes from Tricholaema leucomelas, assembly GCA_013400475.1. NCBI lineage: Eukaryota > Metazoa > Chordata > Aves > Piciformes > Lybiidae > Tricholaema lacrymosa > Tricholaema leucomelas. Next base: position 557,598 of record WAAF01019762.1, read on the forward strand.
AATGATTGAAGGATTTAAGGAAAGGGAAGTTTGAATTCCCAGTAATAGTCTCCTTTGCAACATATTCTTTGCACTTCATTATAAAATGCCCCAACAACAAGTCGAGTCTAAGAAGGATTTAAGAAGCAATGGCTTGCTTAAAAAGTCACTCCCCAAACTCATTCTTTCCTCCTGTTGGAAGTCACCCAGCTAGTCTTGCTCTCTAGTGTTTCCATACTTTGTCTCAAAGCCTAGCTGCCACTTGAGCTCTGTCAGATCAGCCTCTATGGCTGATGCAACTCCACCATGTTCACAAGTCCCCCCAGCACTTATGATAGTGCTCATGCGTAATTCCAGCCATCCTCTGATGTAGTCTGTGGAATCCCTGTTGGTGTTACTTTCATTATTATCTATTCATATTATTTATACCACTTCATGGACACTCTGTGTATTGTTCTTAAAGTGTCCCTTTGTAACAAGTAAACATTTTCATGATATTTGTTTAAACTTTTTTGTTTACTAAGTTACAATCCAAGCTTCTGACTGGCCCAGCTGGAGACATCCTGGGTGTTTAGTGAGTTTCTCTAGATTCCTCATTAAATCTGACAGGTTTTCAGCTGCTAAAGCCAGGGAAACCTGAGGATAATTTTTTTTTTTCTCAAAGACCTTACTTTACCTTGCAATATCAGCTTGGATGGTGAATGTGTTCAGGTTAGCGAACTTGAAAAAGTGAGGCAATATATCAAAGATTAGTCACAATTTAGAGCAGCTTTCTGAAGTGCTGCTGCAATGGTCAGGATTTGGAAAAAGTGGGACTAGGGGGAGGACGGATATGAGCTATTTCTCTTTTTTCTAGCTCAAGAGCCCTGCTCATACCTGTCCACTTTTAGGGATAGACTCTCACCTCCAGATTTAAACTGAAGTGGTCACATATACCGGTAAATAGTAGGCTGAAGATGAGCCAGCAGTGTGCCCAGGTGGCCAAGAGAGCCAATGGCATCCTGGCCTGGATCAGGAACAGTGTGGCCAGCAGGACAAGGGAAGTTATTCTGCCCCTGTACTCAACACTGGTCAGGCCACACCTTGANTGTTGCCAGAGAGAGTGATTGGCATTGGAATGGGCTGCCCAGGGAGGTGGTGGAGTCACCATCCCTGGAGGTGTTCAAGAAAAGCCTGGATGAGGCACTTAGTGCCATGATCTAGTTGACTGGATAGGGCTGGGTGCTAGGTTGGTCTGGATGATCTTGGAGGTCTCTTCCAACCTGGTTGATTCTATGATTCGATGTTCCAGTTGCTCCTAAGTAATTTCAGGAGATAAGGATTTATTTTAAATCTGCAATATTTTCCTACTCTCTGCCCCCCACAGCTGCAAATGCCCAACCTGAGTTCCAGTTCACAGTCTGATTAACTGGAAATAAACAAGTGAAGGAACTTTATTCAGCAGCTGTAAATATTTTAATGCTAGTTCTTGTACATGTCAATTCTTGAATATGAACATTTATGAGTTTTATTTTCCTAGTCTATCAGTCTTGCACATAATTGTCTCAAGGAATTAAAAACAAATATTTGGAAAAATGAAGGCTTTATTAAGACATGTGGAATATATTTATTTATAGTAAGACTTGTCAAGATTACAGGCTAGAAAATTGCACAACATTGATCATAACTAGAGTCTGAATTTTGATCTGGGCTAACTGCTTCTGCCCCTCTGCCTACAGAAAAACCTGATCTGTCCTGAAGTGTTTTAAGATCCCTGAAAAATGCTTATTGAGGACTAAGTATCCTTATTTTGATAACTTTTGGGTTATACAAAACTTGCCAAATGGGAATAGGATTGACATAACCTCTAAAGGGGCCTGTGAAGTTTAGTATTTCCTCTCTTAGTACCGCTCTCTGGGGACAGGTTTTTCTGCAAGAGCAACCTGTTGTTCTTGTCATAGTGCTATCAGAAATCTCATAGGCTTCATTGGCTGTGAGTCCCTTATTGCCAAGGCAAAACAGCATCTGGTTACTGACTCCTTGAAAACACAGGGAAACATCTGCTGTTGTTATTTTTACTGCAAATGGTTTTGTTGTTTAGTGTATTAGTGCCATGATCTAGTTGATTGGATAGGGCTGGGTGATAGGTTGGATTGGATGATCTTGGAGGGCTCTTCCAACCTGGTTGACTCTATGATTAAAACACATGATGTAGGGGAGAGAATTAGTGGGCTTTTAGCTCCATGTCTGAGGTACAGTAGCTGCATGGTCAAGATGATACTGAATATAGTTTAAGTGGTAGTTTTTTGTGTGGACACGTGTTCATCGGCTTAAATCTGGTTTATGTCTGTTCAGTTTGCACTTGCTAAATTATGGAACGCAAAAGCCCTCTACAAACACTAAATATGGATAAGAAAAAATAAGCCATGCATTGTTCTGTTAATGGATTCCATGTGTTCTCAGATCTGCCTTCACATTTTGTCTGTTTTTTTCCCCAATCAGCTATTTGAGAATCGTACAGCAAATTAGAAGAGCTTTCAATAACCGTAACTAAACACGAAATAACTATGGCAATGAGGTGCCTGTGAATCCCCTCAGATTCAGAAAGAATGAGAGAAAACTGATTTCCTGAAACTTTTTTCCCATCATTGTGCATAATCTCTGCTAAACCTTGTTCCTATTCCTATAGAATGACTCCCCCGGTCAGCCCATCTGCAGAGGTGCACGGTTACTGTATTGTGCTACAGCCCAGAGCACCTTCAGCTGTGGCTTCTACTTCATCTCACCCAATTTAACTACCTCCAGCTACAGAAGGCTAGCAAAGAGCAGGTTGCCACAATTTTTTGAAGAAACAGCAGGAAACATCTTAATGTGACTGTCAGTCTGTGCACATACTGTAGGCGCTCACTCCCTCCAATAGCCTGGAGCTTAAAAGCACTGTTCGCTGCCAAGGAAGAGGTGGCTATCTTCAATCTGGCATCTGAAAATGACAAAGAGATCTATCAAACAGAATTAGGAGCACAGATCCTTCCTGTTCTGTTTAGCTTTGTAATTCAATCTGAGTCAAACCAGAGGCCTGGCCTGAGGAGAAGTGCTCCTTCAAATCAAATGAAGCTGGCCTCTAATTTATCATCACACAAACATGAATATGTAAACTTCCTATGTATATAAAAGATACAAAAGCATATCATATGTGACAGGGGTTATTTATCAAGGTGTGCTAAATCTGAAGCTGCTCTTCTACTGGGGTCTTCTTCAGACTTTCTATGGTCTTCCACAGCTACATCCTTTCTATGCCGCTCTGGAGATCCTGATTGAATTTGCGCCATAGGCCTGATTATGGAATTTAGAAGCATCACAGACTTTGAAATAATCTCTTATCTGCTAGTGTCACAGAGGACTTGAGAAGTTTGCTTATGCCTTGATTGTTTGGGGTTTTTTGTTTGAGTTTTTTTTTTGGTAGTTGTTATGACCATTGTGTTTATATGCTTCTGCCTGGGCAACTTCCTGAATATTTTCTGTACTATCCTGAGTGTGACCTGTGATAAGACTATTAAGACAGTCTGGTTTTTCTTTTTAGTAGTTGATTTGGTTGGTTGTTTTTTTGGTTGTAGGGTTTGTTGGGTTGATTGGGTTTTGGGTTGTGCCCTTTTTGTTTGTTTGTTTGTTTGTTATGCTCCAAATTTGCTATTTTGAAAGTACAGTGACAATGTACATGAAATATGCTAGTTAAAGATCTGTGTGTAAAGTGGGAACTAAAAGTTTGTCAACTCAGCATTACTTTTCTCCTCTTCTTCCTGGAATGCTGGTTCATACATATGGTACAACTGCAAATGAATTTACAGATGTACTTAAGAGACAAGAAGTAAAGCTACTTGGATAGAGCATTTAACAGCTTCACCTAAAACAGCTCATGCAAAAAATCACTGATGTCTTCATCTGACCTTAGCTGCTTTGTTTTTCATTCTACTTTGGTTCTCTTCCACCTTCATTTGTTTGTGTCATGCCTGATATCCTGATTGCAAACTCTCTTGTAGAAGCTACCTTTGTCATTTTTTGTCTAGTACATCAGAAAAAGGATAGTAACTTGGGTGAAATGGTTAAAAACAATGGAATATTTCTGAAGAATAGTTTTGAGCTTTTATTATTCTGTTAATTTCTTACAAGGAAAAATAGCAATGCATAAAAAGTAGCATGTTCCTCTTCTTGTGGTTCAGGATGCTGTAAAGCATCAACTAAGGAATATTAGGCTAAACTTTAACAACTTCCTTTTGTGAACCCATTTAGAAAGCAAAACTTCATCAGAGCTTTCGTGTTTGTCTTCAGTTACTACACAAGAAAATTTTGAAGATGAGGACATAAGAAGTCAACAAAGGTGTACAGAAACATTCCTGAACACTTTGTAGCAACTTGGAAATGATGACAAGACAACAGAATAGAAATGCTTTCTCTCCTCCAAAACTTAAAAATCTCAGCTAGTAGAATCTTCTTAAGAGTTGTGCATTCTTAAGAGAAACACCATTGCATTGTTCAGTTTCCCCTGAAGTTCAGTATCAATCCACAGCCCTAAAAACAAGCTGACCAACAAATCTCAGTCTTTGGGCTGTTCTAGCTCAAGACTCAAACTTTGCTGCTGGGATTTTTTACAAAAACTGAGTTTAGATCATACTGCCAGAGGAAGATATTCCATTCTCTATTTTAACCACTGCTGGTTTCCAAAATCCTGGGGAAATGCTGAAAAATGAGTAATCACTTGGAATGAAGCTGAACAGAGGACACCAGTAGAAAGAAAGTTGTGCATAGTGGTGCATTCAATTAGTGCAAACGTTCACATTCATTTGGTTCACTTGTGCTGATCTTCAGCAACTTCACTTCTTTCATCCACTGTAAGAGCTATTCAAAACTGATACACAAAGTAATGCCAGTTAAGTTCTTTAGTAGAGAACACAGCAGTGGAATATTCCTTTTCATCTATGATGGGAGGAAATCCTGGGATACTTTTGGTTTAAATTTTTTATTCCACATGTTGTATTGTCAAGTAATTTTTCAGTAATTTGGAAGCTGGCAATAATGAAAGGCTGCAGCAGGAGCAGCATGGTGCTCTGACAACTGGATGACTCCAGCATAGGCAGCAGGTCAGTAAAAAACAACTGTGTTACAAAAGTGACCTGATTGCTGAATGGAAACAGCAGGCTGCTCTTTTGTCTGTAGATTACTATCACTCTGGTTTGAAATAGAAACCACTCCACATGTGTCTCTTTTTTTCTCCCATGCTGCTCAAGTCTCTATAGGTATCTGTTAAGCTCCCTAGAAGTTTGGATCTGTGCTGCTTACTAACTCCTCTGCTCTGGTCTACTTGCCTGATTTTTAGAAACACGTTGAGAGACAGCAGCTAAAAGGAAAACTGTTTAACGCTTTTTCTGTGGTGGAGCTTTCTTTGGAGACTGCTTTTGAATTGGAAGTAAATGCCAGAGTGCTGTGGTGGTTGATTCTCAGTATTTTCTAGGAGTTACTGTCACTCTTACCTGTGAAGAGATCACCCCTTCACAGGTGCAGAAGGCAGCAGAGCTACAATTGCACTAAACGTATGACTTGTGTTATAAAACACTGCACAAGGATTCACAGTTCATTTCTTTTTACTTCCCCAGATGGATTAGATCTCTTAGTTGGTTTGTATTCTATAGTGCTTATGCCAAAGACTATTTTTTTCTTGGGTTTCTACATGAGCATGAGCTCTAAAACTGGCTCAATGAGACCTGCAGTAGAGTCTAAGCATGCAGACATTTTGAAAGAAACTGTAACTGGGGGTGTTATGTCCCCAGTACAACAGTCTGCTGCCCAGCTCTGAGCTGAATGATACTTGCTAAGGGTTCTGGAACATTTTTAGTGTAGCCTTCTTCACGGTAAGGCCAAAAAATATCTCGGACTGCTATTGGCACTTCCATTACCTATTGCAGCTGAAACCATTAATTGTAAAAGATCCAGACTGGAAGAATGACTTAATTGACTAAAAGCTCAGAGGTGCCCAGAGTCCAAGCAGCAGATAACAACAGTGAGAGGCTTTTCTCTGCTGTTATATAAACTGATATTCTCATTGAAAACAGTGATAGTAGTGCAACTCTACTCTCAATATAGGGCAGTTTGCTCAAGTCTAGCACTATGTTGATTTATCTCTTTCAGACAGAACAGAACAACCATTCCTGGTGGGAAAGAAAAAGGCAAGAAGAAAAAACAAAGGCGGGGGTGGGGTGGGGGCAAACAAACCTTTTATTCCTCTCCATAGTTTCAGGCTAGAAGGTCTGTTTGTATTAGGTGGGAAAGATTAACCAGTGGTGAGGTCTTTGGTATTTTTGTTGGTTTTCTTTCTTTTTCTTCTTTCTTTTTTTTTTCCTCTGATGTTCATACAAAAGGGGGCATTCATTTTTCCATTCAAGTGCTTGTAACTTATTTAGGCCATATTTAGGGGATTATTTTACATGCAAACACAAAGTTCTGCCAAAGTTTAATTTTCTGCATACTGAGGGATAACAAAAAAAAAAAATCAGTAAGGTTTCCAGAATCCTGTAAGACACGAACAAATAGATTGTGTTTCTCAACAACCTTACTCCTGGAAGGGTTGAACTTTCAACAAGAACTGCTGAAGGCAAACATCAGTATGCAACTTTCATCCCACATGGTAAAGGCATAAAAAGACTGAAACCGAGGATCATATAATAGGAAGTACTGAGCAAACTTAATAATAGGTGGTGCTATCAGACTTGCCTATAAATAATCCATGTTGTCACAAAACTAGTGGATATTCTCCATCCAACATTTCTGTAAGAGTCAAGAGTAAATGGTTCACCAGGTTTTCATTATTGATGTATCACAGTATCACCAAGGTTGGAAGAGACCTCACAGATCATCAAGTCCAACCTGTTACCACAGAGCTCAAGGCTAGACCATGGCACCAAGTGCCACGTCCAACCTTGCCTTGAACAGCTCCAGGGACGGCGACTCCACCACCTCCCTGGGCAGCCCATTCCAGTGTCCAATGACTCTCTCAGTGAAGAATTCTCTCCTCACCTCGAGCCTAAAGTTCCCCCGGCGCAGCCTGAGGCTGTGTCCTCTTGTTCTGGTGCTGGCCACCTGAGAGAAGAGAGCAACCTCCTCCTGGCTACAACCATCCGTCAGGTAGTTGTAGACAGCAATAAGGTCACCCCTGAACCTCCTCTTCTCCAGGCTAAACAATCCCAGCTCCCTCAGCCTCTCCTTGTAGGGCTGTGCTCGAGGCCTCTCACCAGCCTCGTCGCCCTTCTCTGGAGACGTTCAAGCATCTCGATGTCTCTTCTAAACTGGGGGGCCCAGAACTGAACACAGTACTCAAGGTGTGGTCTAACCAGTGCAGAGTACAGGGGCAGAATGACCTCCCTGCTCCTGCTGACCACACCATGTATCTGCAGCTTTGTTTAAATGTTATACCTGCAGCTGGGACAGTGGAAAGCTGTAACATCCCTTTGCTGCTGGTGCTCTGTGTTAGCCATTTTGCATTGCACAAGATGCTTTTACCGCTGGTGCTCTGTGTTAGCTATTTTGCATTGCACAAGCAGCAAAAATCTCAGGACTGTTTTGAGAACAGCAGTTGCCACAAGTTAGCTAATGTAATCAAAATGCTTTAGAATTATTTGGGAGTAAAGGATTTCCATGCAAGATAGAGAGAACTGGTGTTTACTGATATAATTGGAAAAAAAAAAAAAAGTAGATATACATTTTACATTTCTTTTGAATAAAGTGCAGGGAGAGTTTCTACCACTTGCTGGCAGAGGGGGCTATCTATCCGTGGTTAGAAGAACATCTTCCAGGCAGCAAACACAGCAGGGAAACTGGTCTCTCCCTACAATAGTGTTGTATACAGGACAAGAAAGTGAGAAATACATGACCTCACAGTGTTTCAGTGGTTTTGCTGGTAATAAGGGCTGGTATTCTTTAGCTCCTAACAGGGGGAAAAACATTTGATCTCTTGGATCACTAAAGTTATGTAATAATATTATTTTGTATGAAAGTATTTCATAAATACAAGTACAGTAGGACAGTGAACAGAAAAATGTTAACATGTTAGACTTCAGCTATTGTAAAAGGATAAATGAGGCACACATGAGAAATTTTGCTCTGTGATATTAATCTGGTTTTAAGGCAGTCACTTGTAGACTATGCCAGACGTATGTATTCCTATGTTGCCTGCCCTAAGTGACCTTACTTTGACAGAGTGGTTGGACTAGATGATTTATACAGTTCACTTCCAATCTCTAACATTATATGATTCTTCTTGATTTTTCAGACCTATTTTGGAAGAATGCTTATAGGGGTAATTTGAAAGCAATCCCCCTCTCTGTTAGTTTGGAAATACAGAGTAAAACCCAAGATTTTTTTAAGTGGCAAACCCATTCTCCCACCCCTGCCCATACTAAGATCTCTAAATAACGAGAGAACAGTGATGAAATTTGCCATTTAGCAAAAAAACTCTGGCTAGGCTAGTGAGCATTCTTATTTGAATACAGTGCTTTGTTTGGCTATCCACGCCTGGACTTCTCTTAAGCTAGTTTGGTCTGAATCTAAGACAAAGGAGATTCCCACACCTTCTAATAGGTAGTATTCAGAGAGATTTTAAACATCCTTCTGAAGACTTAGCTGGTATTTGACCATGACAAGGCCATCTTGACTCTGCTGCAGCTCTGGAGTGCTCAATGTGAGCTTGTTGCCCAAATGTTTTCCTTTAGGGTGTTTCTTCCTCTTCTACTGCTGCGTGATCAGAGTAGGTTCAAGTGTGGTCAGGTATGTGCATAGGATACTGTAGTCCCAGCAAGGGTGGTGTAATTAGGCTGTTCTTGGCTAGCAAGTGGAGTACTGCAGTTGGCAAACAAGCACTACTAAAATCATATTTCAGAAGTGAGATAGAAGATCAGTACATGAAGTACATTGTCTGTACTTCTTCTATGTGAGTTGTAGGCTCCCCCTTTCCTGCTCCACATGTCTATGTTAACTGAAGTCTACAGGGAAACCCACATAATTAAAAGGCACTGAGGTCATGAGCTGGTTATGAGGCAATTTAGGTTTGTTGTGCAGGCCTGTTGGGTCAATGGAGATACAAGTCTGCTTTTGATAAGAACAATGGTCTTCTATTGTAAAACATGAAGGAGTAAAACACGATTTGCAAAAGTCTAGTGCCTCACTGAGGCTTAATCAGATTTTCAGAGATGTATGTAGCATTCTGTTTCACTTGAAGATTCACAGGCTTTATCCTGTCACTACTGAAGTATTACATCTGAGATATGTCACAGCTCAAGTAACATCCTAGTTGAAAATAACATCTGAGTAAACATTTACTCAACTAAGAAACTAAACTGTGGGAAATAGTGCTTGAAATTAGACTAGAAAAGTAGAAATCCCATTTAGCTTCACATCTCCCTAGATCTCAAAAAAACCTACTTGGAGTATGCTTCTTGAAAGCCTCAGCTGGCATTAGAGCATGTGCACGTGTGGGCCCTACCTATCTGTGCTAGAAGTCATGCGTCTTATATCATCAATTCATGTTCATCAACCTTTAGAAGCTTTATTGATTATGTTGGCACCTTCAGCTGTATTTTATCCCTCATGTCTAGTTTAAAATGAGTGAAATACCACGAGTAACCATGCCCGTGCCTTCTTGCACAAGACAGGTATTTATAAAACCCACTTCCCTCATTTCTCCTGTATTTTGGAATTCATTCTGAACCTTCATTTGAAATGAAACAAGGCTTAGAATTTATCAAGGCCTGAGGGCTGTTTTTCTCTTGCAGCGCTCTCTTCTGTCCAGCTCCCCTCTTTTGTTGAAGTGCAATCAATGGTCTTTGTATAGTTTCAGATGTGGCACAAAGATGTCTTCATGTTCCTGTTAGGGAGATGTGATGTGTGCTGCCAAAAGGAGAAACTTCTTTTTGCATTGGTATTTTACTTGTCCATTTAAAAAATAATACAAGCTGGTCTTATTATATAGATATATGGGAGCACATCCTATATTTCTTTATTCCAACCAAAAGCCCAGCATGATTAGATGAAGTCCCTTGTACAGCCTTAGGACAGGTTTACGTTAATGATGTGAAAGACACTTCTATTTTCAGGGAATGTTACATGTCCATCAGACGAGGGAGATCGATGGCATTTGCCAATCACAGGAATACTACATTTTTTTTTTTTAAAGTACAGAGTGGCTGGAGAGCAGCCAGGAGGAAAGGGACCTGGGGGTACTGGTGGATAGTAGGCTGAAGATGCACCAGCAGTGGGCCAATGGCATCCTGGCCTGGATCAGGAACAGTGTAGCCAGTAGGATGAGGGAGGTTGTTCTTCCCCTGTACTCAACACTGGTGAGGCCACACCTTGAGTACTGTGTCCAGTTCTGGGCTCCCCAATTCAAGAGAGATGTTGAGGTGCTGGAACGTATCCAGAGAAGGGCAACAAAGCTGGTGAGGGGCCTGGAACACAAACCCTATGAGGAGAGGCTGAGGGAGCTGGGGTTGTTTAGCTTGGAGAAGAGGAGGCTCAGGGCAGACCCCATTGCTGTCTCCAACTACCTGAAGGGAGGCTGTAGCCAGATGGGGGGTTAGTCTCTTCTCCCAGGCAACCAGCAACAGGACAAGGGGACACAGCCTCAAGTTGTGCCGAGGGAAGTATAGGCTGGATGTTAGGAGGAAGTTGTTGCCAGAGAGAGTGATTGGCATTGGAATGGGCTGCCCAGGGAGGTGGTGGAGTCACCGTCCCTGGGGGTGTTCAGGAAAATCCTGGATGAGGCACTTAGTGCCATGGTCTAGTTGACTGGCTAGGGCTGGGTGCTAGGTTGGACTGGATGATCTTGGAGGTCTCTTCCTACCTGATTGATTCGATTCTATTCTATTCTATACATTTGAGATTTTATTTCTTCAAATGTTCTTTTATAGTTATGACAAACCTAAAACTATTTTTTGAAGGTTCTCCAATGTTTGGCTTTGAGTCAGGTGCAATGAAGCAGTGGAACGGAGGGAGAGCTTGTTTTGGCCCTGCACTTCTGAGTCATAGTATCTCCAAGTGGATATTTTGGATCCTCAGGCTAGCTTTCAGCCTTGTGGGGAAAAATCCTTACATGTTGGTTCGCTGTTTTTTCTTGATTTGGGGAGTGTTTAGTTCTTTGTTAGCTTGATTGGTGGTTGTTGTTTGTTTTTCTGTATGACAGATCTTTGTTGTTAAATGCAAACACTTTGCAAATAATGAATTTTCTGAAAAATCTCAGATTTCATTTAGTATTTTTACTCTACACCTTGGTATTGCTGAAAACCTCAAGGATTCTAGGGTCGGGTGATCCATAGCAAACAAACTCCTGCTGCTGTGAAAACTGGAGATGGCATGGTGGTGCCTCTGCAATGGGGCTGTTTATTGTGGGAGTGCTGTGCTACTCTTGGGGCCTCACAGCTGGGAAGCCTCAGCAGTGACTAACTGAAGCAGCTGTACAGCTGCTTGGATGCTTGTTGTCAGAGATTTTTATCACTTTTCTGCCCTAACCTTCCTACTAACATGTAAATAAAGTGATAATATCGATAATTATGTCAATGTGTGCCATTTAGCAGGCGTATTGCATGCCTCCTTTCATTTGACTTAAGGGGTTCTCAGTAGGTGTGCATCCATAAACAAGTCAGATGCCTAAAGAAAGATAACCTGGGATTTGAAAAAGAGTCATAACTTTAATTTGTGTATAATCTTACTTACACATTTTAACAACTCATTTCAGAGGCTGTAGCCAGGTGGAGGTTGAGCTCTTCTCCCAGGCAACCAGCAATAGAACAAGGGGACACAGTCTCAAGTTGTGCCGGGAGAAGTACAGGCTGGATGGCTGGATAGTATATGGCTGGATGGTTAGAAGGAAGTTCTTGCCAGAGAGAGTGATTTGCGATTGGAATGGGCTGCCCAGGGAGGTGGTGGTGTCACTGTCCCTGGAGGTGTTCAAGAAAAGGCTGGATGAGGCACTTAGTGCCATGGTCTAGTTGACTGGACAGGGCTGGGTGCTAGGTTGGACTGGATGATCTTGAGGTCTCTTCCAATCTGGTTGATTCTGTGATTCTGTGAACTGGTGAAAATTTTGATTTCTTTTTTTTAACCTATGGAAAGCCAGTTCAATATTTAGGTAGTGTGTCTCATTAGAAAAAAAACCAAAATCTTTGGTTATCTCAAAATCAAAAAATAGCTGAAGGATAAGAAGCAAAAGCTATCCAGAAGGTGAACTTGCATCTCTCGGTTAATTTTCAGTTACAAAGGGACCAACTGAGCTCAGAGCTTCAGTGTTGTTGTTATTGATGCTTAAATTTCTTCTGTACAAGATTTGTATTTTTCCATCTCATCTCTTTTACTCTTCTCTCAGTGAACAAGGAATAAAAATCTAATGTAAAACCAATAAACCCAGTTTTGTTTAACCATTTTCTATGGACTGAATCTGAAGCATAACCTAGCATTTGAATGTCAGCCTAATAGCTCGTCATGTGACACATAAGCTATGATGAATGTTCTTCGGTTTTTCTGCATAATATGCATTTATCAATCTGTAGCTCAACTTCTTACATTAATGTTTTCTTGAAAGTCAAATGTGTCATAAGTATCTGAAGGCTGACCAGGAGTGGGGGACAGGCTCTGCTCACTTGCTCCCTGTGATAGGGCAAGGATCAACAGGTGTAAGTTGCAGCAAAAGAGGTTCCCCCTCAACACAAGGGGGAATCTCTTTACTGTAAGGGTCACAGAGCCCTGGAATAGGCTTCCCGGGGAGGTTGTGGAATCTCTTTCTCTGGAGACTTTCAAGGCCTGTCTGGATGTGTTCCTCTGTGATCTGTGTTAGATAGGATTGTCCTGCTCTGGCAGGGGGGTTGGACTCGATGATCTCCTTGGGTCCCTTCCAACTCCTAACATCACGTGATCCTGATCATTTTGCTGCATCCCATCTTCAGCAGATGGGAGCTTCTAGCCAGCATCCATACTTAATCATACTGCATCAGGCAGTTTCAGAGCTACAAGCAGAGGCTACTTTCAGGTTTTCAGATGAGTTTTGTTACTAGATATTTACACATACTGTACCTAGTCACCTTCTATGTTTCAAAAGCGCCTGCACATTTAAATGGCAGCTTACCATTTCATTTAAAGCTGTGTTTGCAATTGTTCATAGGGTATGGAGAAATAGAAATTATGTAGTACAGTGGGGATTTTACACACTAAACAGTAAACAAATTGGAATTGTTTGGTTTTGTGATTGTCACAGGCCTGCAGAGGTACCCTGCCGTTGCAGAAAAGAGGGTTGCATTACATATGTGTTGTGATAGAACTGGACTCTCTCAGCACAGAGACTGTCACAGCTCATGCAGCTCAGAGCAGTTGCTCTAATTTTTGTTGAGTTCATGGAGGTCATCCAGTGACTGAGTACCAGAGGATTTGTCCTGACATTGCACCTTTCCTGTGTTCTCAGTCAGAAGTAGAGCAGAGAAAAATTGCATCTAGGTTAACTGAAGAAGAATTTTCTGAAGCTGATGTAGAGGGCACTAAGTCAGCTGTGCTATTGATTTTTGTGCAAAAGAGAGCTGCAAAGCAGATATAAGAACTTGAACAATCAAAATCATTTGTTTTAAGGTTGAGATAATTTAAACTATTTTGTTGTATACTCAAACAGATGAGCAAACAGGGTAAATCATCTAATGAGCACAACTTAGATATCTGTTTTGTGTTACTCTTGGAAAAACCTGAACAGAAAGGTGGGCAAGTTAATACAGTGTGGAAGTGGTTGAGTTAGCTAGGTAGAAATTTGGTCCTATCATTTTGTCCATCCCAGCTGGAGAAAAGGAAAAAAGGAATGACTTAGAGTAAACATAACAGAATACCTCAACCTTGTTAACTTACCAGTTAGAAAGGTTTGTTGCAAGAAGCACTTACACAGTAGGTATTTAATTAGTTTCTGAACTCTGTGCTGCACCAAACCCATGTTATTTCTTTCTACAGTAAACATATTTTTTATTTTATCATTTTCTATTTCAAATGAATAAAATTTGAACCCTCTCATAATATCAATTGGAGGCCCTGCTTCCTTGTGTATCGTAACATCTAGACTTAAAGGAAATAAATGAGTCAGTTAAATAGACTAAAACATTCCAAATGTCTGTTGCAGAAGTGGCTTCACTTTCAGAAGATGGTGGCTAATTGTGACTCCAACACAGACAATAACAAGGAAGTTATCTCACTCTCTATTTTTTTTTCAAAGTGGAAACCTTTTATCAAAATAATGTTTTCCATCTGCTCTGAGATTTCACCAAGCTGCTGGATCAGGGAGTCAGAAACGAGAATTGTGATGTCTTTGCAGTGTGATGTTCTCATTGTAATGTGAAATGTGGGGAGAGTGCATTGAGTTAGACTGAGAAAATCAGTAGAATATACTGTACACTTGGCTTCTAAGCTATAGTGGGAATAAATGTTTCTGGCCTGGAGTCTCTTATGGGATATGTGCTTTTAGAGTGTTAGAAGGAGAAGCAGGATAGCTTTCTAAAATGTACATTTCAATCACAGAATCAACCAGGTTGGAAGAGACCTCCAAGGTCATCCAGTCCAACCTAGCACCCAGCCCCATCCGGTCATCTAGACCACTGCGTACTTCAGTAGAACTTGCACAGTGAGGGAAAGTACTACTAAAACTTGCTTTGTTACAGTGTAAGCCTTGTGTGATTTCTTTAATACATAGAAAATACACGGGAAATTATGGGCACTGACTATAAAGCAAAGCAAAGTGTTAGTTTTTATAACTTAGGCAATGGCTCCATACTAGATAACAAGTAAGAATTTTCATCCTTGAGAAGAGTTTAAAAAAAATTGAAATAAGAGCATCTTGAAAATAGCAATTATTAATGATTAGAGGAAGTAAATCTAATGGAGTTTACTTTTTGATGAGTCATTTTAGAAAGGATAAGTGAAATAGATGTATCAATTAGAATTTGCATTTGAAACCCACATTATATGGACAAAATATCTTGGATATCTGTATAATCATGGTCTGTATTGCACTGTATATCAAGACTGATATACAAGTGTGTTTAGAGAAAGGTCTGCTTGCCACCCAAAGCATTTCAGGCTTTTGTGACCTTATTACCATTTCTCTCTTCGTGAAAGCTGGTGATGAAAGTGCACTCAATAGATCTCTTACCATTATCCAGCCTGTTTCCTGTGATCTTCTTAAAAGAGTTAGGGAGAATTCCTAGCTGGGAAATGAATCTTAGGGTTAATGCAGTCTATCTTATCTCAGATCCCACTGGGAGAATAGGCTTTCTGTAATTCAGCTGCAGGTTATCCCTTCTGCGTGCAGACAAGATGGATGGGGAAGTACAACTGCTTGTTTAAAAAAAAAAAAAAAAAAGGTGGGAGGAGGTTTTTGAAGACGAGAAAGACGAGAAAAAAAAATTGATTCCACTTGGGCACATGAGCAGAAAGGTTTGGATGTAATAAACGGGACATTTTTAGAAAGGGTTGCATTTTGTTCTGAGTAATAGATTCAGAGAAATATGGAATGCACATTATTGAAAGGGATAAAGTCATGTTCTCAGGGTCTGAAAGTAAGACTAGGTTCTTTTATTCATTACATCTGCTAGCTATCTCCTGGTTAAATAAAAACTCTTTTAGATTTAGTAACTTTGCTCTGGATATTGTGGCATCACTGTGCATGTAATGGTTTGAATAAATTTCGTTTATATAACTAAACAGAAAAGCAATCACTGGCAGAGAAAGCTCTGACTGCAATGTGTTAACTCTTTAGAAACATATTTTCAGCCATTGTACACGTTGAGCCTCACCTACAGTACTTTAGACAACTGCAAGTAATTAGTGTGGCTTTGGTTTGTGCTTTGGTGGGGTGGGGTTTTTTGTTGTTTGTTGGAGGCTTTTGAGTTTTGTTTGCTTTTCTGTCTTTCAATTGTTTTGTTTGTGGTTTTTAGATTGGACTATATAAAGTAACCTTGTAGATCAAACAGTTGATTGTAGACTATACACAATTCTACATGCTTTCTTTTTGTAGTTGTGGCAAGAGCAGGTAATCTTTAATAAAAGTAGAATTTCGTATGGAAAGTAATTTTATAGGAAAATATCTAAGTACTTCTTTTTTCCCCCCCTTTTTTCCCTTTCTTTTTTTTTTTTCCTATTTTCCTTCTCCTTTTATTTTCCTTTTTTCTTTTCTTTTTCTTTTCATTTTTTTCCTTTCCTTTTCCTTTTTCCCTTTCCCTGTTCTCCTTGCCTTTCCCTGTTCTCCTTGCCTTTCCCTGTTCTCCTTGCCTTTCCCTGTTCTCCTTGCCTTTCCCTGTTCTCCTTGCCTTTCCCTGTTCTCCTTGCCTTTCCCTGTTCTCCTTGCCTTTCCCTGTTCTCCTTGCCTTTCCCTGTTTTTTCCCTTTTTTTGCCTTTTCTTCTTTTCCATTGCCTTTTCTTCCTTTCCCTTTTTTCCTGAAGACTAGAGCAATCTGAAAGGACTGTGTAATAGCGGGCTTGTTCTCTAGAGATTGTACTTCACCTGGAGCTACTGACCATAAGCCTATAAACATATCTGTATTTTGATTTCGGTTGAGGTACAAAAGCAAGGCTCTGAGTAGAATACACACATTTTTGGTAGTAAAAAAAGCAAATTCTTTGTGATCCTGGTGAATGATTGGTACATCCACTTTGTGTAAATCTACAGAGAATATGTACTATGCTAACTTTGAGCCGTGTGCTTCTCAACTCAGACTGAAACAGGACAGATGCTAAGTTTGGAGGTTGCCAGTTCAAATTCTTAGTGTTGGCCAAAGACTTAGTTTCACATGTGCATGGAACAAGTAATAGTATTATGTATTGTGGGTATATGTTGCAGATAGCAGAGAATGTATACACTAAAGCAGAACTATTGTTTTATGAGTAGCTTCATCATTTTACGACAGCAGGAAATTGCAAGTTAGAGGTAACTTTTATTCATTCTCTGCTGATGTTGTGCAGCAATAGCACTGGAAACAGCCCCTCTATGTGTGTTAAAAAGCCAACTGTATTATCTGGTTGTTCCTTCCAAAATGTTGGAGAAGGAAAGTAGAGAAATTGTTTAGAAATTATTTTTAGGGACTATGAAAAAGAAAGCCACTGGAATATATGTAAGAGAGTTTGATGTTCTTCATTTTTGTTTTAGTGTTCAAGAAACACGATCTGTACAAAAGAGATCTTCAATCTTGCATCCCCTTTCTCCATGCACATTTCTGCTTTGCCTTCCTGCAAGTGTTGCATTTTCAGGGAGAAGGCAATACTTATTTAAAGTAAATGCTACCTTCCAGATTTCAAAGGGGAATTTTGCACTGAAGTAGCTGAATTAGGTGCATGGATACTACAGATTGCTTTGGGCTTGGACACAAAATCTGTATTTAGGCCAAACCCCTTTCTCTGTTGCCATGGAAAAATAATGCGATAATGAAGCTGAAGTGCTTCATGGTACCTCCCCATGGAATAATGAAAACACTATTCTTGCTTTCATTATCACTTCTGCATTACACCTTGCTTTCACTGATGACGATGGATAATTGTGTGGTTTATGTGCATTTACTTAAGGTATTGGCATGCACTTGTGACATGCTAGTCTCAAAATGACACTGCAACAGGAGCTAGCTTCTTGGAGAGTTCTCCAGGGGGAACTGTGTTGATTGAATTATAATCTTACAGAACAAATAATGGTTTTCCCAAATGAAACTTCCTTTAATTTGGAACACTGTATTCAACAAAAAGTTGCCATTGCTCTCTTTGTCCATCAATTTAGATGAGAGGGATAAAAATGGCCATGAGAATTGTACAAGCCAAGTGCCTTGTCATGGTCTTTTGTGAGCTTTGAGTTAAACCTAAGCAGCAAAGTATGACTCAGTTTTAAAGAGCAGGCTTGGGGAGAAATCAGAAGACAGATACATTTTATTGCCTCTGTGGTCAATTTTAAATGCCTTTAATCTGCTATTTTGTCAGGGCTTACAGAATGCTACAACACATTGCTTAAAAACCTGTCTTGCTTTGTCAGTATTGTGAGGCACTCTAAATCCTTCTCCCCCTTTGCTCTGTCTTGGGAGGTTTCATTGGGGGAAGAAGTTGCAAAACTGTTTCACCTCTCCCTCCACCTTGCAAGGGGAACAGGGAAAGGCACCTTTTCCACATATGTACTGACTTGTGGGAAAGCCTGTGCTGGAATCACCTGGTGATTGTCTGGATTCTTTGTACCCAGGGTATGTATAGCAACAGACACATTATCTAGAAGAAGACTATAAATAGAGTGAGGAAAAAAGCGTGCATGGTTCCCACGTTTACACCGTTCCTGCTTTCACATCATTCTGTGCAGTTCTGCTCTAGTTCTGCCCTTGCACAGTTTGTTCTGCTCCCCCACAAGTCTGCAAGTCCTTAAGTCCATTTGAAAGAGAACTACCAGTAGCACCTGGACCTGGCTTCTCTCAGACCACCATCTCTTCATTTCTTGCTCGCTACCCCAAGATGGAGAATGCGGCTGCAGTTTGGCTTTTTTCCCTGCCCTGCTAAGACAGCGCTGCTCCACGATCTGTGCCTCGTGGAAGTTGTGTCTACAGACACTTTGACTTTGGTGGGTTTTTATTCACATCAGACTTTGCCACGTAGATATGCAACTGAAATATAACTTGCAGTTTTGAAAGCTGCTGCAGAGAAATGCAGCAGGGATCAGTGCTAAATTCCTATTTCACCTCCGTGAGTAAAATCTGCTGTCCCCTAGGTTCTCTGCTCAGCCTGATTTATAAGTGGGATAAAGCTGTGTTGTAGCTTAGCCTTTCCCATTTTCTGACTTTCCTAAATCACTAATTTTGCCCATAAATATCCCTGTGAAGATTTTCTGACCGAATTACAACCTGTAAATAAACCTTAACTAGTTCTGTCTATAGATTGGGGGCAGGGCTTTTTTGGAAAATAAAAATAATTCTATTTTTATAATTCCTGCCTCAGCCAATTAATTCCCAACCAAATCAGAGAGTTTGGAAGTCATCCCGTTGTTCCTTTTAAGAAAAGAAGGTTAAAGTGTATTTCATTGAGTTACACAGTAGAAAACAGCATTTGTTCTACTTGGTGATATTATTTCATTCCTTCAAAATTCTTTACTTTGTGGAATTCCAATGTGTACAATTAAATATCTCTTAAACATTTTAGTTACTTTTTTTGGAAGGAAGTACATCTTAGACTCTATAATTTTCATGGTAGGGGGAGGGAAGATTGATTATGAAGAAGAGAAAAAAAAAATCACCTCTCCTCAGTTTGTGTCAAAGGTAATTTTGCTGTTAGTTCTGTTGCAAAACAGATGCTTTTATGGCAAGTCTAATTGAAAGCTTTCCAACCTGTAGGGTTTGCCTAGGAGATAAGACCAACTGAAATAGTGCTGTGTGAATTAGGCACTTTGGACAATACATGCTCTTTTCATGATTTCCATTACTTTTTATCTTGCTCTTCCAGTTGTAAATTGAACATTCAAGATAATTATCAGCTTTCAGTTGTTTCATGTAGGTATTATACTACAAATATTTAATAAAGACTACTACTGGATGAATCTTTTAGTACATGTAATAGCTGGTTTTCATAGAATGATGGTGTTGTCAGGGTTGGAAGGGACCTTCACGATCAACTAGTTCCAAAGCCCCTGCCACAGGCAGGGACACTTACCACTAGATCAGAGATGAGTGAAAAAGCTTACTCTCTGAATTTCTGTTTATTTGTTGTCTGCAGGGCCTGCAAAGCTTTATAAAGTGCAGGCAACCAGGCCTTTGATTAACAATTTTGTAAGTATATCAAAAAGCCAAAGGTGTTTTCAGGAAGCAGTGGATGGAGGCATGCAAGAAAAAAATGGGAAAAGACTACACATGCAAAGATCCTGTAGCAAATTGCAGTATTTCAGATGCATAGATACAAACTGACTTGAATTCAGGGTGAAAGTGGAAAAACAGTCGTTGACCTTTTCAGCTGTTTCAAACAGAGTCACACTGTGACAGGGATGTCCAGGAAAAATTAGCTGTGGCAAAGTGACATGCTTTGCCTAGGGGCAGGGTCAATAGGCCAGCAAAGTCTGCCCAAAGCATGTCGAGAGTGATTACACGTCAAAAACGGCTCTTGGGTGCTATTTATTGCACCTTTTAAACAGTATTTTACACTCTGTGTTTCTTGTACTAGTAATACCAAGAGAAACAATGTTGATTGTGAAGTGGTTTATTCCATTATATTGCTATACTGATAAGGGTCATAAAAGCTTTAATTTGCAGATGTTTGTTTTCCTTTGTGAAAGAAAACATTAATGAAGCTTCTCATGTGTTCTGATTTTTTTCTGGATCAGCACCAAATTAAGAAAGTAATCAACAGCAATTTGATTTATTTATTTTCCTTTTTTTTTGGTAATTTGTCCTTTTCTGTTGTCATATATTCCTCTTAGTGCTGTCTAATACTGTAGTGTTACCTCATTTTATCCAGTAGGACTGTTAATTCCTGAAGTTACTCAGGAATGTATTGAGCTGCCAGGTTCTACTCAACAGAATATAATTATTTTCTCTGGTTTTGATATTCTTAATTATTTTGAATCCTACTAAGTGGAATGAAGTAATACATCCTAAAACAAATAATGCAATAAAGCAAAACTAGCATATATAAGATTTGGAATCTGAAAGTTTGGATTCAGTACATATATCGACCATGGTGTGTGTATATACACACACATATATTTAGCATCCTACTGCCCTTAGGGGTCTTCCATGAAATTAAGACCACATTGCAAAGTTGTGGCAGATCCAGAAAACTTTCTAGTACTGAGGTGCAGGTGAAGTAAAATCCCACTGCTGACAAAGAATCAAAACCAACCATATGCACCGTGATGGTTTGGGTGTCCCTCACCCCCCCACACTTTAGAAATCACCCAGACTAGACTCAGTCGGCTCTGGAAATTTGAATGAAGCTTATATTTACAGCTGGCACAATTTACAAGCAGATATTTACAGTATGTACAGTTACAGACAGAAATAGACAAGGTAAAAAAGGTAATACAAACACAATTCCCCTCCCAGAAACCTGAGTCCCCAGGAGGGGCTCTCAACCACCCCTCACCTTCCCCCTACCCCTCTCAACCTTACCCCAGTCCTAAGGAAGAATGGAGGTTCGGCCAAGAGGGTTAAAAAGCAAGGTGAAGCAGCCAAGCAAAAGGAGGGTGAGGTTAGAAAGCAAGATGGAGTCCAGCCAGCAGCCTCAGCTTCTCCCCAGCAGGCAAAGCTCCCCAGCGAAGAGAAGAAGCAAGTGCCCTAATCTTTGTTTTGCCTTTCTTCTTTACACATCCCAGCAAGACTGTGAGGGAAGTAGACCTCACCATTGTTTTCATTTCTCAGCCTATCATCTAGTTCTTCTCACCAAAACATGCTAGCTAGGCTCAAACTAGCACAGATGCACTCAGTAAACTGTAGCAATTCTGGAGCTAGAATTCTGCTGCCCTTGATTGATATATATCTGTCAATATATCTGTGATATTCTTCTAAAGGCTAAATGGGATTAAGACAATATGCATAGTATACACTTCCTTTATGTTTCCCTTCCATGTGATAAATGGCTGTGATAAATGGCTGTATTATTCTAGTGGGACTTCATGAAAAGCATGCTATACTTGGAAATGTAGAAGGGGTTAGGCCATACAATGTGACATGCTAGTCTCAGATGCCCATAGCTCTGTATTAAATTGTGGCAGCTGTAACTTAAAAACAGATTCTTCTGGTTAATATGCTTGCAGTAGGCATATTCTGTGATTTACTTCCTCAAAATCACTTTGACAAAAATTTAGCTAACATCCAAATATGTGTTGTGTTTCTAACTAGTAATTGTAATTTTTTAGTATCTGATCCAAACCAGCAGTGTTTAATTTTTGCTTCTTAAATATAAAAGGCAAATGCAAAGGACTGGATGTGAATTCAGTGGTAAGTTCAGGGCGGGGAGGATCAATGTGAATGGGTTGAAAGGTGCTATTGGATACTTCTTAATGGGGGACACAATTGTTGAAAAGATCAAACTGTAGCTGGATTTATTTGGCTTTCAATAGAGGATAGTATTTCAGATAGAAACATCTAATTGGTAGTATACAGTAAAAGTGACACAATAAAAATGTCCGGCCTGGGTGTTAATTGCTTTGTCTGAATTAATACAGCCATATTATTTATTGGAATACAGTAATCAAGCCAGCTGCTGACTGTTACAAAGGGGAGCCATTTCAATTAACAGACATTGCTCCCAGAGGTGCAGTAAGAAGAAGTAAGCAAGAGATGTATGAAGGTATACAGGAAAGAAAATGTAAAGGAGAGAATGGCTCATTCTTGTACTTGATGAGATCTGAAGGGAATTGTGCTTTGTGTAGAGTTTCAGTGATCTTCAGGGTGGCTTTTTGCATCCTTTGTTGCCTAGTTATTAAGATTTCTTGTTGGCAGGTGGTCCATTAGTATTAGCAGCAGATGTCATTATTTCCTTGTGGGTAGAAATCAAATGCAATAAAGGCTAATCAATCTTGATTCATCCTGAGTTACTGAAACAGGAGCTCAGACTAACTCTCTGACCGAGAGGAGGGAGCCAAATTTACATCCATTGCGTGGCCATGTAATCTTTGTACAGAAGTGCATGCTGCGTGTCTCAGGTTTGAGATGATTCTCATTTACATCCACGTTGTGAGCAGGGCTTTCTCCAAGTGCTGAAGGCTTATTTGCTCTGTATTTTCCCCCTTTCCCATTGAAAACTTCCAAAACACAAGATACTTCTTAATCCACCTGGAATCTGTGTTCCTGGATTAGTTTTAAGTCTTCTAAATGAATGAAAAAACAACCCCACATTTTGTGAGGCCAACATAAAGTACTGTTTATAAGTGTAACTGGGGAAAAAAAAATGTGAAAACTGTTGCCTCAAATATGTGATTATTCATGGCAACATACAGCAGAGAATAATAGTATGGTTTGGGTTGGAAAGGACGTTAATCTAGTTCCAACCCCCTGCCAAGGGCTGGGACACTTCCCACTTGACCAGATTGCTGAGTTGTTTTCCTTCACATTTCTTTTTATATTACTACAATATAGTCCCTAGGAGACTGAATTGCCTTCATAGGTAGTGCTTGAACAGTTTTACCTGCTCTTTTTTGGAATGTTGGAGATTTAGAATTTATTTCTTTAATCAGCTGATGCAGAACCTTCAAATTTTCAGGGCTTTCAACATCCTTGAGCAATCTATTAGTGCAACATGGGGTTCTTGGTCCATATCTAATTTGTTACCCCAAATATTTGTATTTAAATGAAAAATCCTGTGTTGTCAGTCTCTGTTCTACTTGGTTAGCTGTTTTGCATGACAGAGTTAAAGGCAAATGTAAAACAAAACAATCTCAGTACACAGGCCTCCAAATGCAACATAATCATATAAAAGTCCAATATGAAAGTTCAAAAACATTCTATCAAACATAGTGGTTCATATGTTATCTTGGCTGCAGGACAGACAGCTGTGATGAAAAGACCACCTCTGACCTTGCAGCATGTCATGCTGCCAAAAGAAAGGTGATGTTAGAGACCAGAGTTTAGAGAATGCATGATTGATATTTTGGTGGCTGAAGTTGAAGTTTGGCATAGTTTCTGGGAACAAAATATTTTGTAACTGAAAAAAAATCCATTCAAACCTGTTTGCAAAGTTTCTGTTCTCTATGAAGACACTAAATCCTTGTTTGAACTAAAATCATGTGAGGGCAGTAATTTGAATGCAGAAATAAATCAGTGTCTTGAGTTTTATTGCAATGTTACTTTTAAACATATGTATTCTTATTTTGATGATATAAATCATATTGCAATGCCATACTGGGCTCTTGGATGAGGCCTTGAGCAACCTATTCTAGTGGGAAGTGTCCCTGCCTATGGTGGGGTTATGGAACTGGATGATAGGCTGGATGTTTGGAGGAAGTTCTTCACAGAGAGAGTGATTTGCCATTGGAATGGGCTGCCCAGGGAGGTGCTGGATTTGCTGTCCCAGGAGGTGTTCAAGAAAAGCCTGGATGAGGCATTTAGTGCCATGATCTAGATGACTGGCTAGGGCTGGGTGCTAGGTTGGACTGCATGATCTTGGAGGTCTCTTCCAACCTGGTTGATTCTATGATTCTAAGATCTTTGAGGTCACTTCCTACCTAAACCATTCTGTGATTCTGTTCCTGCTACAATGTAAAACTGGCCCAAAGCTGAGGCTTTTTGTGGTCATAGTATTGCAATCAAATTCTTGATGCAGCAAAGCCATACTAGAGTCTGGGTATGTCCTTATGTATGTTTCTGTTATCGATATACAAAGTCCTTATACAAGACAGAATACTTGTCACAAGGGAGGTGGAACAAGTTTGATTTACAGAATGCCCTTGTTGCCCTTGAGGGCAACCAGTGGTGAGAGTGTGGGTGGAGGTTGATTAGGAATTTTTGGTTTTTTAATCTTCCCCCATTAAAGGCTTTGCCTTTGTTCAAGAGATTACGAATCCATCTGACTTCCACTAGTAAAAAAAGCTTTTGCAAGGAACCATGATTTTTAAAGATAACAAAATATTAGCAACTTTAGATGTACAAGAAATTATTGGTTTGGATGGATATCATCTTTACTAATAATTTTTATTCTTGTGTTTTTTTCCAAGGCGTTAAATGTGATTTAATTCACAGATGTTTGCGTTTTCTTCTTGAAAGAAGATAAGCTTTATGAGTCAGCTAAAAGCAGAATTCTTTAGTGATACAGATTTGTTCTAAGTGAATTCAAATATCAAATGTGCTCTGGAACAGCATGTAGTAGGCTTAAGAGCATCTTTATTGTGATGAAATTCAATTTGAACTGTTCCTTATCAGAGTTCACTTGATTGTTTTCCTGTAATTTCCTCAAAGTTGCAATCAATCAAATCAATGGCTTAAAAAAAATATCACCAAAGTAGTATTTGAGTACTCAAAATATTATCATGAATTTGGAACAGCAGAGAAGCCATTTAGACACATGTCTGGCTGCATGAAATGTCCTCCTTTTTTCAAAGTATTGTTTAGTTGGGAAAAGATGACATTGTTGGATGCAAGGCCTTGGTTTGGCACAACAATTAAGGACTTAGATGAGGTTGGTATCAGGATATTTTTATTTGCAGAACTGAGGAGGAGTTGATTTATAATTCTGAAAGAAAGTTTCTTCATTATAGGGAAATAAAATCATAAAATAAATAAACAAACAGAAATAATAGAATGAAGCAGAAGAATTAGCATTTCACAGTGTTAGCTCTGCCAGTGTTAATAGCAAATGAGAGAGCCAAGCAGTCTTATATCAACATTTGGTGTAATTAATTCTTACATAGCACTGCTAATAAATTCACGTATGAAAGAATGGTAGTCCTGTAGTTCTGTTCTATCAGCCCTCCCAAATACTAATTTCAGTTTAGCACTCTGGAAATATGAATAAAAAGAAAGGCAAAAGAGTTGATGTGGGGTTGCCTTTGTTGAATTTTCTTTGACTGTTTTTTTCTTTTTCTTTGTTGTGGGTTTTAATTGTTTTGTTGTTTTCTTATGTTAAGCTTTTGACTTGAGAGACTGGAATTACATTTTCAGTTTTCTGGGCAGATAAAAAGATTTAAAGGAACCTTTTAAAAAGAAAACCCTCTTATGACAAGAGTTCTTGTAACATAACTTCAGGGTCTAAGAATTTGAACACTTGCAGTTCTAAGTGGAAGCTTGTAAGAGACTTTTTTTTGTTGAAAAAAAAAATTAACACATCAAATGTGTGGTGTTCAAGAAAAGACTGGATGAGGCACNTGTATGAAAGAATGGTAGTCCTATTCTATTCTAAATGCTGCATTCTTCAAAGATATTTCATGAGTTTTGTGTTGTGATCACTGGGTTTTGCTCAACCGTCCCATAATTTATGTAACTACCTTCTTGTTTTCAAAAACAGGTGACAAACTTCATGAAGTTTCAAAGTAATCATACAAATTGATCTTAAGATATATAGAGCTAAGTAGGTAATTAGCAGAGGAAGAGAAAATAGAATAGAATCAACGAGGTTGGAAGAGACCTCCAAGATCATCCAGTCCAACCTAGCACCCAGCCCTATCCAGTCAACTAGACCATGACACTAAGTGCCTCATCCAGGCTGTTCTTGAACACCTCCAGGGACGGTGACCCCACCACCTCCCTGGGCAGCTAAAATGCTCATCTGCTTGACTTACCTTGGCAACTTTAGCTTTTATAGACAGACTTATGTCCTTTCTGCCAATTTTCTCTTCACAAATGATCAGCATTATGATTGCATAGAAGTGCTATAATAGTTATTAAGGTAACTTAGAAGGTCATCTGCAGCAATAGTCCTGGATTTTTACCTACATTTGTGTACCTTACAGAGTGGGTATCTTTATATGATTCCTCTTAGGTTAATTATTCAGATTAACTTTTGCAATTAGTTGAAGAATAATGGCTTTTGCTTAATGGATATTTTCTTACTCTGGTTTAACCCTCTTCTTTTGAATCTACTTTTCATCACGATGAGGTATTGAACAAAATACCAGCATAAGGGACATGCCACCGCATTTCAGTGGTCTGTCAGTACATGAATGAGGGACTATTGTTTTATTCACTCAGAAGCAAAAAAAAACCCAACAACCCAACCAACCCAAATAAAACCCCAACCTGTTTCTTTTCAATAAATTAGTAATACAGTTGTATTTTAATGACAAAAATATAGACAAGCAAGAATTTCAGTTGCAAAGAGTAATTGATCTTCTTAGGAGCTAGGAGAAGGTAAATTTGTCTACATAAATTTTTTTCCTGCAATTCACTTGCTCCCAAGAGCAAGAAAAATGTCCTTTTCTCTATTATCATAATATTTAAATAGACTCTGAAAGTTTCTGAATTTTTTATCTCAAAAAGTATAGCTTAGTACAGAGAAGAGTGTTTCCACCTTTCTTTTTTTCTTGTTCTGTGTAACAATGACCATTATTCATTCAACTAAATATTTAAGTAGCTAGTCCTTCATAAAGCCTAGAGATTTTGAACAGAACCTTTCATCTTCTGTAATTCTTGTAAGCATAGGAGTAAGCCATAAAAGCTTGTCTTTTCTTACAGGTGAAGAGATAGTTTGACTGTGTCAGTGAGAAGTTCTAAATCTCTCTCAAGAAACTTGTTCAACAGAGTTTCTTCTCTTGCTTAGTTACTTTTTTTTTAAGAAACAAACCAAACCATAAATCCAGCTACACTATTATGAAGAAAATCAAGCTTTAATAATGATCCATAAGGAATCCTTCCTGTGTGAATGAGGGCTAGTTACAAAAAATTAAGAAAACAGAAAGTTTCCTGAATGTCATATGGTCAGAGATAGAAAAAGTATTTTTTTTTACTTTTCTAGATCTAATGCAGAGATTTGTACAAGCTTTGAAAAGGGAAGCTGTGTTTTCCAGAAGCCCAAGATAGGATTTACTGTCACAAGCATGGGTTTATTAATTTAGGTACATAAGCTAGAGCAAGATGGCTAAAGTTCTTTTTATAGTCAAGGAAAAGTCTCTACATCTGGGCAACTTGATACCCTTGGGTGAGCACGCTCAAATGTCTGGTGAGAGGTGAGATTAGGTCTGATAACTTGATAACTTCTAGTCTACCAGCTACGTTATGTATTTCATAGGGTTTTGTCCTTTTCCCCAAACCCTTTGAAAATAGTATTTCACTATTCACTTGACAGAATGTTGTGTTACAGCCTGAAAAATTTGTAGTGTTTTTTTTTTTACCTTATCTAGATTTAAAGACAGCTTGGATTAGATAAGCAAGGGAATGTTATCTATAGATGATTTTTTTTTTTCCCCTGCCGGTATGCAGGGATGTGTTAAAGCAGAATGGTCAAAAGAGAGTGGATCAGCAATTATTTCTGTATTGGATATTGACTATTGTGACACTATGACAATCCTAGAGTAACGAGTGTCTGCTAGAGCTCATTCTGTTCTGCTTTCTGCTAGTGCTGAGAGTGTCCTCACCAATTTCTCTGTTTCTTGACTTACACAGTGTACATTGTATCCTGTTCAAGATCCATTCCCCCTTCACAGGATCTCTTTTCTGTGTTTGCAAAGTGTTTCCCTAGTTCACAGTATCACCAAGGTTGGAAGAGACCTCATAGATCATCAAGTCCAACCTTTTACCACAGAGCTCAAGGCTAGACCATGGCACCAAGTGCCACGTCCAATCCTGCCTTGAACAGCTCCAGGGACGGCGAGTCCACCACCTCCCTGGGCAGCCCATTCCAGTAGCCAGTGACTCTCTCAGTGAAAAACTTTCTCCTCACCTCAAGCCTAAATTTCCCCTGGCGTAGTTCCTATGTGCATGAGCCTGGATATGCTACATCTGATGTATTCCGTTCTTGATAATGCTAAAAATTAGTTTTCACTATCACAGAAGCAAATTGTGGAATGCATCCTCTGCCTCTTCAACTTCTTAATGGAAAGAGGTGGGTAAGTGTCAGGGGAGCATTATGGAGAAGGGTATTCTTCCTGCCGTTATCATGGATTCTGCTATAGCACAGTAGCCTAGAAATGAAATAAATTGCATTTTATATTGCATGGGTTTGGGATCATGATATTGTATTTTTTAACTATTCAGCCATATCTGAATGATTTTAGTTCTTTGGTCTGTCTTCATCAGTCCTGCCCAAAAGTAATTAAGCTAGAGCGGGGTTTTTCCAAAGGCAGGGGAGTTTAAATATCGGTAATTTGATCTGCCCTGTTTACTGATCTATGCTGTTAGCAGAGTTGAGAGCGAAATGTTTTAATTAAAACGATTGGCAATAAGTTGGTATAATGCCATAATTTGCACTGGGCCTCTTCTAGAAAATGACTTAACCTCTGCCTCTGTTGCTAAGGCAACTAATGGACATAATTGTAACTGGGTGTATATAGACGGCAAGTGGAGGGCCTAAAGCTTTTTTAAATTGGCTGAGATATGATGATGCTAAAAGATAGCAAAATATACCCAAAAGTCACTTCCATGCTTTCAAATTCAACCTTCACATTTTATTTTCTGGTACTATTTTATGTTTCAGAATCTTCCAGTTTGGACTCTAAAACCTTATGACATGGTAATTAGATTTGTTAATGCAGCAGTGTATGTGTAATAATTTGAGACGTAATCTGGAAATGGCAGTGGCTATTCTGCTGGGACTTGGAGTAATGTATTTGATGGAATCTTGTCACCAATCTATATCGAATCAGCCAAGATCATACACTATAAATTATCTTGAACTGCATTTTTAGAGGGAAAAAAAAACATGAAACCTGCTTCTTTCCTCCTTCACTTGCTGAACCTTACAGTTCATTACGAATTTGGGCCCTATGATAAAATGAGGTATTTTTCTGAACAAGATGAAGAGCTCTGAAAAGAGCTCAATTGGTGCCCTTGACATGACACCTGTCACTGATGCCCATGTGGAGTTGGATGGGGTCTTTTAAATGACATTTGGACTCTATACTTTATAATTTGCACTGTGTCACTCCAGTAAGTGGAATATAAAATTGGGCATTTATTATGTTGCTTCTCCATTGGAAAATATTCAGAAATCTAGTCCAAAGAAATTACACTTACTGAGAAGAAAGTGTGCACTTCCCTCTGTTCATTTTCGTACTGACCTGATCCACCTCTAACACTTAGTGTCTCAAAGATGGAAATAGAAGGTAATAAAAAAAAAAGACTGCAAAATACACATCTCAGAAGTGTAGACTTCAGCTTTTGCAATCACCTATGCAGAGCCAAGGACTGAGTCATTTGAGGCCTTTCTCCTATAGCGTCTTGTTTTACTTTCCTACCTCTTCCTTATGTGTGTGGTATACTCTGCAGGAAGAGACTTGGGAAAACAAGGATGCGGCAGAATGAGTAGTACTCAGCTGTAGGGAAAGAGAGATGGCTGAAATATCACACAACTTAATTACATAGCTATTTTTTTTCCAAAATTCCCTTATTAGTATGTGGTTTTGGGCAAATTAATCAGAAAATCTGTACAGTTTATGACTTTATAGTATCATATGGACTGGAACAAATTGAGAAGATTATTTAGTTTTGTTTTTAAAAAAAATTGTTGGAAAGAAATTTTATTCCAGTATCACAGAACTTCTAAACCAGGCCACACCTTGAGTACTGTGTCCAGTTCTGGCCTCCTGAATTCAAGAGAGATGTTGAGGTGCTGGAATGTGTCCAGAGAAAGGCAACAAGGCTGGTGAAGGGCCTGGAACACAAACCCCATGAGGAGAGGCTGAGGGAGCTGGGGCTGTTTAGCCTGGAGAAGAGGAGGCTCAGGGGGGACCTCATTGCTGTCTACAGCTAACTGAAGGGAGGCTGTAGCCAGGTGGGGGTTGGTCTCTTCTCCCAGGCAACCAGAAACAGGACAAGGGGACACAGCCTCAAGTTGTGCCAGGGGGAGGTATAGGCTGGATGTTAGGAGGAAGTTGTTGGCAGAGAGAGTGATTGGCATTGGAATGGGCTGCCCAAGGAGGTGGTGGAGTCACCGTCCCTGAGGGTGTTCAGGAAAAGCCTGGATGAAGCACTTAGTGCCATGGTCTAGTTGACTGGGTAGGGCTGGGTGCTAGGTTGGACTGGATGATCTTGGAGGTCTCTTCCAACCTAGTTGATTCTAATCTATTCTATGAAAATATAACTTGAAAATTGACTGAGACATTAAAAACAAAACTACTCTCCCACTGTATTGGAAGCAGTTATTTCCAATAAAATAAAACAATAGTTACGAATTATGAATATTATTTTCTATATGAATATTTTAATATTCAGAAACTAGGAAAATTCCCTGAGATTCTTTGGATTTTTGGCCAACAGGAAGTAATTGCACAGAATTGAACAGTTGAAACAATCAGAACTTGGCAAATAGTAATGCAAAACCAGGAAAAATCCTAACTATGCTGATAGGGTCTTGACATTCACTCCAGCATAGGTACTCATGACACTTTTGGTCCCTAAGTCTCCTGTACCCAAGACACTTTCAAACTCACGATAACGATCTCGGGGTAAAATACAAAGTATTTCAGGCAGAGGAAGGAGATGCTGCTGAGCTGCTAAGGTGGCAGGTTTGAGCTGCAGAGTCATGGCTGCCTTTAACGAGCCACAGATGATGAGAGGCAGGAAGGCTCCACGCAGACAGGCTGAATGCAGAAAGGTGTGGTTTTCTAAATACTTCATTTTGAAAATCAAACTGGCCAATAGGGACTAGCCCTATTGTTCTGGCCAGTGAATTCAAGGCTTCATGCCTTGTTTGGCCGTGTAGGCACTTCAAGGGCATCACAAGATGCCTGACATGTGGTGCTAAGCCCCCTAGCCCTCAAGGCTGTGCTGGGGCCAAACCCTTCTTGTTTGTTCATTTGACTCCACTCCCGGACCTATAAAACAGGAGGAGGAGAGCAAGGGTTAAACTGGCCTGGTGGGATTTATGCCCTGCCAGGACACCCATCTTACATTATGCCTCTATCTTCAAGGTGACAAGGTAAGGTTTTGGAAAAAAGAAAAAGTAATTCAGTAATTTTACTGACTACCTTCTAGTATGGTAAGACTGCTAATTACTTCAGTATTAACTAGTTACATTTAAAGTTACTGATGATACTTTATAGTGCTAAGCATTTTAAAAGAGAGGAAGCTAAAGCAATGGGTGTATAAATGCTGTAGTAGACTGTTCACATGTGGGCTGGGATTCAGGAACTCTTAAGCAGCTGAAATTATTGAACTTCCATGGTAGATGGCTGTCTGACCAAAACTGTCTAACTTGCTTGAATTGTGAAAGACCACTGTACCAGAAAATGATGTGAGGAAGATTGCATTCTCAAGGTGGAGATTTTACTGAATCCTCAACCTTCGAGGTTTTCTTTTTTCTTTCCCTTATTCCTTCTTTATGTGGAAAAAAATAAGTCACTTATGTTAACATTTAGGAAGCTAACAAAAGTACGTTAGGGACCTTGAGACTAAAGTAGATTATTCTCAAAATGTGTATTTTGTAATGTAGTTTCTACTTATCCATCTTTCACCTCGCTCTGAAGCCTGTCTTAAAATGATGTTGAAAGCAGGCAAGGGAGAAGATGATCTCCCCAGATCAGTGAGGACAAAATTTAAGGAGAAATTCCATGTCATGAGTAGCAATCTCTCAAGACAAGCAGGTTCTGAAATACCTAGTGATGTACTTAAGCTTGAGACAGAGGGAAATGGGAAGGGGTGTATAGGCAATGTCATGTAATTTCAGAGGCAGATGAAAAGCCAGGTGCAGGAAGTGAGAGAAGCAAAAGCTGATAATATTCCTAGATTCTCATAGAATTCTGTTGTAAAACCCACTGGCCAGGTAGCTGTTATGGTCAGCAGAAGACATATAACAGCACCAGGAAAAGTGCAGATATGCCTACTTCCCCCCAGGTCACGAGGAAAGCTGCATCGTAGCTGTACCATGATATGATGGTGTGAGATCTCTTGCTTGCTCTTAGCTGCAGTTATAGTGAATTCAAAACATGGCCCTACAGACAGTTGTGCATTGCAGAAATATACAGCAACTGACTTGCCTTCCTAAGTCTGAAGTCTGTCCTTGTCAAAACCCTCTAGGAAAGGATAAGCCTGACTGTTCAGCTACTGTAACTCTGGGCTTCTGGAACCGGCTGTGGTGGTCCACTCCTTCCTGATGAGTGCTACTGTGTACATGCAGTCTCACCTCACTGAGGAATTATGTACAATCATCTTTACCTGCCTCTATTTGAGAATATGCATTTTTGATCACTTTTCTACCTATTGTAAGCTCCTCTGATATTACTTTCAAAAGGAAATAATATTTCAGTTTCTTTTAAGTTGACTTTTGCTAGGAAGAGCTCCCAAAAGCTTGGAAAATGATTGGTAATTTCAACAGAGTGGTTAAATTGCCCTTCTCTGCATAAGCATTAGGGTAGAAAGTTAATAACTGGTGCAAAAATGTATTCTTATGTTTCTCGTGTATACAACATGTCCTTTATGAACTAAAGAAGGACTACATGAAATACAATTCTTGCAAAACCAGCTTCAAAATGAAAATCTTGAATGGTTTGAAAAAGAGACTGAGTAGCCCCTTGCTGGAGATCACAATTAAGTTGATTTTTGAAAGGGAAGGAAATCTGAAAAAAAAAAAGACTAGGGAAAGAAAGGTGCAAAAATTAGAATTCAGCTAGTAGGACTGCCAGTCTGATTAAATGAACAAGTTCAGCTTAAATCAATAGAACTGTGAACAAACTGTGTACTAAAAGCAATGTTTTATCTTTAGCTACTGAAAATTGCAAAGTACCTAGTGAAAAGAAATTGCTTTGTGCTTATGCTTTATCTTTACTCTTAAAATGAATGCCACTTACCATAATATAGCAAAATAATGCCAGTAGATCTGTGCATCAGTTCTGAATGGTTAGGAATGTAATTCTCATGGCTTACAAGCCCGATTGTGATAGCCAGTGTTGAATGGTTCTATTCAGTGTGATGACTCTGAAACTGCATGCACTTAGCATGTTTGATATGAAATTCATTTAGGTGTTAGAGAGAAATGTAAAGGAACAAATTATAGTTTATAAATACTGAAAGTGTCACATGTTAAAAGCAAAAGTATCATGAACTGCCTCTTCCCTGCCCTCTTTTTCTACTTTTATTCATCTAGGGTGTAAATCTTACTTTTCTGTCCCTTAAAATACAGGTTCTGGGTACCCAACCTGTAGACTAACAGAGCAATACCCCTGTCGCGTGACTAAAGTTCTGTCATTTGAGATCTTGGAAGAGAATCACTTTTGAGAGAGTAGCTTGAAGAAATGCAGTTCTGACTAGACAATGATTATTCTTTAAAGTTTTGAGCTGATTTAAGTTGCTTAAAGGTATAAAATATTAAAGAGTACTGTGGGAAATACTTTAGAGTGCAGAAAACATGCAATAAAAGAAGATGGAAAAGGCCTTAATTTACACAGATTTTCACATATTGATCACCGTGATATCTGTAGCGTTGTAGAAGCACAGGCTGTGAGAATTATGCTTAATCTGTGTATTTGCTTTATGGTTTCACTTTAGGGATTCAATCAGTCATGCATGGCTTTTTGAATAGTTTTTAATTGTGGGAAATAACTACTAACGTGGTCACAAACTGAGCATAAGCAGACTGACGCAAAGTCTTGTGAAATCTCAAGCCAAGGTGATTCCATGGCCATAAAATGAGGAAGGTGACATGGCTGAATTGTTTACTCTTGTCACTTTCTGAGAGATTACTTGGAAAGTTGCCTATTTTTAGCTTTATTACTTTGCAGATTTAAAAAAGCACTGTGGTGAAAGCTGTAATACTGTGCAGGAAGGTGCATCCTTCAAACCTTATGGATTTCTCATTTGCCAGCTCCTGGAAACAGTTGCACAGTCTCAGTTTGGAGAGTTTGCTGTGCTGGGGAAATCCATTTCTGCCCATCTGGAGACTTGCCCATGTGATGGCTGGATAGGAAATGATAACAAATTGTAACTTTCTGAGATATTTAGGAGCCACTGATGATTATTTTGGATTAATGTATTTTCCCTGGCACCCACTCTGAATCTATAACCACTGTGGTTGTACTAGAACCGTGTAGTTTGAAGAAGAAACCTATAACCATTGTGTTAAGTGACTGGAAGAGAATATCTTTCTTAGGAGCTGTTTGGGAAGGACTTTGGAAACTGTGCAATAGACTTTAAAACAGTAGAATTTATAGATTAAAAAGATGACTGGCATTAATTTCAGCAGTTTGCAAAATTCTGTGAAGGTGCTTCAAGTCTGTGGCCACTTCTACAAGAATTCTTTTACTATAGTTATTGTGAGTCATCTTGGGCTACAGGCAGTAGTAATAACATTAAAGCCTCCTTATCCAACTGAAAATGCAGCTTGAAAAGACAATTACCAGATGGCTCCTGATAAAATTGAAGGCAAGTCTGGAAAACCTGGCCAAAATTACAGGAAACTTACACTTACGGAGGTACTGTTGTGTGACTTCTTCCAGATGTGATATCTGCCGCTTAACAATTACAGGAGGTTAATGTGCCAGGCTTTTGAGAGTGCTAGCCATGAATTTTAATTGGATGGTCATCCTGCTGTGCAGTCCCAAGAGAGTGTGCAAGAATGATTTCCTAGTAGGATGCTCATAAAGAGAAGATCAGTATAACAGAATTACTTCTGGAGTTCATAATAATGGTCAGCCAGGAATCGCATCTAGTGCAGGAGAAAGGAAACTTGGAGGCCAAGGAATCAGGCAGTGTAGAAGAGAGTAGTTTGTGGGCCAGGTACATTTGATGCAGAAAGTCTACAAAGAATGTATGGAATATAGGACAAAAGCCCTTTAACAGACTAAAATGATAGGTAGACGATGGCGTAAAAGAGGCTTTATTAGTGACTGGTAAATAGCTGTGAGTGATTGTCATTCTATATGAATAGGTGCTACTGTAAGTAAACAGAAGGGCAACAACGTGAAGAGAGGAACAAAGATCAGGTATGTAGACAAAGTATTTAGGGTTGCTATGGTCTGCCCATTTTCTATCCTGCCCTAGTGTGTCTGAAAATGAAGAGTGGAAGCACTGATCTGGGAAGCTTTTGACTCTGGTCAGTTCAGGGTAAGGTAGTCAGTCAATCTTAGCTGCTAGTGCTGAAGGAGATGCAGAAAATGAGCCCACATAGATTATTTTTTTTTGTTTTCCCCAATCATGGACCTGGTTTTGACTACACAATCTGCTGATAACTACCCTTAGTCATTGCTGCAAAAGAGGAAAAATATAACAGGAAAATATAACACCAGGCTTGCTGGCAGCAAACAGAGTACACCTCTCTCAAAAGAAGAGAGGGATTCTATCATGGGAGTTGGTTGGCTTCAGTGACGGGGCTGTAAACTAGAATGGAAGGAAGAAAGGGGAAGGACCAAGCTTCCTGGAGACAAACCTGGGACACCTGTGGGATTGTGTGATGGCTCCACTGCTTCCCCTGGGGAAGTGGGAGATAATAGGCAATGAGATAAGGAAGATGCAAGGGTAATTGATAAGCAAGGATTCACATCAGTGCCTGGGAGGAATCAAGCAGGGAGCAGTCACCTACCCCAGAAAAAGGTGCCTCAGCTGAAGTGTATCTTGTGTACACTCAGTGTATCTCTGTACACTCAGCTGAAGTGTATCTATGCTAATGCACAGAGCACGGGATACAAGCAAGAAGAGCTCAAAACTATGGTGCAGGAGGAAAATTATGCTATTGCACTGACAGAAATATGGTGAAATGAATCCCCCAGTTGGATGGCTATAGACTGTTCAAAAGGGATAGGCTCAGAAGGAGAGGTGGTAGGGTGCCCTGTCTGTGTGTCAGGAAGAGCCTTGACTGTCTTGAGCACAATGATGAAGGTGATTATAGGGTTGAATGTTTGTGGGTAATAATCAGGGGCAAGGCCAACAAGGCAGATGTTACGATGCAGATCTGCTATAGAGCACCCAACCAGAACAAGGAGGCTGACAAAACGTTTCATAGGTGCATGGGGAAGGTCTCAAAATTGCTATTCCTTGTTGTTGTGGGGGACTTCAGCTTAACGGATATCTGCTGGAAATACAATACAGCAGAAAAGATGCAGTTGCAGAAGTTCTTGGAGTGCATGGGTGATAACTTCGTAACAAAGCTGGTCAAGGAGCCAACAGGAGATGGCTCACTGCTGCTTGTAAACAGGGAAGGACAAGTAGGAGATGTAAAGGCTGGTGGATGTCTTGGACAAAGTGACCATGAGATGGTGGAATTTACAATTCTTAGTGAAGTTAGTAGAGGAGACAATGAAACTAAATCCTCACTTCCGAAGGGCAGACTTTGACTTCTTTAGGAGACTGGTTGATGGTATCCTGTGGGAGACAGTCCTGAAGGACAAAGGAGTCCAGGAAGACTGAACATTCCTCAGGAGGGAAATCATCAAGGCACAAGAACAATTCACCACAGTGCATTTGAATACAAATTGACAGAGTAGAAGTCTGACTTAGCTAAGCAGAATTCTGGCAAGAACTCAGGAAGAAAAGAAAAGTCTACCTGCAATGGAAAGAGAAACAGGAAACTCAGAATACAAGGCTCTTGCAAGGATATGTGGGGAGAAAATTAGAATGGCCAAAGTTCAACACAAACTCAATCTGGCCAGTGTCCTTAAAGATATTAAATAGCTTTTATAAGTATGTTAACAGTAGAGGAAGAGCTAGGGAGAACCTACACCTGCTACTGGATGAAGAAGGGAACCTGATGACCAAAGACAAGGAAAATCCTGAGCTACTAAATGTCTGCTTTGCCTCAGCATTTGTCAGTGACACCAGTTACTCTATGAGGGTTCAGTCTCTGGAACTGGAAAATAGGGATGGAGACAAGAATGTAGCCCCCCATAATCCAAGAGGAAATGATCAATAACATATTGTGCCATTTAGATGCCCACAAGTCTATGGGACCAGATGGGATCCACTCAAGGCTACTTAAGGAGCTAGCAGATGTGCTCACCAAGCTGCTCGCTATTATTTGTCAACAGTTCTGGCTAACTGGGCAGGTCCCAGTTGACTGGAGGCTTGCACATGTGATCCTACAAGAAGGGACAGAAGGATGAGCTAGAGAACTAGAGGCCTGTCAGTCTGACCTTAGTGCCAGGAAAGGTAACGGAGCTGGTCATGCTGAATGTTGTCACAAGGCACTTAGAAGACAAGCAGGCAATCAGGCTCAGGCAGCATGGGTTTACAAAAGGTGTGTGCTGTCTGACTAATCTGATCTCCTTCTACAACAACCCACCTAGTGGATGAGGGAAGTGCTGAGGACGTTGCCTGCTTGGACTTTACTAAAGCCTTTGACACAGAAACTCCTTCAGAATCCCCACAGCATTCTCCTTCAGAAACTCAGGGCAGAAGGCTTGGATAAGTGCACCCTGCATGGGATTAAAAACTGTCTGGGCAGAATGCTTGGATAAGTGCACCCTGCATGGGATTAAAAACTGTCTGGGCAGAATGCTTGGATAAGTGCACCCTGCATGGGATTAAAAGCTGGCTGGCTGGGCCCAAAGAGTGGTGGTCAATGGACTTAAGTCCGACTGGCGCCCACTCAACAGTGGTGTCCCCTAGGGTTGATTAGTGGGGCCTGTTCTGTTGAATATCATTATCAGTAATCTGGATGAGGGGATTGAATGCACCCTCAGTAAATCTGCAGATGACACCAAGCCAGGTGACTGTGTTGATCTGCTAAGGGCAGGAAGGCTTTGTAGCAGGAACTGGACAGCTTAGACTGATGGGCCAAGACTAACTGTAGGAAGTTTAACACAACCTCCCAGTAAGCCACAGACCTGGGGATGTGTGGTTGTAAAGCTGTGACTCACAGAGGGACCTGGGGTTATTGGTTGACATTTGATTAAATGAGAGTCAGCAGAGTGTGGCCAGATGGTCAAGAAGGCCACTGGCATCCTGGCTTGTATTAGAAACATGGTAACCAGCGGGAACAGGGAACTTATCGTCCCCCTGTACTCGGCACTGGTGAAGTCACACCTCAAGTATCGTGTTCAGTTCTGGGCCACTCACCGCAAGAAAGACATTAAGGTTCTGGAGCGTGTCCAGACAAACCCAACAAAGCTGGTGAAGGGCCTGGAGTATGTGGCCTATGAGGAGCGTCTGAGAGAGCTGGAGCTGCTCAGTCTAGAGAAGAGGAGGCTGAGGGGAGACCTCGTCACTCTCTACAACTACCTGGAGTGAGGTTGGAGTGAGGAGGGGGTCAGCCTCCTCTCCTTGGTGCTAAGTGACAGGACTAGCACCAGGGGAGGTTCAGGCTGGGTGCTAGGAAAAATTTCTCCATGGAGAGGGTTACCAAACAGGGCAGCATAGGGCAGCAGTGGAGTTGCCATGGCTGGAGGCATATAAGTAGTGTGTGGACATGGTGCTTTGGGACATCGTTTAGGATTGACTCTAAACTGGGTTGAAGGTTGGACTGGATGATCTTTGAGACCTCTCCCAACTGGAGGTTTTCTGTGATTAGTAAAGTCAGGAGCAAGTCTCATCAGCAACAGCTTGATGAATGAGCACTTCAGCTTTCCTGTCCTCTCTAGGTCATTAATTTTTGGGGTATGTTTTTGATAGCTAGGCACTAAATGCTGTGCCAGGATGCAGAACAGGCTTCCTGAGTCACCTCTGATAGCAGGTGCTTCCTGGCATCTAAAATCAAGTTAATGCAGATTTCACTGCACTCTGGGAAGGTCTGGGGGCATGAATTGAGCAGTCTGTAGAGAAAACCTACTCGAAACAATCAACATACATAAAGCTTTAGATTTTGTTAAGGTATTGAAGAATGGAGATAGTTTTTCTGTCAAGGTAGATGACAGTGTTGTGAGATGATATTTCATCTTGAATATGTATTCTAGATACTTCATCTTCTCTGATTTTGTTTTCCCAAATAAAAGCACTGATTAAATCACTCTAAATTCTAAATCTGGTAAAAGGACAGCATTTTCCCCTTTCAGTTCTTGTGCTGTTGCTCCTGTGGCCCTGCAGCTGTAAATTCTGATATAGTTATGGCTGATTTTCATACTGGCATGCCAGTCACCCCTTAGTACATCTCTTTATACCTCTTGGTTGTAGGTTTTGTTTTGCAGTACAGGATGCAACAATTTGCCTGGAGATTTTTCTGTCAAATAGCCGTGCAGCAGCTGCCCCTCGTGTGCTAGTTTGAGCCTAGCTAACATGTTTTGGTGAGAAGAACTAGATGATAGGCTGGAAAATGAAAACAATGGTGAGGTCTACTTCCCTCACAGTCTTGCTGGGATGTGTAAAGAAGAAAGGCAAAACAAAGATTAGGTCACTTGCTTCTTCTCTTCGCTGGGGAGCTTTGCCTGCTGGGGAGAAGCTGAGGCTGCTGGCTGGACTCCATCTTGCTTTCTAACCTCACCCTCC
Organism: Tricholaema leucomelas; assembly: GCA_013400475.1. Classification (NCBI taxonomy): domain Eukaryota; kingdom Metazoa; phylum Chordata; class Aves; order Piciformes; family Lybiidae; genus Tricholaema lacrymosa; species Tricholaema leucomelas. The sequence goes on from WAAF01019762.1 coordinate 597,545, forward strand.
TTTGCTTGGCTGCTTCACCTTGCTTTTTAATCCTCTTGGCCGAACCTCCATTCTTCCTTAGGACTGGGGTAAGGTTGAGAGGGGTAGGGGGAAGGTGAGGGGTGGTTGAGAGCCCCTCCTGGGGACTCAGGTTTCTGGGAGGGGAATTGTGTTTGTATTACCTTTTTTCCCTTGTATATTTCTGTCTATAACTGTATATACTGTAAATATCTGCTTGTAAATTGTGCCAGCTGTAAATATAAGCTTCATTCAAATTTCCAGAGCCGACTGAGTCTAGTCTGGGTAATTTCTAAAAGTGTGGGGTGGCGGGGAACACCCAAACCATCACATCTTTCATTCTCAAGGCGCGGGCCCCTCTCTTGGGGCGAACCCATTCCAGGGCGCCCGGCCCTTCAGTTTGATTTGATCAAAGGCTGCCAGTGACACCACGTCAAAGGTAGTCCAGTATCTCCCTCCCTCCTTTTGCCTTAAAGTAACTTTCACTTTCAGACTCAATATATGCCATCAGTGAGGGACCTCACTAATAAACCATTGTGAACGTGTGTTACTTTTCTGCATCCTTTACACAGCACTCTGGAGTCAGTGTTACAGAAATAACCTTTTGTATTCCTGTATTGTATGAATGCAGCCAGAGGTTAAAGCTAAGTGCTATTTTAGTGTGTCATACTTCTGTTACACAACTCCTTTTCAGTGATAAGTTGAAAGATGGAAATTGCAACTAGTTTTTTACATGCTGTTGACATTCAAGGTTAGAATTGCAGAGTTAGAGGAATGTAAAGATATGAGCACAGTTGCAAATTCTATGATTTTTGTTTGTTCTTGTTAAAATAGAAGGTATGTTCAGTATGACTAGGTGCTGTGACGTTACCTAAATGCTTGAGAACCAACAGAGAGTGCTTCAAGTGGTTGCTTACATGGAATTTACAAGTTCTACAGCGGGACGGTACTTATTCCTGAGGCTGCTTTTGATGTTAATCAATACTGTATGTCAGAGAAGAGCATTTCTAGTCTGGCTCAGTTACAACAAAAAAAAAAAGAAGAGTACTTTTTTTTTTTTGGACAACCCTTCAAATTAATTAATGTCATTTATTCCTCTGTTTCTAACCAAAGGTTGTCAGGTTCCCTCAGCCTGTGTATTGATCTGCAATATAACCTTCCATTTCCTGCATCTGCTATTAAGTGAAATAAAATTCATAATGGTTGCACTCATGAGCAGCTGTTCACCTATCCAGTGTTGTTGGGTCACATGGGAAAGTTGCTAATACTTCAGGAGAACCTCATTGGTATATTGATGACTTTTGTTGTTCAATTAACATTTCTAATGTGGAAGAAAAGAAGACAGTATTTAATATGTCAGCCGGCCTTAAGACAAGTCTGCTTCCATTTTCTAATGCCAAAACCTAATACAATGTTTATGGCCATTAGAGTTAAAATACTTTCCTTATTAGCTGCCTAAGTGCATTTTTCCAACAATAATAACAAAGAGCATTCAGTAAACTAAAACTAATTAATCTCCTCAGTCTCCTTTTTGTATTTATCTGATCCCAAAAGCAATAATGTGTTGTGTTGGGGTTTTTCTCTGTAAAGCAGATTAAAACTAAGCTGTGGATGGTGCCCTCTTCCTAAACAAAACCTGCAAAATTATCAATTTCTGCAACTGCTGTTATCTTTCTTTTCAGAAACCAGCTGTCCATTACTATCTGGGTTTTTGTTTATGCAGCTATTTGCCAGCAAAGTTTAGGTAATATCTGCTTTACTGCTGCTAGAAATCAAGGGAAGTGCAGGAATCCACAACCCAAGGCCTGTTAGTCATACATGAGTGGAATATTTGTGATGCTTGTGTAGTGTATGACACCCTAGTATCAGACTCTGTTCTTATCCACCTGGCACCTATATACTCCCAGAAGACTTAATTTCCAGAATCAATGGGTGAAACGAAGTCATAACTGCATTAAAACTTAACTGGAAGTATTGTAACAGAGGAAAGATGCCAGAGAACTTAGCAGTGTATCATATAAGACATTTTGCTGGCCGTCTAAGGTTGACCCTCTGCTTCTTTGATCCACTCCAGATGTTGTGTGGCATCCACTGTGTGCTAGTTTGAAGCTAGATAGAATGTTTTGGTGAGAAGGATTAGATCACAGGCTGTGAAAGAGAAAACGATTGTGATGTCTACTTCACTCATAGGCTTGCTGAGATGTATAAGAACAAAAATCCAAACATAGGTAAGAGAGTCGCTCTTTGCTTGAGCTCTGAGCTGCATTTCTCTCTAACCTCACCCTCCCTCTCTCTGATTAATCCGCTTGCTTCCTAACCCCCCTGGCCGAACCTCTATTCCTCCTTGGGGCACAAGACAACCTCTGGGGTAAGGTAGAGGGGTGGGAGAAGGTGGAAGGGCAGTGGGGAGCCCCTCCTAGGGACTAAGGTTTCTGGGAGGGCTGTTGTGTTACTGTATTACCTTTTACCTTGTCTATTTCTGTATCTACTGTAAATATCTGCTTGTATATTAAGCTAAGCTGTAAATATAAGCTTCATTCAAAATTCCAGAGCTGGCTGAGTCTAGTTTGGGTGATTTCCAAAGTGTGTGTGGGGGGAACACCCAAAGAACCACACACTGACATAGAACAAAAGGCTCCTACCTCAGGGCAGTGTCTGCAGTGTCCAGATATTTCAAAAGGAATGTTTTTATAGGATGCAACAGGTCATATGGCAATCTGCCAGTCACACTGAGTATTAAGTTTATGCTGAAATACAGATGTTAGTCGTGCCTAACAAAAGTATCACTAATATAATTGGCTTGTCTAGAGATGAACTTATGCTATTTTTTTGCTAAATTATGATGTGTCAATACATTAATATTTTCTTGTATTAGTTAGAGAATAGTTGACATGGAATCAAGATGTTGCACATGTGTTATTGATATAAGTATTAACGAAAACCAAGTCTCTCTGCATTCCTCTTGTCATCGCTCAACCAATGACTTCTTTATCATTCCACCCCAGCTTTGACACAGAGCGATAATTGGAAGTGTTCATTCGTGGTTCCTCTGTGTGCAAAAGTTTTGGTTTAGTTTTCTTTGGTTATTTTTTCATTTCTAGCCTTATTCCGAGAGTGTATTACAGAAAGCTCCATCTGACCATCTGATCCAAGACCCTTTGTGTACTGGAGACAAAAACACACACCTTCAGTAGGATGGAAGATAGGGGCAAGGATCTCTCAAAGTTTTCCTTAATACTGTCTTGGCCCCTGGTTTGGTGGGGTTTGTTTGTTGGGTGGGTTTTTTGGGGGTTTGTTTGGGGGGAGGAGAGTTTACTGAATCAAATAGAATTATTTTTCATTCAAAGCCCTCGATTCCTTGAAGCAAAAAAGCTCCAGAAATGGCATAATTTTCTGTATGGTTGATTCTGAAATTTTTGAAACCACTTATCTACTTTTTTTTTTTAACTTGCTCAGGCACTTCTCCAGTGTTAAAGGAAAGGCCTTTTCCTGTTTGACTTTAGAAAGCAAGTATGTGTTCATTTTAAGTGAAAACAAGTGACAAAGAATGTTTGCTCCAGGGGAGGTTTAGGCTGGATATTAGGAAATATTTTTTCACTGAAATGGTTATCAAATATTGGAATGGTCTGCCCAGGGCAATGGTGGAGTCACCATCTCTGGGAATGTTTATGTGATGTGTAAAGTTGGAGCTTAGGGACATAGTTTAGTGTTGACTCTTCAGAGCTGGGTTGGAGATCGGACTGGGTGATCTTGAAGGTCTCTTACAACCAGGTATGTTCTGTGATTCTGTAATCAAGCTAAGCCTTGAATACGCATTCTTAAGAAGGGTAACTAAAAAATCCCAACAAATTCTTTAAGGTTACAGTGATAGAATTGATTTTTTTTCTTAGGTTATCTTACAGCATAAGATACTTGGAAAATACAACAGGGTAGAAAAGTAGAACCAGATGTGCTGATGCCTACCTTTTGTCTTTAAGGACAGTTGTAAGACAAACTAGATGCTCCTTTGCCCAGCTGCTCCATGACTTCAATGTCTAACTGATGGAAAGAAAAAAGACTGTGGGCTGTTTTAATTTATGGGGTTTTTTTGGTCAATACCCTTTTGTCTCATTTGATTTCAGAAGAGAATGATCTGAAATGAGGGTATATTCACTTCTCTCATTAAATCTTTTAAAGATCATGCAGGAAATATCATTTTCTTCAGGGATTACTCAAGGAGTCAGCCTATTCCAGGAAGCCTAATGCTAGCATATATCCTAAAGAATTGCTCCAAACGTCCTAGATTATTTTAATCTTTGCTTCTCAACTTGCATCTATTCTTATGAGCCTAAATCCTTTCTGGTTATCCATCCACAAGCACAGACAATTTCTGCCGTGGGCTTCAATGCCATAGGCATCAGAAGAGACGGGGCAATGCTTAATGTAAGCAAGTTCAATCCATTTATTGCATTCCAAACATGTGTTTATGTACCCTTCATCATAAGGCCACAAACTGTTCTAAGCTGTAGTTAGTTACATGTACTTGTGCTAGAAATTACATACTATTTAGCGTGGACATTCATCGGATTCTCTCAGCAACACCTACATTGTGTCTAAGCGCTCTAAGTCAGCAGAGATAGGCGAAAACCACAGGCTCCAGCCTTACATTTGTTTATATTTGTTACACCATTCTCTCAGGTCATTCCGACATTCCACTGTATCTCAACTCAGCACTTCTGAGCTCGTGCACTCTCGCCCGTCCAGGGCTTATGTTCCAGTGTATAATATACAGACAATTCTGTAGAATCACTACATTTACTATTCCCAACATATTTCTACTCTTACTCTGACTTGGAAAAAATTCATTCCTGATGATCATCCTGTAGTATGTTTCATTTTGGAGTCCCACACGGTCTACAGGGCTGGCTGGTACTGGTCAATGTCATGCAAAGACACAACTTCTCATCATGCAGTGACTGGGTAACAACTCCTCTGTTCCTCTTATTTCTCCCCTACATCTAGCTAACAGCAACCATACTGGTATCACTCTAGTGCTCATGAAGCAGTCATCCTCTTAATACCTTTTGGCTTCAGTCTCCAGGTTTGCATCTCCACACTTGCCCCCGTTACATTGGGAAGATGGAATTAACGCAAGAATCGCGTTCAGCTCTGGGTGCTGTCAGTCAAGGGGAATTTATTTATTTATTAGAATTGGTGAGGAAAAGGTTTCATATTTGATTTTGATTCATTTCCATGTTGTCTCCAAGTGTCTTGATGGCTGCTAACTGTGATGGGATGAGTTACTGAGCCTTTCAATATGTAGTGTAGAATGTTAAAATATAGCTTCCCTCTTCCTTTCTTTTTTTCCAAAGCACTTTAAGCAAATCGGCAATCTAATTATTGATTTATAAAAGGAAAGGAATTAATACAGCCTATCATACCCTTCGGCGGTAAGAGTATTTAAGAGTGAACTATGCTTAAATTTCATAAAAGCCTCCTCAGCAAATCAGTAGAAAAGTATTGATCTTGAAATAAGTATGTGAATTCTAATTATGTTTTGTCTTTCCACTGGAGGACCATTACTTTATTTAGCTAGAGTTCATTCTTTAATTTTATAGTCTTGATGTGTTGCCTATGAAGACTGCCTTTATATTTGAGCAAGGCTTCTAACAGCCCAGTTTTGCTGATCTTTTCTTTTCCTAAGTATGTATTGACATGTGAGAGCTAAAGAGAAGCTTTTAAGATCAAGTTACCATCACCAAAAGTCTCAGCAACATATAACTAGCATTCATGCTACGGAGCTATCTGTTAAATGATTGAGTCAGATGCCAAGTACAATAATTGCTTCTTGCTGTACTTCAGACTCACAAATCAATTTCTTCTGATCAGAAACCACCATCTTCATAACATACACTGTAATTACATATATATTTTAATCTTGGAAAACCACATACATTTGTAGGTTAACCCTGTCACTTTCACAAGTGGATTTTGACTGGTAAAATAGAACAGTACATTTGTAAGTTTTGAAGTATCTGATACAACTCTTCCAATGCTAGAAGAGCTTGGAGAAGAGTGAGAGAAAAGAAGCTCTCTTTATTACACAACTTTGCAGCTTTATAATCAGGAGTTCTGAAAACAAAATTTTAAAAAAGCAACATTTTTGTTTAAACTGGAAATACAGCTGAAACTTAGGGTAAACATTTGCTTTGTGGAGCTAAATAGCTTTAGACAGACTTCTCTCTGTCTAAAAAAATCAAAGCAGCATTACAGTATGTACAGCGTGAACATACAGGTTCATGTTTCTTTAGCTTCTCATCTTTGTATGTTTATTTCAGGTGGAAGTTTCTAAATGTGTCCTGTGTTTACAGCTAATTTGTACTTGTGCTTTGGTTTTTAACTGAGCCATGTGGCCTATTAAAATCAATGCTGCAGCATAGACATGAATAGGTTTTTTTTTTTTAGTTGGCAGTAGAGCTTGTGGTGAATGGGTTTGAGGTGTTCTCAAGGAGAGTCTACTTCAGGTTTGTTGGGGAAAAATATTTCTTCCTGCTTTTGGTTTCTCTTAATCTATCACAAAGCTAGTACAGTGAATGATTATGTTGTAAAGTGGACTCTGGGTATGCAGTCAAAGGCTGTACGTGAGCTAGCACCAGAAACAGGATTGTCTTTCTAGATCCATGAGTTGCTTAAATATAGCATTGTGGCAGCATGTATTATTCCTAGAAAGTAAACTGCCTGCAGTTGCATGCCAGTCTCTTCATCCAAGTAGCAAGTGGTAGAACAAAAGCAGCCCAGAAAGCCAGTCACATGCTAGGCTGAACCAGAAGCATGGCAGATTGAGAGAGGTGATTTTGCCACTCTGCTCTGATTAGACTCTACCCACACTACTGTGTTCAGCTCTGGGGCTGAACAGAGTTTCCAGGGATGCTACATCTACCACCTCTCTGGGCAACCTGTTCCTATGTTTCACCACACTCACAGTAAAAAGAAGAGTCTAGTCTAACCTGAGTTGATCCTTCAATTCTGTGGGCATGATTGACAGCTTCCTCAGGTATTTCTGTTGTAGTGTGTTAGATATTTGCGTTTTTGGAACTTCTATTTGTGTGTCTTACCATGCTTGTGTTTCCTAATTTGCAGCCTAATTTAAACAAAGTGCCAAGAAGATACAGTTGGGATGAAGTCCAGTTCCGCAGTTTAACTCTTAAGTGATGTTTTCCTAACTAAGAACTGAATAATTTCTGTCTACATAATGAAAAAAATACTTTCCTTTAATCCAAATTTTGTTGGGTAATTTAGGTGCATAAAAGTTTAGGCTAATGAACAAGTTACCACAAGGTAAAGATTACTCAAGTTACTCGGCATTAAAAGTCAGTAAGGACTTAGTAACAGATGTAGAAACACTTAGGATCTCATTCTGTATGAGCAATTCGGGAAAAGTTACTTCATCTGCAGTAATTTCATAGTGAACCTATTCAGAAAAAAAAAGTGTATTAGGAAGGGAGAGAATATTTGGATATTTATATTCACTGAAATGGAGAAAAACAGCTTGGTTCATTACTAGGAATAACAGATAGGAAAGAATGATACGTAGCTGACACTGTTCCTTCTGGCATTTGCCTTTACTTTCCCCTTCTTATTTTGATTGCAATTCTGAAACACAGTTTGGAGACTCAGCCAAGTGTAATAGAATTGAAATGGAAGATAGGACTGTTTCCCCACCACCACCCTTGCTTGGTTGTCATAAGTACTGGAGATGTTTTAGTTGGGATCCTCATGTCATGAAACTGAAATCTTTATGGGAGTGTATTTTTAATAGCCAGAATTAATATTTGGATTGTATTCTATTGAACAGCACATAAATATAAATCTTTTCTTGAAAAAGCTTGAAACTTGATGAACACAGCAACAAGTAAAGATAGTGAGGGGAAAGGTTATCCTATTTTAAAATGAGATGAGAAGTGGCTTTGCCAAAGCTATACTAGGGGACTTGACAAAAATTGAAGCTCTGTTCCCTCAAGCACCAAAATCAGTTCCCAGTCTGCTTTGTTTGTCTTCTTCTTTCCACTGCTGTTTTGCAAAGTTGTATTTTGTACTCAGATTACCTGTCTGATCACATTCTGTCCTCAAAGGTGTGGTGGCACTCAGAGAAGTCAAAGTAAACTGTGATAAAGTGAAACCATTGACTGAGACACTTGAGATTTGAAACACTGTTTGACTGACTTTGCCCCTGAGGGCTTGTGGACATACTGGTCTTGGTTCTAGTCCAGTGCCTGACCACAAGCTATCATTCCAGTGTAGGAGACAGAAGAAGCTCAAAAATTGCTGCTAAATGCCACTGTTGAATGCCAGCTGCATGGTGAAAAAGAGCACAAGAACGTTTATTTTCTTGCAAAAAAAAAATTTGACAGACTCCTGCTGTCATCATAAAACAATGCCAAAGATTTACTCTTGTGAAGAAATGTTTGCAGTGACCAAAAGAAGCATTGAAAAGAAGGGAGTAATGCCTGGTGGATTTGTATGCCCTTTTAAAAATGCTACTATTTTTGCATATATTGGGTTTTGCTGCTTTCTTAGCACAACATCCTTCCAAAACAACTCCCCCCCCAGCCCCCCCACGAGATAGTAGGAACCCAGGAACATACAAATGGATAGCTTTAGGATGCTGATGGGAGTACTGCCAGCAAAGTAAAAAGAAACATTAAAAAAGTGCCAAACATGCAGACCTGTCATCCTTTGCCTTAATGGGCACTTACAAATGTGCTACTTGCAAGAGATGTTCTTCCACAATATGATTGTGGCTGTAAAACAAACAGTATGGTCAATAATATGATCTAATCTGATTGAAGAGGTCAGTTAGAAAATTATTACCCACTTTACAACCCATTAACATCAAACCTACATTACAGGAATGTATATGATAGATTAAAAACTTGCTTACTTAAAGCAAGAAGGTCTAAATAAGATCCATTATAAATGTTTTTTATATTTGAGGCAGAAAGAATTACCCCCTTGGTGACTGGAATGCAATGGGGAGAGTTAGAACAAGTTGCTGAGTTTAGCTTTATAACCTCTTTGCCTGCGTACTATTTAGGAGATGTTTGGGGAAGTGAAAAGATAGTTTTGGGTTATTTGCATCTGCTTTGTGATTGACACACTGAAGATGTTGCAAGAGAGAAATTCAAGGGAAATTGAAGCTGTTGAATGGAGTTACTGGAAGTGGAGAAGGGAAAAAAAAAAAGTGCTTCACTTGATATGAAGAAAATTATTTGCTGTATCAAGAAAGACCCAATGACCTTTCTAATCTTGTATCCTGCCTGCGATGTTGATTTATACCAGATGCTTCAAATGAAGATATAAATCCCCATAATACAGTTACCTGTAATTGTATAATAGTGCAGAAGGAGCGTATGTTCTTTCTTGACACCAACTCAAGATCAGCAAATGCCCTGTAGCATATGTATTGAAAACTCCTGTCTTTATTCCTAGCTGATGAAATTGCAGATGCTGACGGTAATCACATAAATTAACGTAGGTGGATGGATAAGTGTGTTGTGTGGAAAGGCAGTTGTGTTTACTGGATAGCCTGAGTGTTAGCTACTAAATTCTATGGCAAATTCTGTAGGGTGCCATGTCACCAGATTGGGCAGAAATTCTGTTTTTCTCTGTTGTGTGATTTATTACCTGTAGCACCAGAGGAAGATGATAACTCAGGAGAGAAAGACTTCTGGCTCTAGTTTCCTGAACAGTTACACAAGATCTACACTTATCTGTATCGTCAGCTGGACCAGATTTTATCCAATGAAATATGTTATATGACTGGCTCATTCCTTGTCTCAACTGGCTCGGCTAGGTGCCAACACAGGTTTTTGCTACATTGCCGGATATTCCAGGTCACATGTGGTTAATTTCCCTGTGTGATTTCACAGGCAGATTTTCAAATACAATCTCACTTACAAAGAAAAGTTCTGAGATTGTGTTTGCCTCTGAGGTCCTTGGGAAGTAAGGTGACTTGGAAGGCAACACTTGTAGGTCTGGTCCTCTGTTTCTCATATCCCATCTGTGCTCAAGTCGCTGCATCTGTAGTTAGTATTACAGGTTGCAGTGCTTCTGGCCACAGATAAGACTGCTATACCTCTGTCTTTAACATAGGATGGTCTGTAGATGTTTGTACTTCCAGTGACTTGAATATTCCCAAGTTGGCAGAGACTATGCTACAGGCCTGATTACATTTAGTACAGAGCCTGTGGTGCTTGAAACGAATCTTCATGCCATCATTTCTCCCTGGCATTCCTACCTGCATGTGTTGCTCTGACTTAAAGGCATTTGCGGGTAACCTGAACACTTGCCAGGAACCACTCATCTCAGTGGCTGCTGCTTGTCAGTGGAATTTGCTTTTTGGTTACCTCAGGAGGAACTGATGTCTGTGAGGACCAGAACTGAGAGTAATGCAAGGTTTGTGAGATGGATCATATTCATTTGTCATATCCATCGTAACATGTGAGATGTTAGGGGAAGCAGGGACACCCATGCTACACAGCTGCAAGAATAGAAAGTCACTTCCACGCAAGAAGCCTCAACTGAATCATTCATACAAAATCCATTACTGTGTTTGCTGCTTCAGTGATGTGGTTTCCCAGCTTTTTTCTTTAGTTTCTTAACTGATAGAGGAGGAAAAAAAAGCTTTTCCTGCATTTCAGTTTTTGTCTGAAGTGCTGTGTCCTTCACTTTCTGCGTGCTCTGCCTGAATGCCTGGCTGGCTGGGGCAGACCAAACTGTAGGCCTGGAGCAACATGTTAGGTTCTCCTTCTGTAAGCATCCCTTTCATACTGTGTTGTTTCATCTGTCTCGAGGTTGTAATGACTTGTGCCAACAGACAGATGTTTTTTCTGCAAACTGACATGAGAACAACAGTGCAAATGCCACCAGGTTTCTTTTATCACTGGTCAATTTTCATTATGAAAACTTAATTGGTTCTAGCTTTTTCCTCAGTGTCAAAAAAAGAAGGAGGCTATTGGAGTCCAACAGTCAAGTGTTTGTGCTGGGCCAGTGCTATGCAAGTGACAGATGCTCTCTGTTAACTCTACTTGCCTCCCAGAGGACAAGAGACAAAATAAAGGAGAAAGATTCAGGAATGGGAAGACTAAAACTACTTAAATGAAAATAATAATAATTTAAAAATTAAATAGATAGAAATTTATTCAAGACCCATATTGAACCCAACCTCCCTAATGGCAAATATATCACAGTCACTGATGATGCTGTGGCAGGAGTCCCAGACTGAATGCAGTAGCAGATGGGAATTGGATTCAGGCACTCATGGATAAGGATTGATGACAGAAAGGAGAGAGTCCCCCTTCAATAGCCAGCCACTGAAGAAGAGAGCTTGACCCTCATGATCTCTCAGATTTATACTGAATATGACATATAAGGAATGGAACGGAACACCTCACTGGTCAGTTTAGGGTCACCTGTCCTGTCCACTCCTGCCTGCAGGTGTGACCTTTTAAGTTGCACCCCCAATGTAGTGGACAAGATTCAGCAGTGACCTTGGTCTGCACACCAATCCTTGGTGCTAGCTAGAAGCATTGAGGGTTGCTGCTGTCTGTGGAAACACACCACTGCTTGCAGAGTGCGGTTATGTAGAGGAGACTGAGCTGAAAAGTAAAATCGCTGCTGAACAGAATTAGTCCCACTCTGATTCCAACCGGGACACCAACCGGTATGTGTATAGGCATGGGAGACAGTAGTGTCACTGATGATAGAACCTTTTCCTCCTGGCAGAGGTGACTGCTGTGGTCATTGTGCCTTGTTTGTGACTGTGCTCATCTGGACTGGAAGGAATGAGGCAAGAATGAGCACAAAGCCATGATCCTCTCTAGTGCAGTATGCAGGATTGCTTTTGAGAATGTTTGAGCATAAAGATAGTCTTTTTTTGGTGTTGGTTTTTATTTTCCTTTTCTTTTTAATTTATCTTAGTTTAAATTACTCTAGGTTCATGTTTGTTTTACTTAAATAGATAATCTGAAGTGTTGGTCAGTATGACTGAATTCCTTTGTTCATATGAATGGAGTTGTTTACCAGCAAGTAGAATACCAGTAGAACTGGTAAAAAGGAGTACTGATGCAGGAGGGAACTAACAGTTTGATATTGCTGTTCCTATTTAAACCTTGTGCTGTCCAAAGGAGATGTGAATTGAGTTTGCTGGGAATATTTAACAGACTGTTTTTGTTGGATCAATATTGATTTCGTAAAGTTCTTTTTATGTAATTGCCTTGACCTTGGCGCTTGGGGGCTTGGGTTCATTCTCATATATTCTTTTCTGAAAACTGGAAGTATCTTGATTTTAATATGATGCAAACCAGGTAAAAGTGACATCTCAAGCAAGATTACTAGTGCAAAAATACATTTCTATCCACTTCTAGTTTCTTCTTTGAGTACTTTATGCTGTGGAAATGGTTCAGGAGTATCAAATTCCTCTCGGCACATTGACTCAAAATAATAATGTCAAAAAAAAAGAAAATGTGGTTTTGCTTTCAAAAAATAATTAGAAAATATTTAAGATAATGGTGGGTTTGGTTTTTCTTCTCTCAGTAACTTTAAACTTTATTTTTTTTTCTTTATATTGAGGCTGAGATAGTGCTGCTTGTTAGAGGGCCACCAATAGTGCTTATTTTAAAGAAATGGAAAAGTCTGACCACATGTACATTGTACATATATTTTACTAAAATCCTGCCATTTGCTAAGCATTCTTTTAGGCAAATTGATAATCTGCATTTTTCCTTTGTCAATTGCTGTATGCTCCATGCTGCAGTGGTAGCAGTTCCTAGGAGCAGAGATAGTTATTGTGTGTGACAGCCCAAGCGCTCAGTGCAGTGAATACCATAACAACAAGCTACTAGCACTTTGCTGCTTCCAGCAAGAGTAGCTCACTAATTCAGTTTAGTAAAATATGGCGATACTTTTACTGCCAATAATCAGATCTGGAGACTTTCAGAAACAATTATAGTGTACCGTTTCTGCTGCCCCCATGGCAAAGCCTTTAGGCACTGAAACTGTTTTGGGAAACCGACAGATATAGTATTGCTGATGTTAGTGGTTAATTTATCTACTGAATCATTTCTTTGTTTGCTGTTTTGATAAGTTTCTCTTGTTCAGCCAAGACAAAGCAGCTCTTTTCATGGAAAGGAAATGTAAGCATGTAACTAGGGTAATATGCAAAATAAAAAGTGTCTGACTTAAACAGAAGGCAAATGCCTTGTACCAGCTACACATAAATGTGTTACAGCTGAGAGCATAGCTGTGGCCAGGATTTGTCATGAGTTACTGCTGGTACCTACAAAGGGAAAAGGTAACAGCTAAAATATCTAAACAACGTGGTAATTGTATCTGAAGAAACTTACTAGGAAGCCTCAAAAATTCAGCTTTCCTCGATGTCCCTCAAAAAGCAGCTGGAGATGGCTCTGAAGGAGAGTGAGTTGATGCTGAGACATAGATATGTCCCATCCCAGTTCCCCTAGAGCAATGACTATCAGGTGTTGACAGCACAGTGATTTGTAACTTCCTGCCACTGTGTGTATCTATGAGTGTCACATAAATTCTTAACTCTGTAAGTTGCTGATGCCAGAGCTTGCAATAGCAATCCCAGCAAGCTGAGATGGTCACTTGCACTACTGCACACTAAGTGACTTGTTCAGTCTGTTTTTATTTGACAAGGCAGCCAACAGAAGACAAATGGACTTGGGAGATGAGTAGCTCCCATGGGACTCTCTGCATCTCTAGATAACAAACAAATTCTGACTGGCAGGAGAGGTTTATAATGAAGATGTGGGAGAACTACTAATGCTGCAAGAACCTTGGAATACCTTGCTGAGAACATACACAGACCTAAGATTCAAGGTCTGCAGGGAAAGTTATTTCATGTGAAATGTTACTTGAGAGGGATGCACAGACACAGATCCTAAGGCTGCCTAATCTCTGGGTTATTAACTGCTCCACACACATGGGCTTTCCAGATAGCCCTGTCTCATAATTTTTAAGAGCATAACAGACTTAGATTATTCTACTTCACTTTTTTTGTTAAAGAAAAAAGGGCAGTAAAATCATAGAATCATAGAATCATAGAATGGTTTAGGTTGGAAGGGACCTCAAGGATCATCCAGCTCCAACCCCCTGCCACAGGCAGGGACACCTCCCACTAGAATAATACTAAAATACTAATAATACTAAAATAATAGTGTTCTCACTGAATTGGAGAATACTGAAAGGTTGTATTTTAAAATGTGCAGGAAAAATAGAGCATCCATGAATCCATAACACCTCACACAGACACAGGCTATGTAAGAATTCCCCCAAAACCTTCCCTCTAGCCAAACCCACTGCTCATTTTCTCCCGTCCCCCATTGTCTCCCAATTAGGCCTCAAGCTGGCCAGACACACTGCAGCAGTGGCCTTGAGGGTTGCTTACCACAGGGTACTACTAGACAGTTACCTAGATAAGAATCCCTCTGGAGAGCTGGAAAGGCAGGAGAAAACAGAGGGAATTGACCTTGCTGCTTACTTTTAAATTATCTGTGGGATTATGGGATTCAGTAACATAACTGAGATATCTGGGGGTGGCCAGTTTGTCCCCTGGAATGCATCTTGGTCTTTGAAGGGTTTTTTTAGGAAATCATAGAATCAACCAGGTTGGAAGAGACCTCCAAGATCATCCAGGCCAACCTAGCACCCAGCCCTAGCCAGTCATCTAGACCATGGCACTAAATGTCTCATCCAGGCTTTTCTTGAACACCTCCAGGGACGGTGACTCCAGCACCTCCCTGGGCAGCCCATTCCAATGCCAATCACTCACTCTGGGAAGTTGTGATCTGAATGATCTGCAGGGAAGAGATCACTAAGAGTGTTCAAATTTTCACGAGTTATGTTTTTTTTAAATGTGATTTGATTTTTTTTTTTCTGTTTCATTTAAAATCAGACTGCACAGAGGTCATACAAATAAAGGAATCATTCTCAATTCATTTTTCAGTGCACAAGGTAATGCAAAACCTACATAAAGTAAGGACTGCAGCTGCCTGCCTATCTTTAATGCTCTGCTGCAAAGATTCATGCATGTGTCACACGCTTGAGGAGAATCCAGCTGGTGTTGACAGCAGGTCAACTTCTGCTTCAGCCTGCAGGCCACTGCTTGAGAAGTTCTGGTAAGGCATGAGGTAGAGCAGACAAAATTCTCACAGATTGCATACAGAGAAACTGGAGCTCCCTGCACATATTGCGAGTTTGTGTCTGAAATATCTGGTATCTTGTACAGGAACAATAAGATTATGCAAATGTGGTTAATACTTTTTTTCCTTTTGTAACAAACTACCAGCATGTCTTTCACCTGGAAATCTCACTTAACTTAAGCTTGATGCTCCAGGTAAAACATAAAGGGGATTTTTGAATGGGTACATGAACACCTGAGGAAAAAGCTACACAGGAAAGAATAGGAGAAGTCTGCATTTGTCTTTTTCTTAAGTAAAATTCTTGGGCTAGTCAGATATCCATATCAATATTACTCTGTGCTTTGTGCATAAAGATTCTTCTGTTTGAGGAAAACCTAGAATCCATAATGCTCTGAAATATCATCTTTGTCCATCTCTGTCCTCTTTATGCTTGCACAACAGAAACTTAAGTATACATCAGGAACAAATGACAGTAATGTACTGGTGGGAGTACCTTCATCCAAAGGGGACAATATGGGCTGGATGAAGCTCAACACATAAGAGAACGAGGCCTGTTGATTAATACTTAGATTCTCTTCCTCATCTGTAACGTTGTAGGTGTTTTAAAGTCTAGGAAGGTAGTTGGAAAATTATGGTAACTCTTATTCAATAAAGATTCATCTAAAGGTGAATATTTGCAGATAGGGAAGTGACAGGCACCAGGATGTACTGAGGTATGCTATAACTTTTTGACATTTGAGGAGAGGTGCTAAGAAACTGCATTAGGGATAAAGGCTTTCTGTGAAGATTTGGGAACATAGGAACAAAGCCAGGTGCCAAAAAAATCCAGTTTTATCCCTTTTGCTTTGCTGTGTAACTTCTTCCACTCTATGACCTGCCTGTTTTAATTTTTTCCCCTCTTCTTTTCCTCTTAGGAGTGCCATCTAGTTTTCAATGTTTGTTTCCTTTTCCAAAGAGCCAGTATTTTGTGAATCAGTGTCTTTTGGTTTTGATTTTGTGTGATGTCAGTTTACTGTTTAGATGTGGAATTTGGTAAAACTTTTCTAGCTACTTGAGTTCATCTGCAGAAATGCTGTTGGCTTCCAGTATTCCTTGTTTTTTACAATTGCCATTGACAATACTGGAAAACTCAAAAATTATTTTTTTAAGGGGAAATGAAATTAATGAACCTACCAGCATTTGATAGTTGATAGTTATGTATTTTCCATATTCTATGCAGTTATTCCTCTCTACAGTGTTCATTACCCTTCTGAATCCCAAGCTACTATTCATAGCAAAGACAAGAATCTGCACAAGGAAACATGTGGATTTGATTAATACCTTTAATTACACTGCACTGAACCAAAGAGTAATATTTCTTACTAGATCCTGTTAATAATCAGTTATGTCTCAAAGCACTTGGATCAATATCCTTTCCTTTCAGTTTTTCCCTTCTTATGCATTGTGATTATGGTACTGGTATGAAAGTACTAGGGTGAGGAAAGCTGCAAATGTGAACTAAAGCACTTCAGAAAGTTGCTGTTGATTTACTGAAAGTTAGTCAAATCAGAGAAGCTCAAACTGGGCAGCAGCTGACTTTTTAAAACAGATTATCTCTTGGAGAATATCAGCCAGTTCTGCTGAGTGCAGGGACATTAAACAAGGAAATATTTCATATTGCTATGTCTTCAGTTCTTGCATCTTTGCCTGGTAAAGTACAAGCTAATGCCTGCTTTGTGCTAGAGCAGCTCTTTGCTTAAGCAGCTGCAGCCTCTCAGGAGCACATTTCTGTATTATTTTAGTACAGTATGGCAGCAACAGCACTCCAGGCTGGGACAGTGGGGTCTTAGCCTGTGTGTTCTACCCACATACAGACATGATTTAAACTGGCTGTCCTTTGGCTTCAGCTGTAAATTCCAGGTTAAATGTGCGGTAGTCAGCTATCTCCTCTCTGTGCTCTGTGACCATTTACTCTGCCACCTGCTTACTGCACTGGGCTTTGTCTTCTGAGCTTTCTCCTGAGGGCCTCCATGTCCATTGGCAGGCAAATTCTCGGTGTGATGTGTCAATTTCTTTGGCAGCTTAGTGGATCCAAGGCAATAGTGACAGAGGACTGATCTTGTAAAGGTTTCCACTAAACTGCACAACTATGCTGTGTGCCTGTGTACATGCAGGTTTGAAACTGTCACAAGTTCTTCACAGAGAGAGTGATTTGCCATTGGAATGGGCTGCCCAGGGAGGTGGTGGAGTCACCGTCCCTGGGGGTGTTCAGGAAAAGACTGGATGAGGCACTTAGTGCCATGGTCTAGTTGATTGGATAGGGTTGGGTGCTAGGTTGGACTGGATGATCTTGGAGGTCTCTTCCAACCTGGTTGATTCTATTCTGTTTTCACTGCATCCACAGTCCATATCTGCGACTGTGACCGAATTGCAGTCATAGTACTGACAGCTGATAGGGTTGTCTTTGCTCCTTGCAATGTTAAATCATAAAAGCAAAGCTTTCTATTGCTGTTAGTTTTATGGAGGGAGGAGAAATCCCTGAAGTAAAAGTGATAGGATGTGGATAACAGATCTTAATTGCTGCTTTCTCTGACTGCCTGTAGTCTGGTTAAAACAGGTTTTCCTGCTGATTCCCATGAAAGAAGACAATGTTTTAAATATTGATGTGTATTTGAAGACTGTCTAAAGTGCTCAGCTGGACCTCTCTAACTGTGTTTCTCTGATAATGTTTGTTTGGTGTTTTGATTTGTTTTGTTTTCGGATTAGCAGCCACACTTCTCTAGTCAGGGACATCATCCCTCCTGACCATTGCTGCTCCCCAGACAGTGTGGCTGTCTGACGTTCTTCCTGCTGGCAGCCAAGTATTCCAGGTGTGTCACTAGTATAAAACCAGATTTTATTCAGTCTTTCATTGATTGGTGAAATACTTCATATGAGCTAGGATGAGAGCATTTTATTTTTAAACCACAAAGATGTCAAGCAACTGGGTTTTCCAAGGTAGAACCATAGAATCAGTTAGGGTTGGAAAGGACCACAAGGATCATCTAGTTCCAACTTCCCTGCCATGGGCAAGGACACCCTACCCTAGATCAGGCTGGCCAGAGCCTTCAATGATCATTGAATGCTTCACAAAGTTCTCCCTAGCACAGACACTCAACTTGCAGACTGGTTCCTTGGCATTTTTCTACCAGTATCTTTGAAACTAATACCACAATGCCTGCTTGATTTGATTCTTTCTCTCTCACTCTGTGTTTAACATTTTGTGTGTTCTTCTGAACAAAGCCAGATACCAGCATACCACCAACTTCCACTACACCACAATATTCACCTTGGGCAGGTTGCAGTTGTCTGCTTATGAAATACATTTGGAGTAATCCAAATATCTGAAGACTGTTATGACAGTTTTACACTTTTTTTTCCCGAAGGAAGTTTTTTTCCACCTGAAAATATAGATTTTATTTCATTTTAATATGGATTCAAAACTGTATTTGTTAGCCCTGGATTGTATGAATACATTATGTTCTCTTCTTCCTCTTCAAACTACCCAGCTTTCTAACCACGTGATTTCAGCACAACCATCTCAGGGCTTTTCGATGTCAAGACATTTCAAATAAATTCAAAGGGTTAACACACAGGACGAGAGGAAGGCTATTTCTCTAGCTGAGATTTCAGTGGGAATGATTTACTGTGAACAGAAGAATGTATTTCAGAAGTAATCTTTTTATCTGTCTCTGCCTGCAGAAAAATTTATGGTGACCTAAGAATATCTATAATGGTACAATTTACATGACACCTGTTGGCTGATGAGAAATAGCAGTCCTAAAATGACTAAAGGCATTAGAATATTTCACCTTGTTTGAAAAAAAAAATGTACTCCTGGAATTGTTGACAATATTTTTGAAAAATTTAATCATTTGACCAAGGTTTTTGTTACATCTATGTCATAACAGTAAACAATAGAATAAAGAAATCATAGAATAAATCACAGAATCAGACAGGTTGGAAGAGACCTCCAAGATCATCCAGGCCAATCTAGCACCCAGCCCTACCCAGTCAACTAGACCATGGCACTAAGTGCCTCATCCAGTCTTTCCTTGAATGCCTCCAGGGACGGTGACTCCACCACCTCCTTGGGCAGCCCATTCCAATGGCAAATCACTCTCTCTGGGAGGAACTTCCTCCTAACATCCAGCCTATACTTCCCCCAGCACAACTTGAGGCTGTGTCCCCTTGTTCTGTTGCTGGTTGCCTGGTGGAAGAGACCAACCCTCACCTGGCTACAGCCTCCCTTCAGGTAGTTGTAGGCAGCAATAGGGTCACCTCCTCCAGGCTGCACACCCCCAGCTCCCTCAGCCTCTCCTCACAGGGTTTGTGTTCCAGGCCCCTCACCAGCTTTGTTGCCCTTCTCTGGACACGTTCCAGCACCTCAGGATCTCTCTTGAATGGAGGAGCCCAGAACTGGATGCAGTACTCAAGGTGTGGCCTGACCAGTGTTGAGTACAGGGGCAGAATAACCTCCCTCCTCCTACTGGCCACACTGTTCCTGATCCAGGCCAGGATGCTATTGGCTCTCTTGGCCACCTGGGCACACTGGTGGCTCATCTTCAGCCTACTATCCACCAGTACCCCCAGGTCCCTTTCTTCCTGGCTGCTCTCAGCCACTCTGTCCCCAGCCTGTAGTGCTGCTTGGGGTTGTTGTGGCCAGTAATGCAAGTGTAAACCTTATCAAGCATGTGGTTAAGTTTTAATGCTGTTTTGGTATAGCCCTTTTAGTCTATGAAATGATTTTGGGAACTTCATGTGTTGTTTCTTCATACAGCTTGAAGATGTGTGTTCTGTGTTTGAATTGTGTCAGTCTGGTATAATGGGCGAAACTAAGTTCAAAGAAGACAGAAATGTAATTTTGAAAGTATCAATGGTACATTCAGACTTAAATCCTACTGATATTTTGATCAGACTTCAAGCCCTAAATGCCCAGATTTTGAACTTCTAGGACACATAGATCTGTCATTTCTGTGAAAACCCAAATCCTTACCTCATGTAGAGTAGCAAAAAAACTGGGGGGATAAATGACATGTTTTCTCACATAATACTGGAGAGCTCTCTGAGGTGACAACAAATAAATTTTCAGAGAACTGGAGGGCACATCAGATTTGCTAAATGGTCTTGTTTTAGGACACTTAGATGGCAGTGGGAGCACTTTGTTCAAACACATGTTCTTCTCCAAGGCAAGCAGCATAGCCAGGCTTTCCTACCACTACAGGGAAATAATTTCATCACAAAGCACTTCATTTAGGGACTATCTCAGGTCACTTGTATTTGTAAAAGGTGGGTTTTTTTTTCATTTTGGGATGGAAGGAGATGAAAAATATTGACTTGAAATGAGAATTTGCTTTCAGGGTAGTGCTTTTTTAAAAAAAAATATTGTTTTGATCCATTAAGTTCAAATTTTTCACTTTATTCTGCTAATTTGAAGGAATATATTAGGGTTCCTTCAAGAACAAAGAGATAAAATTTTCACCTACATCCATCTACACCCCTGCCCCCTAGCAAGGTCATATAATTTTATTTCCAGGGTTTCTTAAAAACACTGTCTTTATACTTCCAACACTAATTTTTCAATGAGTTCTCAGTGATGTGATTCCACTGCTGCTGTTCAACAATTCTGTGTGTCTTGAGGTGATACATCCTTCAGAAAGACAACTGGAAAGATTGGTGGTTATATCCTGTGTGACCTTTTTGGTTTATCATTTCAAATGACCTGCAGAACATTCTGCCTGAGGCAGTCAGCTGCTTTGTGTCATAGTAGTTTCAAATGTCAGTATCTGTTTTCATTCTGCAAGTATTTTGCATGCAATCATTAGCATAGAATAAAGTCTAATACTGACACTTTTTTTGATAGTCAGAGATCTCAACAGTCTTTTTAATTGGCTGCACATTTAACAACAAAATCTAAGATTTCCAAGAGGACATGGTTGGTGCATTTGGCTCTTCTGTTTTTTTTCTAACAGACTCCTCAAATGATTATGTTCCATTCATTTTCTGTTTCCTTGGCAGAGGTAACTATTTTTCTACAGATCACTATGTTACTAACATGCAAATTCCTCTGTCTGGAGAGCGCTTTCGAACCCATAAGCCACAGCAGAACGCATTCAAACACATAGAGAGAGACACTAGTGGTGTGGTGCTCTTTTTTCCCTTCAGTCTTTGCTGCAGGCTCCTTGGGTTAAACTCTGTTTTTTTTTCCCTGTGTGACTATATTGATCTTGTTCATACTTCTGTTTGGTTTTTCTTTTTATTTTCCACCTGAATTCTTTTTGAGTTAGAGGTTTTGAAATATAGTAGAAGGTTTTTAAATGTAGACCAGCAGTATCTCTTTTAGGAGCCTTTTTTAACTAGCACCTCATCCTGTTCAGTGATTCAAAGCAACATATTGTTATTTTTTGTTTACTGATCTTTTAGTGACTGACTTTTAAAAGCAAAGAAACAGAAATACGCAAACAAAAGGAACAAAACCCACACCACTGTTTGGCCAGAATGCCATTAGAGCTTTACCTGCTCTTAGAGTCCCAGGACGAGCTTTTAAGTCTGAAGCTATGGTCTTAGAAAGTGTTACTCTTGATTTATAAAACTTTTCTTTATTTTGGGTTTTGTTTGGTTAGGTTGGTTTTGGGTTTTTTGGGTTTTGTTTCATTTTGTTTTTTAGAGGGGGGAGTAAACTCTTAAAACTTAAAAAAAAATATTATGTCTCTCTCTTAGAACAGGTAAAACATTTTGTATAACTTAAAATTTGGAAATACTTACACAAAGTATTTTGGGTCTGGCCAACTGGTCATTAGATAAACCCTTTGTTGAGCACCAATGAGTCTGACATGCCTTTTTGTGGAGGAAATGCTGCAAACTCTAAAAGATTTTGGTGTTTCAATTTCTTGGCAGAAAACCTTACTGAGTTAGGTGAAAAGGCAGTGCAACATTCAGGGAAGGTCATTAAAGTTTTCAGATTAAATTGATGACAAGGAAATGATATGCCAAAGGAAAAAACAATAGATGAACAGAAGTGTCCTAAATGGCAAGAGAAGATGAATGCTGTGTGTTTTCCCCACCTCAGCTTGTCCATGACAAAGTATGATTGTCTAATATCTCAAGATGAGGAGGCTAATACAAGGCCATAAATCACAGTGAGCAGCTTTTCAAATAATAAAGCAGTCTGCCTTCTTGTTAATAGGCCCCAAGTTAGGACCCTGAACTGCTCAAAACAAGGCTAGCATTCCCCTCCAAGTGGGTGACAATGACTTATGCATATTTTGCATCTACAGATTGTCTGGGAAGACAGTTGAAAGCTCAACATTTTTCAAACACAGCAGTTTCGTAGCCTGTTTGTTAGTTACTTATACGTAAAGGGTAACAATATCGCTATGGAAGATGTGATGTTTGTGTGTAATTTAAATGACATCCATTACTTGAACTCATACTAGCCTAGAACTGTGTGTCTGGGAATGGTTTGTTTTATGGTTAGATTTCCATTCTTCCACAGAGAGTTTTAAATTTACAGCTGGTGGTCATGCACGGATTTCTATTTTCTCCTGTTTCTCTGTCCAACTTTACTGATTCTGTGAGTCTAATCCAGAAAATCTGTTTTTTCACAAGAGGCATGTAGGAGCACATACAAGCTCTAACAATTAGGAGGAAGTTCTTTACAGTGAGGGTGGTAAGACACTGGAACGGGTTGCCCAGGGAGGTTGTGGATGCTTCCTCCCTGGAGGCGTTTAAGGCCAGGCTGGATGAGGCCTTGAGCAGCCTGCTCTAGTGGGAGGTGTCCCTGCCTATGGCAGGGGGTTGGAGCTGGATGATCCTTGAGGTCCCTTCCAACCTAAACCATTCTGTGATTCTAATTAAAACTTAGTTCTCCTCCTGTAGTTAAACTTCGAAAGAATGCAGACTAGGAACACTTAAGCAAATAAATGAGTGCAATATGCTCGTACTTGTTGCTTATTGTTGCTTTTTTAAACAGGTTGGAAGAGACCTCCAAGATCATCCAGTCCAACCTAGCATCCAGCCCTAGCCAGTCAGCTAGACCATAGCACTAAGTGCCTCATCCAGTCTTTCCTTGAATGCCTCCAGGGACGGTGACTCCACCACCTCCCTGGGCAGCCCATTCCAATGCCAATCACTCTCTCTGGCAAGAACTTCCTCCTAACATCCAGCCTATACCTCCCCCAGCACAACTTGAGACTGTGTCCCCTTGTTCTGTTGCTGGTTGCCTGGTGGAAGAGACCAACCCCCACCTGGCTACAGCCTCCCTTCAGGTAGTTGTAGACAGCAATGAGGTCAGCCCTGAGCCTCCTCTTCTCCAGGCTAAACAACCCCAGCTCCCTCAGCCTCTTTCAGCCTTTTGAGCTGCGTAACTACAAAGGAGATTAAGCTGTCCCATACTCTCTGAAAGCATTACATCAATAGTGGGAGAAAATAAATAGCCTTCATTTTAAGCAAAATCAAATATCTTGTGTGATGATAGTGTGCAAAGGCTTATGCATAGCCAAACACATGAATAGATTCCCTAATGGAAATGAGCAGAGGAGATCGAGATATGATATGCATTTTGACTCAATCCCACTAGTGAAAAATTACCACTTGGTGAGAAACTGTGGAGGGAAAAACAAAAGTAGAAGGCAGCAGTGCTCTCAGTTAAGATAGAAAACTTTTGAAATCTGTCACTTAAAGAACTGAGCAATGTTTGACTTTTCATATGCTGATTCTTGTCAGCATATTGTTAGCAACCGACTCCCTACGAGGAGAGGCTGAAGGAGCTGGGGTTGTTTAGCCTGGAGAAGAGGAGGCTCTTCTCCATCCCCTACCTGAAGGGCGGCTGTAGCCAGGTGGGGGTTGGTCTCTTCTCCCAGATAATCAGCAACAGAACAAGGGGACACAGCCTCAAGTTGTGCTGGGGGAAGTCTAGGCTGGATGTTAGGAGGAAGTTCTTGCCAGAGAGAGTGATTGGCATTGGAATGGGCTGCCCAGGGAGATGGTGATGGAGTCACCGTCCCTGGAGGTGTTCAAGAAAAGCCTGGATGAGGCACTTAGTGCCATAGACCAATTGACTGGGTAGGGCTGGGTGCTAGGTTGGACTGGATGGTCTTGGAGGTCTCTTCCAACCTGGTCGATTCTATGAAAATAAATCAATCACTCAATTGAGAAAAATTTTCTAATTTCTCAGAAGAAATAGCTCTTGAGAAGCTCAAACTGTATAACTGCATTAGAAATCAGAGAATACCTATTGATTGTCTTGACACCAGTGATCCTTAATTGTTTAAGACAAAAGAGAAACTTCTTTCATGTACAGGCAACAAAAAGATACTTCCATTTATATGATGTTTGAATGTTGCTGTTTTATCTTTGTCCTGTAAGACAGAAGAAATTTCTTAAGAATGACAGGGGGAGATTAGAAAGAAAAAAACATTCATTCACTGCAAGTTAATCCTCCTACAAGGAGAGATCTGTTTATGTACCACAGCTTCAGTATGTTCTCTTTAATGCTTCTTCTTCAGCTGGTTTGCCTTAAGTTTTAAAATGATTCTTTGGTAGAGAAGCCCTGTCCATCCCAGATGAGGGTCATTCTGAAAACCTCCTCCTCTTACATCTAATTCTGCACCCTGTAAAGCATGTATCATTCTGAAAGAAGTCCTGTACTCTGCTTGGGATGAAACAGTCTCAAGATTCGATCAATAATGACAGGTTAATTTGAGGTAAAATAACACAGACATCTCTGAATCCCATTTGGCTTGGTATGCAAAGTGTATGAACTATGTCCACTTCCACATGTTAATTATTTTACTTCATAAGAGCACTTGAATCAAAAACCAAGTTAAAAAATCCAAACTACATGGAAGTGATTTAGAATGAAGCTTTCTGTGAGTCATCAGCACAGGTAATCTGTGTGAAAATCAGAAGTGACAAATCTCTGCTTTCAGATAATTCTTCATCTACAACACATCTAAATAATTCTTTTGTTGTAGTTACTAACAGATAAAATTCCTACTTTAGTCCTGGAGAATGCAATACCTAAGAAATATATATGGGGCAAAAGAAAAGGTAACTTTAACAAAAGCTGCTCCACTGAATGTGTATGTAAAATGAATACTGCTAGGACAAAAAGTTACTTTGTTTTCTAATCACGATCATATTTTCTGTTGTCAGTTGCACAAAAATAGTGTATCAAACATCCCAACGAGTTGAGATGGGTTTTGCTGATTACTGCAACAGATGGTACGTCTCAATTAGGGAGAAATATTTTCTTTTGGCTTATTATACTTTTAAATTAAATTGGGTTTGAGTGGAAGATCAAACAAGAAAACAATTTTTTTCTGATTCTTTTATCGTCAGTTTGGGTATTGCACAAATTAGTAATGTGTTACATTAAGTAGTAACTATGAATGACAAACAAAGCTGCTTACTCTGTGTGATATTTTCTTGCTATAATACTAGCATGAGGACATAAGAAAGTATGTTAAAAGGCAGAACTCAACAGCTGAAATGGATTTTAGTTTGATTTGCACAGAAGTTTCCAGAGATGTGAAGGGGTGGTGGAAAACACATCAGTTGTACAGGAGAAGAATCAGGTTGCTCAGGAGGTGACAGTGTTTACCACTGTCCTAGGTGAAGGGCAACTGCTTATAGGAGAGATTATCTGACTATGGGCATTACAAGATGTGAATTGGTTTGCCTCTAATTCTGAGCAAAATGCCTTGTTGGTATAGTAAAACTTTTTAGCTCACTTCCCAGATGTGACAGGCACACTATTGTAAAATTAACAGCAGTCAAATATAAAAATAGTAACTTCTGGTTATATTTCTGCATTTTGCAAAAGAGATAGCGCCAGGATCACAAAACTGTTGACAAGGCTTGCTTCTGTTTCGCTTGATCTAAAGCTGCTGGTGTGTGGAATACAGTTTTCTACATGCTGCATTAAAATATTTAGATATAATATTGCAAAGCAAAGTCATATTTCACTGCACACTACAGGCTGGCTGAGAAAGAAAAAAGAATGCTGGAAATTCACTTGGCTAAGACCTGTTGGCTAAGTGACTTGAGGGTATAATGTTAACTGCTACAATTAACACTGATCAGTGACTTGAGTAGCATCAGAATTAGATGGGAAAAAATCAAATCATCTAGGATTTTACATTTCCTATTGAAGGGCTAGAAACACAGAGCATGTTTGTGTTGCTAAGGCTGCAAAGGTAACTCAGATAAATATGTACTTCCATGATGCTCCTTTAGCAGGGAATAGATCCTTAATCAGTAAGATAGTAGCACAGTGCTTGCATTTTGAGACTTGGAAGGCTATTCTGTTATATTCTGTAGAAAAAGCCTGTGGAGTTTGAGGGATTCTAAAGGAAATGGATTGTATTTACTCCTCTCGTAACCCCTTATCAATGGAAAATGAATTAAAAGGTTTGCCTTGCCTTGAAGATGAAGCTTATTTTCTTCCAAATAACCACAAATGGACAAAAGTGGTTTTCTTGGTAATTTTCTACCTGTGTGCTAAGTGTTTCAGTAGGGTACCTCATTTATCATTCTAAGTATTTTATTGTAAGACAGCTCTTGACATTTTAAACTTCCTGTTGTTATCAGGCCAATGTGTTTCTGCCAGGTACATTTGGAACGGACAGTTCTGCTTTTGGCTGAATGATTTATCCTCTATGTCAGGATATTTTCAACTATCAGGTATATTACAGAGAAACATTATAAACAGTTGTTGATCTCACCCAAGTTTGGGAAGGTGACATGGCTTTTTACAATGACTCCAAGTCGATCGGGAAGATCACAGAATCTATTGTTTCTGGCTGTGAAACATAGTCTGAAGTCTTCAGGCATCGTACTTTACCCTCTTTCACTTTAAAAACATCATCCCTCATCTGATGAAGAATCCATCCACATCTTTCCTACAGCCCTCCTTCAGAAGGCTGCTATAATGTCTCCTTGGAGCATTTTGTTTGCCAAGCTGAACAATCCCAACTCTCTCAGTCTATCTTCACAGAAGAGGTACTCCAGTCACCTGATCCTCCTCTGGACCTGCTTGAGCAGCTCATTGTTTTTCTAACGTTGGGAGGCCCAAAGCTGAACACAATACTCCACGTGGGTCCAAAGGGAGAGAACCACCTCCCTCAACTTGCTGGCCGCACTCCTCTTGATACAGTCCAGGATGAGATTGGCTTTCCAGGATGCAAGTGCGCTTAACTGACTCATATTCAGTTTTGCATCCACCAATACTCCCAAGTCCTTTTCTGCAGTGCTGGTCTCAACCCATTCATTACCCAGGCTGTATTCTTACCTGGGGTTGTCCTGATCAAGGTGCAGGACCTTGCAGTTGACCTTGTTAAACTTCATGAGGTTGCACAGGCCCACTACCTCCACTGTGTTGGCTG
The DNA here is from genome assembly GCA_013400475.1 of Tricholaema leucomelas. Lineage (NCBI taxonomy): Eukaryota > Metazoa > Chordata > Aves > Piciformes > Lybiidae > Tricholaema lacrymosa > Tricholaema leucomelas. The sequence goes on from WAAF01019762.1 coordinate 625,146, forward strand.
CATCACACAGCTCAGTGTCATCAAAATAGACTGTATTATTCAGAAGATTTACTTCAAAATATGGATATTTTGATGATAACTAAAAGTTTTAGTTCAGTAAAGACAAAATATGCTGGTTTTCTGCTAACCTCTCTGCATTATTTGGTAGGCAAGAAGCACAAGGTTCACGCTATTTAACTGGCCAACCTACCTCTTACTACTGGAAACAGTCTTGAAACTTCAGATAGAGAAGTCAGTGTTTGGATGAGCTGTGAGAACTAAGTTACTTTTGTGTTAGAGCTGGATTTTCTGGGTCAAATCTGAAGTACATTGGAAAAGCTAAATGACTTCATTATTTCCTTGGAAGAGGACACAATTTTTCATAGTTTGATAACATTTTACTGGTGTTTATTAGAGAGTTCTAGTCACTTGGACAACTGTTTTGATTGTTCAACATTAAAGGCAATGAATATTGACAATGAGAGTAAATTAATTGTTCTGTTGTGATGCATAATAAGTGGAAAGTAAAACGTAGTGATATTTTGCTTCTGTAGAAATAGTTGAATTCACAAACACATTTAAGTTCACAAGAAAGTGATTATGAAAATCAATATCAGTCAGGACAGCAGCCAATGCTTTCTTCTCAACAATTTCCTTTGGCAGTTAAGGAAAGTACCTTCCTACCTAATGGCACCTCTCTCTCTTTTGCTTCCTTTCTTTTTTCCCCTACTCTATCATGTAGAAAAGGGTTCAGAAAATACCAATGCAACATGATGCTAGCTGAAATTGTTTCATAGTCAGTTTTATTTATAATTTCAGCAAGTGCCACATTGCTCTTGTGTATTTTACATAAAATCTTCCCTTATATTTAAAGAACTGTCCTTGATTTTGCTTGGTCCCAGTTTAAATTATATCAGCTAAGCCAGAGAACCTGAATGTCTGTCCTTTACAACGTCCTGTATTTTAGCCTTGATTAGTGGTGTTGCTTACACTGTCAATTATTAGTAGATACTGCTGCTGCTCTGCACTTAGATCCTTTCAGCCCTTCATTCTGCCATGCCTGGTGAATAATGATGATAAGGGGGGGAGCAAGATCTGCTTTGTTCAAGGACTACAAATGACTTGGCATACATTACTTCCTCAGCAATAGTCTGATATTTATGAATGTGAAGTGTAATTCAAGAAGTAGTGTAGTGTCAAATGAGTACAAATCTAGAAAGTAAAATGGGTTTGGAGCGAGCCTTTGTATTGTGTTCTCCAAAGCAAAAATCAATGGTCTCTTAACTGGATACCATGACAGTTTTCATGCTGCAGGACCAGAAACCAAGAATGGTCTGTGCCATCCAGCTTTACTCAGTAGCCCACTTAGTTCTTTCAGCAACCTCTGAAGCTGGATATTGGTCAATAAACTCTCTCAAAATGAAAGGAAAAGCACAGAGAAGTAGATCAGAATTGCCATTGTATTTAGGTTAGAATTAAGTTTCTGGCCCCTGCTTTGCTCTTCAGATGTTTGTGAGTGATTCTAATTAGAAAAAGAAGGAAAAAAAACAACCAACAGAACAAAAAAAAAAACAAACCCAGAAACAAAACCAAACCATCACCACCAACAACAAAAACTCAGTGGTATACTAATAGCCATCAGCAGTGAAGAGCTTACTTGTCCTGAGAGAGAAAAACTTGGCCTGAGTCTATCCTACAAGTTTCCAAACACTTGCTGACTGCCAACCTGCCTTGTCTTTGCAGCTAGGGAAGATGGTGCTCAGCCTTGGCTCCAGCTCTCCCACGTGTAGGGCAGGAAATGGGTCTGTGAAGAAGAGCAACACAGTAAACATGACCTCAGTATCCTACTGATAGTTTTCAGGGGGTTGTGCTTCATGTACCCAAAGGTAGGTGAACAATCTCTTCCACTTAAAATAATTGTAATCCCATTCTATCTTCCAATATTCATTTAAAGATTAAGATGGAAAGTTTATGTTATTGGATATCATCTTGGAAATACCTTTGGATGTCACTATACAAGATTATCTATTGAGGCATTTTTACCTATCATTAAAAAAATTCTATATGTACCCAAGCCTAATTATCCAAATTCACTCTAGCTACTGCTCTAACAATTTAGTCTTTGTGATTATGTGAGGCCTTTAAACCAGAGATTATTAAATGTAAAAAGTAGATAGTGAAGTCTGTATGTGTACAGGCAGAGCAGAAGTACAGAAGATTAAGTTGATGTTTAAATGTGTGTGTGTGTATAGAACTGAAGGTGAAAGAAGTGGAAACTGTTCAGATGCCTGCATATGCTTTCTGGTCACTCTCTACTACATAAATGCTTTCAACTAGTAACAAAGTTAATGTTAGCTAAATGTGAACTAAAATATATTCATGTTCCAGTAATTTAGTAGAATTAGCACAGGAGAAAAAATGAGTGAACAATGGACAAAGTGTGTGCTTAGGCAGTGGTGTTAGCAGAAAGAGAACTTAAATAAGCTTCCTTTTAATCCTCTTGGTTGTGAATTTATGTACAGATATCTCTTGTAATGATGGCCTATCTAAATATTTCCTATTGTCTTCTTTTGTTATTGTTTTCCCCTGCAAGAGCATCATTGTGTGGCTTAATGTAAGAAATGTGCTTTTTAGTTCTTCATTTTGGCAACTGACTAAAACTGCAGACCCTCTTGACCCTGAAGATGTTTTAAGTGGAGTCAACTCAGTTTTTGTGACAGGTAAATGCAACTTAGCCTTGTCATTGTCATTCCTATTTATAACTTTGAGTTTTTTTTCAGTTAATTGCAGGAACAATTGCTCTTTATTTCCTTTCATAGCCCTATTCACAATATAAAATTGCTATTTAGAATTTAAAGTCTAATGGGAAATAAGGTAAAGATTTGGAAAAAAGTCACTAAAGAATAATCCTAAAAAAATATTGATGGCTAAGTATCCTGTTTGTAGCACACACAAAAGGAAAGCACAAAGCCTACAGCCAGCTTGCAATGCACCTGGCCTATTGAGCAAAGACTCCCTCCCTTTCCAGCTGGTTCAGACTTATTCCAATTTTTTCTGTTTGTCTTCAGTGTAGCTGTTACTGAGCAACAGTAAGTTCATACAGTTTTTGCTGGTGTGGTTCCCTGTCCCCCCACCCCAATACTTTTCCTTGATTCTCACTGGATATATGAAAATAAAACAATACAAAGGCAGAGTATCTACCACACAATAGTTTTAAAATGAATTTTAAAATCTTCAGTTTGAAGTAGAAAACTTTGCATGTCCAGAGATTACAATATATACAAATCAATAAGAAAAAAAAAAAAAAGATTAAAAATAGGAACAACTTGATATATTTAGTAGATATTTTATATCTTTATTTTTAGATTGATATTTATTAATTTTTGAATATATATATATATTCAGTTAGTAAATTTGACAATTTCTTTGTGGACTACAGTCTATTATTCCTTCAAGAAAAATCCATAGAATAATAGAATCAACCAGGGTGGAAAAGACCTCTAAGATCATGCAGTCCAACCTAGCACCCAGCCCTATCCAGTCAACTAGACCATGGCACTAAGTGCCTCATCCAGTCTTTTCCTGAACACCCCCATGGATGGTGACTCCACCACCTCCCTGGGCAGCCCATTCCAATGCCAATCACTCTCTCTCTGAAAAACTTACTCCTAACATCCAGCCTATACTTCCCCCGGCACAACTTGAGACTGTGTCCCCTTGTCCTGTTGTTGGTTGCCTGGGAGAAGAGACCAACCCCCACCTGGCTACAACCTCCCTTCAGGTAATTGTAGACAGCAATGAGATCATCCCTGAACCTCCTCTTCTCCAGGCTAAACAACCCCAGCTCCCTCAGCCTCTCCTCATAGGGTTTCACAAATGGATTATGTTGTTTAAAAACTATCAGTGTGATAGGGTAGTTCCAGTGAGAGTACCCAAGCTGGTAAACAAAAATGAGTTTGCAAAATAAAAATGAAATACATTTGTGTTAGCTAGCTCAAAATAGTGACCTCAGCTGTGTGCTGTTTTACCTCTGCTAAGGTTATGTCTGAAATAAGGCAATTGAATATTGTGATAGAATGGGATTTGAATTTCAGTGATTACTGGGAAGGAACACACTAAAATATAAAGTTTGTTTCAGGAAGCCCACATTAAACTGTATTTGCAGTGCATCAGTTCTGAAAGACTTTCCATGAAGTTCCCTCAGCCTCTCCTCATAGGTTTTGTGAAAGGCCTGGAACACAAACCCTATGAGGAGAGGCTGAAGGAGCTGGGGTTGTTTAGCCTGGAGAAGAGGAGGCTCGGGGGGGACCTCATTGCTACCTACAACTACCTGAAGGGAGGCTGTAGCAGGTGGGGGTTGGTCTCTTCTCCCAGGCAACCAGCAACAGAACAAGGAGACACAGTCTCAAGTTGTGCCACAGGAAGTATAGGCTGGATGTTAGGAGGAAGTTCTTGCCAGAGAGAGTGATTGGCATTGGAATGGGCTGCCCAGGGAGGTGGTGGAGTCACTGTCCCTGGAGGTGTTCAAGAAAAGACTGGATGAGGTATTTAGTGCCATGGTCTAGTTGACTGGCTTGGACTGGGTGCTAGGTTGGACTGATGATCTTGGAGGTCTCTTCCAACCTGGTTGATTCTGATTCTATGATTAGTGCCATGGTCTAGATGACTGAATAGGGCTCGGTGAGAGGTTGGCCTGGATGATCTTGGTGGTCTCTTCCAACCTGGTTGATTCTATGAAGTTTGTTTATGCAGTGGTTTTTTTTTTGTCTTCTAACAAGAGTCATGCATGTACTTAACTCACTACTAATAGTTGTTCTGACTGTTTATGCGGTGTATATTCATTCAGCATGCTACAGCTATTTGTATTCCAGTTATACTGATAGCACTAGGAAAGCTCAGAATCATTACAGACTGAAATATTACCAGCCAACTTCGGACTGAAGAGGTATCAACCAGTTGCTTATATTCCACAGACATTCCACTGGGTAGTCATTGTAATACAGATTACAGCCATAAACTAGAATGAATGTGTATCCCTTAGCTTTAAAGCAGGAACTGAGAAAACAGAATCCTTTTAGAGAAGCAGTGAATTTTTTTCCCCCCAGTAAAACACTAAGGATTATTTGGGAGAAAATAGTCTATGAGCCACCTGCTTACTTCCCCTGTGTGGGGATCTCAAGTATTAAAAAATGTAATGCAATTTCAGGAACTGCAGAAAAAAAAAATCAGCACCACAGCTGATTTATGGGATTTGTATGTGTTGTGGAAACAAACTAGGCCTAATATGTGTCCTGGCTTGTCCAGGTCTCATCTCCCTCTCTCCCCCCGCCACCTTCCAGAGTGGGGAGCAATGTGGGAAAAAGACAAAAGACTTGGAGTCACTGAGTCTGCTCCTACCATTGTGCTAGTTTGAGCCTAGCTAGCATGTTTTGGTGAGAAGAACTAGATGATAGGCTGGAAAATGAAAACAATGGTGTCTACTTAGCTCACAGTCTTGCTGAGATGCATACAAAAGAAGAAAGGCAAAACAAAGATTAGGGCATTTGCTTCTTCTCCTCGCTGGGGAACTTTGCCTGCTGGGGAGCTCGTGGCTGCTGGCTGGACTCCATCTTGCTTTCTAACCTCACCCTCCTTTTGCTTGGCTGCTTCACCTTGCTTTTTAACCCTTTTGACCGAACCTCCATTCTTCCTTGGGACTGGGGTAAGGTTGAGAGGGGTAGGGGGAAGGTGAGGGGTGGTTGAGAGCCCCTCCTGGGGACTCAGGTTTCTGGGAGGGGAATTGTGTTTGTATTACCTTTTTTCCCTTGTATTTTTCTGTCTATAACTGTATATACTGTAACTATCTGCTTGTAAATTGTGCCAGCTGTAAATATAAGCTTCATTCAAATTTCCAGAGCCGGCTGAGTCTAGTCTGGGTGATTTCTAAAAGTGTGGGGGGCGGGGGATACCCAAACCATCACAACCATAAACAAGATGCATACACTTGCTTCTAGCATGGGCCTGTGTTTCCCCAAATATTGGTAAAGCAAGCTCCTGGCTTCACCTAATACAATTAGTTTAGACTAAGTGCCATACTGATCAGTGAATCTTCACTGTTCAATGGAGCAATGATGACTCAGGCAATTGATAAATATGGCCAGAAGTTGTAAACAACTTGCCATGCTGTGCTGCCTCGCCTCAACTTGCCAGTTTGCCTTGCCATGAGTTGTAAACAACTTGCCATGCTGTGCTGCCTCGCCTCAACTTGCCAGTTTGCCTTGCCATGAGTTGTAAACAACTTGCCATGCTGTGCTGCCTCGCCTCAACTTGCTAGTGTGCCTTGCCTCAGTTTGCCGTGCTTCACTTTGCTTTGCTCCGGGGACCAGGAAGCCTTGCTACTTCAAACCAGCCTTGCTGCTTAACAACAAGCTTTTATGCTTCAAGCTTGTCTACCTGGAAACTTTGCTGTGCCTCACTTTATGCCTCTCCTTAGTAAGTGTCTTCATGCTGTAGGCAAGTCACTGCCAAAAGCTGCCCAAGATGGTCAGCCTTAGCATGAACAACCCCACTGGCAGTTAACGACAGCCTAGACCATGCAGAAGGGGTTTGCCCAGAAGGGGTTCTACTGGGAGAGCCAAGTGCCCTCCACAGACTTTGCCACATCCTGCGTGGTGAGAGATAGCAGGTTATTGCCATGCTGCAAGACACTGTGCTTGCCTGCATGCCTGTAAACCTCCATGAGGAGTCCAGAGCCCTGGAAAGGACACCACCCACCTGAGAGGGACCAAGGTAAGGTCAGAAGACCGTGCAAGCACCAGCACCCTGTCAGAGTCCTGAGGAAATTCCAAAAGCTTCCAACGGTTACCATACCACCAACAGCAACCATCCAAGTGTTTGGAGTACCCTCTGGGACTATAATGCAGCCCTGGAAATCTGGAGGTACTAATTTGTGAGTACGTCTTCTAAAAAGCCTCGTTGTAATTAAAGCCCTTTGCGTTGGTTCTTTTTGCTCTGTAACTGTTAACTAATTGTGCCTTCTGCCTTAGCAGAAAGGAGTCTCTCGCGTCCCCCTAGAGGGCAAGCAGCACATTGCACTGCAAGAATCTCCCCCAGAACTTGCTGTTTATTTGCTAGTTTAGCTAAATCGTTTGCAGCTGTTTGGTACTGCCTATGCACTGTACATATTCTGTAATCTATTTGCACAAGCAGGCATAAGGAGCTTGTGATTTAAAAAATCAATAATTTTATTAATACTTCATACTTCATAATTAATAACCTGTTCCATAACAGTATGCTGAAAGCTTGGCCAAGTGTTAATTGTTAATAAATGTGAAGGATAAACATTAAAAAATAAGAACATATTTTCTTTCAAAAGGACAAGAATTTTTTAACCTGGGCTAATGCATTGTCCTCAAAAAAAAAGTGAAAATGAAGTTGAACATGGAGAAAAGTTTCCTGCTAGGAAGCTTTATTAGGCACTGTAACTCAGTTTCAGGAGAAGGGATGGGAATCTACTAGGTTCAGATATTTAAAAGAGACTGAGAAAAATGCCAGGAAAATACACTCTAGGGACTCCTGTACAGCTGTTGCATGATTAGATATTAACCTAATATGTCTCTCATTTCCACCTTTCATAATTGCATGATTCATCTGCCAGGACCCTTTTTCCTCCACCCTCTGGTACCTTCCGGACAACTTCGAGACTGTTTGTAAAATCACTTTTCTTACAAAGCTTGTGGAGCTTTTGTTCTGTGCCGGAATACTATCCAGCAACCCTTAGGAGGCCACTTGTCTACCCAGACCTGCTGTTTCTGTTGTTTTTTCTTTTGCACGTTTCTGACAAAGATGCAATTACTTTCAATGCTATGAACAGTGGTTGCAAAGATGATTTTCTTTCTCAGAACAAGGAAATTCGACCCAAAAGAGAGCAACTCTAAAATGTGTGGGGTTGTGGCTTTTAGAAGAAATATGTGTGTGCATTCTGTTTCCAGGCATTTTAAGACCTAGGCTGTTTAGCAGATTATTTGCTTCATGAGAATGTGGAACAAAAATACCTGTAACCTCTGTTGAAAAATGCTGAAAAGGGGAACAGTTGTCTCAGAACAGTTGTGTTTAAAAACATTAATTTTGAGTCTATTGCTCAAACAGCAGTTGGCAGCAGAATTTGTGAGCTCAAAGCCTGTTTGGCTTTATGAGAGTCTTGTATACTTGTTTTGTAATGACAGTTAATTTTCAGCCTTGTCTGAGTTGTCAGGGCTGTCAGCTGTGAGAAGGAGGCTTAGCAAGTCAGAAAGAACATTCTCCACATCATGTCTCATGTGTGGTCATTGGCTTGTCAACAGAGCTCCCCCCTGTACAGCTGCTGTGTGACATCATGGTGTGCACTAGAAATCCCCGCAGATACTTACTGGAGAGTTTCCTGGGCAATTGTTTAATCCAGCCTGGTCTTAGCTTTGTACTTTTAACTGTTTTGTTACTTTAAAGACTAGCAAACATTTGTTTGGAAATAGGAAATATTCATGCAATAGATGTAAAAGCCTGTGCTGAATGGGCTACTTAACATTTTCCCAAGCTCTATCAATGTACTAGTTTAGGTGCTCCTAAATTAGTACTCAGTAGCAAACTTACTTTGAGCTGGAATTTAAGGAAACGTGGAAGTCAAAAGACACAATTCTTTGATACCTATATTTTCTTTTGCTCTTGTATAATGGATATGTTTGGATAATACAAGGCTATCCACCTACAAACGAATCAGAAAAAAGTATTACCTCTAACCTCAGTTACATCTACGCAATGGAGTGCACCACTTACAGGTTACCTGGAGAATTAGCTGAGAGCTGAGGCTAACTCTCTTTTTCCCTGTGCCTGTGGATGTAGATTGGTTTGTTACATCTAATGTTGTTATGGACATTACCCATCTGCAAAGCATTAGGAAGAAGTTCTTTACAGTGAGGGTGGTAAGACACTGGAACAGGTTGCCCAGGGAGGTCGTGGATGCTTCCTCCCTGGAGGCGTTTAAGACCAGGCTGGATGAGGCCTTGAGCAACCTGCTCTAGTGGGAGGTAGATTGGTTGGTTACATCTAAATGTTTGATCTGTGTCTAAAACAGACAACAAATGGGAGTCGTAATGTCAATGTAGAAAATCACAGCTTAAAAACAACAAGCTCAACAAATTCCTTCATCTCTCCTAATCAATATTGAGATTAAAGTGTCAGATAAAATCCTTTGGGTAGTTTGTGGCAGCTGAAATTTAAAGACAAATATCTAAAAGTATCTTCTGTTTTCAGAGATGTTTTGCAGCTCTTTACAGATATAATCATAGAATCAACCAGGTTGGAAGAGATCTCCAAGATCATCTATTCCACCTGGAAAAACAGTCTGATTAGAGTCTCTAAGCTGTGTGCTATGGCATCACTGCCTTTGGACAGGGAGCTGCCATATTTTCTTCAGAGCTTTTAAAATCTTGTGAAAAAAATTCACTTCTTTTACTATTCTTACCAAACCTTACAGTGATGCAGTCATGCTTCCTGGGGGAGTGCAGTTTTAAGTTCAACAGTCCACCTTTTGAATATCAGAGGAGGGTTTTTAAACTTTGCTTTAAAATAAAATATTCCTGACCTTTCGGTATCAGTTCTACCCAGGAGGAGAATTACCTTCCAAGCATTATTTAAGTCCATTGGTGTATTTCTGTATCTTTCTTTTCAGGAACAAAATCACTTTTCCTTAAACCTGGGAATAGGAAAACAATTCTTCTTCCTTCACAGTGTAACAAAATAGAAAGCATTGAGTGGCACTAAACAAAGATTCAGACTTAACTACAACTGCATTTCAAACTGTTCTGCCAAATTGCACCTTCAATACTTCATCCATATTTAGGTGCTTTAATTTTTTAGAGAAAGGTTTGCTTCACTATTTTATTTCTGATCTTGTTTGTAATTTCCTCTTCAAATATTTGTTACTTTTCATGATAAATGCTGACAATATTTGTCATTCTGAACTGTTTCTGCAAACATTTGCTTATGTTTTGATCAATTGATCTAATGTTTTGGTAACAGATTGAATTTTAAATGACATCAAGTTTTTAATTGTAAATTATTTTACTGATTTTTTTTTTTTTTAGAAAGGATTCCCTCTCCTGATGTCTTTTATTAGTGCCTTGTTCAGTTACAGCTGTTGAAAAACAAATACATGTATGTGGTCGTATATACAAAGTGTAATGGTGTTGAGTGTTGCTTCAAATCAGTTCAGTCACTGTTACTGATTTTGGTGCTGCAATAGGAGAACCAATTCATTGTATACTGTGTTCACAGCTTTTTTGTAACCCAACAGAAGACTTATTTTGAAATTTGTTATGGACATTACCCATCTGCAAAGCATCAGCCAAAGGAGTGACTGGGAGTTCCATTTAAAACTGCAATTTATGCCTCTGTCTTATTTCCCTGTGACAATGCTTAGATTCACATGAGTGACTAAACAGTTAACCTGTTAAGCATTCTCCTAAAGTAACTGTACTGTGTACTTATTTCACTCCTGACTGGTTTTTGACTAGCTTGTAAATCATTGAGACTGTCTCTCTTTTCCATTCCTTAGGCTTTTAGGCAGGTATTATGTCTTCAGTGCTCCCAGATGATAATTTCAAGTGTACGCATAGCATGTGTTTGTTCACATTTATATTATGTTCTCACTGTGCTATTTTGGGTTCCTATCACTCTGTTTTAGTGATAATAATGCCTTTTTTACTGAGATGAAGAAGAAATATCAGTATTTTACATTTTAATGCATGTTATATAAAACCAAACAAAACCAAACAAAGCCAATATGAAAGCTTTATCCTGTGTTTGTGGCTCTGTGAGGCAACCTTCGTGGAAAGGCAGAGGTCTCTTAAAGACCCAGGAACAGAGGCCATAACCCTCTCATTCACATTACTTCCTAGACTTCAGAGCTGTGCCTGATCCTACTCAACTTTCTGAGTTTGTATTTGCCTTTGTTCATCAACTGCTCACCACTTCCACAGTTTAGATCAAGCCTCTGAATTCTTCCAATCCCTTTCTCAACCAACCTATTCACCTTGAAAAAAAAAATAATAAAAACAAACCAGAAAAAGCCCTCACAAGGAATTTCATTGTTTGTTTTTTTTTTTTAATGTTACATGAAGGGTGCACCATGTGGAGCTATGTGAAAACAAATCTAGGGAGGAGAAAAATACTATCCTCTTGCTGCTCGGTGGTGTGGATTTAATTTTGTGATGATTTTTCCTTTGCAACGTCGATGAGACACAAATTGTCATGAGTTATAATTGGAAAATCTGTTATCTAATGTCTGCAGAGAACAGCCTGCAAGATGAAGTTATCTTTTGTTTAAAACAGAGCTGCATGTTCCTTTTGTTTTCATGGAAGGATCGGTTTTGATATGCAGAAAGCACAGGCTTTGCCCTCCAGAATCAAGTTATTGGCTTGTTTATTGGCAGTATTTAGGAATGTGTGCTTTAAAACAGGTCAGCAAAATTAATTTGTAATCGAACTCTTAGGAAAAAAAATCTCTAAGTTCACAATAGAGTAATAATGTTTTGTTGTAAGTAAAAGTTCTTCTAAACAACAGTTCCTCTTTTAGGTGAATGAGTGGGACTATTGCATATCTGAATGAACAGCCTTTGTATTGTCATTGAATCATAGAATCAACCAGGTTGGAAGAGACTTCCAAGATCATCCAGTCCAACCTAGCACCCAGCCCTATCCAATCAACTAGACCATGGCACTAAGTGCCTCAGCCAGGCTTTTCTTGGACGCCTCCAGGGACGGTGACTCCACCACCTCCCTGGGCAGCCCATTCCAATGGCAAATCATTCTCTCTGTGAAGAACTTCTCCTGACATCCAGCCTAGACTTCCCGTGGCACAACTTGAGACTGTGTCTCCTTGTTCTGTTGCTGATTGCCTGGGAGAAGAGACCAACCCCCACCTGGCTACAGCCTCCCTTCAGGTAGTTGTAGACAGCAATGAGGTGGCCTCCTGAGCCTCCTCTTCTCCAGGCTAAACACCCCCAGCTCCCTCAGCCTCTCCTCATAGGGTTTGTGTTCCAGGCCCCACACCAGCCTTGTTGCCCTTTTTCTGGACATGTTCCAGCATCTCAACATCTCTCTTGAATTGAGGAGCCCAGAACTGGACACAGTACTCAAGGTGTAGGCTGACCAGTGTTGAGCACATGGGAAGAATAACCTCCCTTAGGTTGAAGTAGACTCCTAGGTGCTTCTCAAAATCTTGTTTTTTCATGCCCTGTTACTCTGACTGTGGTAATGCAAACTGTTTGACATAAAGATACAGTTTGCATGCACTTAATCTAGTAATGACATGTCCCGCTTGCCTTAGCAGTTGTTATGAATTAAACAAACAAAAAACAACCCAAAAGAAAACCACAACCCAAACACCAAGACAAAAAAAAAAAAAGAGCCTCAAATAATTTCACAAACTGCCAATATTAGAGTACATGCAAATTGAGCCCCTGCAGTAACTAGTTGAGATAGATACTGGAATAGATGGTCAGGGAAGCTGTTAGTACGTTAATTTGTATGCCTCTTAGTGGTGATTGTGGAAGAATGAAAAGAAAATGCTTGCCTTTCAAATCAATGTTAAGATATTTGTAGCTGGCTTTGGATGTGGGTAACAACTTTTAGTCTAAATGTATTATGAAGTTGTCTTTGTCAGCCACTTTATTGCTACAAGTGCGTACTTCCCTGATTAGAAAAACCTTGTAATGTGACATTAGCTTGGATAGACTGCCTTAATGTGCAAAGGCATAGAAAAAACAAAGGCTTGCCATTTTTCAGTTACTAGGAAGTGAAAAATGTTGCTTTTTAAGGATTGCATTAGTTTTATGTCTTGGTCTCTTCCTCTGGTGGTTTTGTAGGGACTTTAAGGTCTCTTCCAACTGATATGCTTTGTGACTTTGTCAGTAACAACCAGAGAGGCAGCATTTTGAAGACTCAATTTTATGTCAGTGATGAGGTATCAGCTACCATTGTACTTTGAGCTTTTCTCTTTACTTCCATTCCTGTTCTCTAGGAGATGAGGAAAGCTGAGGAGAAGAGGCAGAAGCAGGCTGAAAAGCATCTTTCGCCACATTCATATTAAAAAGCCTATTAAAGGATGAGTAATGGCTGTTTTGGTTCTTGTTACAGTTTCACAGACTGGAAAAAGGCTCCTACTGATTGATGATTTTGATTTTGGCCTTCAGAAAAGTCCAATACACAGTGACAAGTTGGCAAAATTTTCTCCTGCCGTGGCAGAGACGAAGTAGCAAGAGGCAGGTCACTGCGTGCCAGATAGAGGTGAGTGACACTATACTTCTACCTGGCTGTGTTCAAAGTGAATTTTTCCATGACTATGAACCCTACTATTATTATTATTTTAATTATTAACTGGTATTATTTTTGCTTTAAAAAATCAACTTTGAACTTTTCAAGCCATGCATTTTAATTATGTTCACTGTAGTACTGACTAACAGTCTTGAAGTCATGAACAGGAACGCTTCCATAAACATATATAAGAACCCTTCCAATGGAAATCTTAGCGTACTGACATCCTTGCCACATCTAAGACCATCCAAACAGAAACTCAGTAATAAGAACCCTGGCACAAACAGAATTGATACTGAATGACTACCATGCAGTCTGTTGGCAGCTCAGCTGAGCAAAAATGAGCCAACTACCACAATATTTCATCCAGTACTATCAACAAAACCAACCAGTTATTACTGTAGTCATCTCCTTCCAGAAAGCATGAACTTCATGAAATACTTCAGAGTCACATGAGTCTATGTCCATCATCTTCTGCTTACACTGAATATTGTGGCTAGATAACTATACCTTTGCTTAGAGCTTACACAGTTTCTAACAGACTGGTTACATGATTGGGTTCCCACACACTGTGGTAATTCATATACGTTGTACAGGTCTCAAACAGGTTTGTTTGGGTTTTTTCCTCCTTTGGATATTTTGCTTAGATTTAACTGTATCAGGCATCCTCATTTCAATAATTCTGTGCTGTTTTATTCTTCCAATTTATTTTCACAGGCTTCTTTAAACTTCTCTAGAATTTATTAAAAAAATTCATAGAATTCATAGAATCAACCAGGTTGGAAGAGACCTCCAAGATCATCCAGTCCAACCTAGCACCCAGCCCTATCCAGTTAACTAGACCATGGCACTAAGTGCCTCATCCAGTCTTTTCTTGAACATCTCGAGGGATGGTGACTCCACTGCACCTGTAGGTGTTCACCTGTAGGTGTTCAAGAAAGGTGTTATAATATTGACTTTGTTCCTGTAAAGGGCTATAATCAGTTGTAGTCCATTATGACTATGAATTAAAGATGCAAAAAGTCTGATGTACTCAAACATTTCAGAAAAGTTCAAATGTTGAGTTCCTACATAACTGAAGTAGACTGGAAGATTGCTGGTAGAATAGCATAGAATCAACCAGGTTGGAAGAGACCTCCAAGATCATCCAGTCCAACCTAGCACCCAGCCCTATGCAGTCAACTAGACCATGGCACTAAGTGCCTCATCCAGGCTTTTCTTGAACACCTCCAGGAACGGTGACTCCACCACCTCCCTGGGCAGCCCATTCCAATGTGTATAAAACATGTTCCCAAGAAGATGACTATAAATCAGTTTACTAAGATAGGTTGCCTCCATCTTCTCTCTGATTTTGGTGGAAGAAACATCCAATCTTGTCTTTGCATTTACTTTTTTACGTGCTTACTTTTGTTATTTTAAGAATATCAGTAAAAATCACCATTGAAGCACACATTTATATATTTTCTCCTTCCCCCTCCCAAAAAAAACCCTTATATTTATTAATTATTTGCATTAACATCTCTATTTGGCAATTTTTCAGAAGGACTAGCAGAATGTAACAAATTCTTAATTACTTTCTATCTAAAGAGCACTGTATCATCAGAGAAATTGGAGGTTATTTTCTGCCAAAGAGTACACTTTCTGTAAATTTTTTGTTTTGCAGATATCTTCACTAATTCCCACATCCATATTGGTCCATTGGCATTTCTAAGTTGAGCTCATTAAATCTGAGAAGTCTTCACAGAAAGTCATTTGGTGACAGGGTGTTGATTAAATTTGTTGGCTGGAGAAGAAAATTCCGTCAGCTTTGGTTTATGTGGTCTACAACTGAGCTTATAGAGCTCATTTTCATTCCATTTCACACCATAGGAAAAATAATCTGTCTCTGTTTCCTGCTTCACTGTAGATGTGGTTATTAAACTTTCACATTTCTAGGCACGCATCTCGAGCAGTCAAAAGGTGAATGTCTTAAATTATATCATTTGTATATTTATATATATCTTTATTTTATATATTAATTTATTTCTATATTTTTTTATTTTTNATGAGTTCTTTGTGTCAATATTTTCCCTGCCTTGTAAGTGGAGAAAGGGAAACAAAAACTGTATGCAATGGGATGCAACAGATATAATTTTCTTGTGTTATCATATATCAAATAGCTTTTATTACTGGCTTCTAAATGTCTTTTTTTTGTTGCTTCTCATTATTCTCTCCTATGTAGTCCTGGGAACATGTACTTTCATATATACTGGCATAACCTTGGATAATTCCAGCTATTTATTGATAGTGTTATAACATGACATTTTTTGTTATGTGGGAAATACAAATAGTCATAAACCAATGCCTCTCATCATTTTACAACACAAACCAATCCATTGGTCTGTGTAGAACCATAGAATCAACCAGGTTGGAAGAGACCTCCAAGATCATCCAATCCAACCTATCATCCAGCCCTATCCAGTCAAGGAGACCATATGATTATTGCACATTCTAAAATGATAACTTGCATAGATAAGAGGGCTAGTACTCTTATTCTGACAAAACATCCACAATGAAAAATGGATTTTGTAGATTGTAGGAGAGGGAAGATTATCACCTACTGCATTACCAAAACCACCTTGTTCATAGGCATAATTTTTTACAGTGTTCACATTGAGAACCAAGATTTGAGCTCTGCACAGCTTATGCATCTTAAGCAATAAAAAGTCTGGCACATCTAGTAACTTGATGCAGAAGTTAGGGTGAGCTGGATCTTTATCTGAAGCAGTGATCACCAACTGGTTTGCATCTGTTGCTCCTTTGACACTCCATCTCTCTTCTTAATGATATGCAGCTCTTGACAGTTTGACGTACAGGTTAGCAGTTTTGGGAGGAGGCTGTCTTCCATCTCTGCCTCTGATGTGCATATCTGAAAATATGACTTTGAGAATTTTTTTTTTCTTGGTTGTCCCATGGTGATAGAGGAACAATGTTCAGTAGTACTTATTGCAGTTGTAGCGTGTATGAGAAAACCAGGGGGGCAACAGATTGTATGTGCTCCCTATATTTAGGCTGTGGGTTGTTTCCAATCTCTAGATATTTAGCATTCACCTGAAAGGCATGAGGCATCTATTAAAATAATGGAGTTGCTGAAAACAAATAATGAAAAAAAACCCCAACATAATTGTAGCCAGGTACAGAACTTCTAAATTAACAGCATTCTTATTGTTAAGAGTACAGTGTGGGCTATACAGTGCAAATTACACTCCCAGCTCTCTCCATACACATCTGGAGAAAATGCTATGTCTTTTCTTCCTCTTATGTGCAGAACACAATCAATCCAAAACTACTTAACAAGAATAAATGTGCACTAGCAACTAGGACAAGCCTGCCAGAATTTGTATTTTTCCAAGGCCTGGGCCTCCAAAATGGAGATAGGATTTTAATTAGCCATGTGATGACAAGATTAAGAAGGCAGGCACTTATTTTTTACTTACCATAGTCCCACAGCTGTTATGGGCAAAAGTATAAAACTGGCTTTTGGGGAGGAAAAAAAGAAAGACAAGTAATAATTAGAAAGAGATTCTCCTAGTCAGGGCTGAATGGGCACATCCAGATATTTAAGACACATTGTTTGTGAGAGTAGATTGTTGCCGATCCATTAAGTTAATTGAAATTAAGATAGCTTAAACTTTCTTGTAATTTGACTGCTATGCTGAAAACCAGAAGGGAATTTTTTTTGCCATTGATTTCACTGGAGAAGGAATGACACATTAGGGTTTCCATACCTATAAATAGTTGTAAGTTCCATTTAAGGAGGGACCAGCATAGTCCCTTTATCGACTCTGGACAATTAACCTCATTTTGCAACAGTCGTGTGTCATATGTAAAGAACCCAATGAAAGGTGGTCTGGAGATGCAGATAATTTTACACTACTATAAATACTAATACAGTATCAGTTGCTTGTTCTTACATGTCAAATTTTATATCTTGAATATCTTCATTAAAATAGTGAAAAAAAGGTTTACCTCTTTTTAAATCCCTAATTATTTGCTGACAGTCTTGAAGTTCAATTTCTACCTCTTAGTGCTGTGCACGCAGCCTTCTTCTTTCTCTGTGCTGGGAAACTGTTGTAAATGATTTTCTTTGGCTCAGGAAGTATTTTTCCATTTGGCTACTCTTTATTCCTGCTTTTCATTTACAGAGTAATTTCATAGTTAGGCACTAGGCAGCTGCTCTTCTAATGTGTGGACTGGCTTAGCAAATAATTTTATTATGTCTACAGTGCACCAGGTTGCATTATAAAGTTTCAGACAAGGCTATCTCCTTCCTTTCTCATTGATAGCTTTCAGCTATGCCTATAAATTAAATGGGGTAGCTGACTCTCTGCACATCTTGATAGATACAAAAAGGAACAGCCTCTTTGGGTACTAAGGGTATTGTTTCCAGATTAGTTTAAGCCAATCTAATTGCAGGCTGCTCCTGTTGGCCCTCACTGTCCCTATTTCTCCTCTGCCCCAGTAAATATTCAGCTGAATCAGTTCTGCAAACTCAGTTCTTGCAATGACTGTGTGTATCCACCAATGACAGCAAAAGGGAAAAGTATGAATGAAAAGGAGAGAGGAGGAAAGGACTGGCATAGCTGGGACTCGTGCCAAACCAGGACCTGAATGATGCCCTCGACTTGGCATATTTGTCAGGCTGAACAGTAGAATTTCTTTTCTCTGGTGAAGGTGGCTTTTGTGAGCACTCTCATCTGCTCAGCTCTGCTCTGGTATCATGTTAATGGCAGTGTTCTACTTTTTTTCAGATTTTGAACCTGGTAATATTCTATAAAGTTTAAAAGTCATGCTAAGGTAAAGGTCATGAGTACAGGTTTTTATTTTTATGACTTTCACTTTTATGTTGAAGACAGTTCAAAGTCTTCAGTCTGAGACTCGGTAAGTTATTCTTGCTAGTAATACAACAAATGTATTTTGTGATACTACTTTTGTTTTTGCAAATAGTACAGATTTAGGACACTGTTGGACAAAGGCAAGACAAAAAAACAACCCATAATTATAGCTCATGGCAGACTTTGCCTCGACTTTGGGAAGAACAACTCTAGCATTTTTTGTCCTCACTGTCGGAGCTATTTCAACGGTGATGGGTTAGAGTGGATCCCTTCCCCGGTAGAGTAAATTCATTACAACTCAGAATTTAGAAAGGCAGAAAAATGAAATAGTATTTTTTCTACCATCTAAACTAAACACAACAGTATATAGAGAATGAAGTGCTACAGAATAGATTAATCTTAAAGAGGTTGGAGATGGGGTTAAGTGGCGGTGAAGCAACAAAGCAGCAGCCAAAACAGTGGTAAGGGAAGATAGCAGCAGGCACAGCAGAAGCAGCAAAAGGGGAAGGTGCAAGCTGTGCTCCCAGACACAAAGCTTTTGATACTCCAATGAAATGATATTAACTTATCCACTGTTGCCTTTTAATCCTATCCCTGAAATGTTCACCTCTCCACTCCAATACTTTTCCACTTCTAAGTTTCTCTGTTACCAATATTTTTATGTCTGAGCTAGAAATCTAGCTCAAATGGCCACACCAACTTACTGTAGTTATTCAGACAAAGCTTTAATTCTGCTTAATGGATATCAAACTGAGACAAGCAGATATGCCCATGATATGTGAAGAAGCCAATTTCAATCCCCTTAACATCAAAAGAAAGCATTTTAGGCACATGTTCTGAGAAAACCTGTTTCTAGTTTTAGAGTTGATAGGCAACACTAGTCAATGATATTTTATTTTGAACTGTATAAATGTCTTCTGATGACCCTTCTGAAAGGATGCTCACCAAATGTTGTTGAGTGATGCTGGGGACTGAATTCTGGAAATTGGCTGCTTTTCCTAGCACTATATTCAGTATGACTCCCATAACTATTTCTGAGCCATCTATTACTGTAGGATTTGGGGAACATGTACACAATTTCTTTCAGAAGAATGACCAAACCTGTCATACATAACCCCAGCAAATTAAAATTTTCACTACAAGCCAGAAAGCAATTAAAATAGTGGTCTATCTGCCAAGCTGGGACTCTCCATACCAAAGTGGGAAGTTGTTTTTGCAAGGCTGATATTGGTGGAAAGAGGTTGGCTGATAGTATAATTTAGGAGCTTAGGAGAAACTGTTGACATTTAGGAAAATATTCCCTTTCTGTTCTTAGTATGAAAGAGCTGTAAGTACTTGGCATACATAAAAAACTGGCTTTCTGTAGCCCACAGAGAGAGTGATTTGCCATTGGAATGGGCTGCCCAGGGAGGTGGTGGAGTCACCGTCCCTGGAGGTGTTCAAGAAAAGCCTGGATGAGGCACTTAGTGCCATGGTCTAGTTGACTGGATAGGGCTGGGAGCTAGGTTGGACTGGATGATCTTGGAGGTCTCTTCCAACCTGGTTGATTCTATTCTATTCTTTGCCAAGGCAGTTCCCTTTCTCAGCTTCTGTACCTGTTCAGTGTAGATTCATGGATACCTTTTCTGTAGTGCCATGAAGAAAGCATGCTTAACCCAATCAATTTAATCTATTTGCAGCCATGAAGCAAATAGGTGTTGTACAGGAGGAATGAACTTCTAGCAAAGTGCAATTAAGAGATGTGTTAATTGTTCTTGTCCATCCATTTCCTATTTCTGTATCTCTCTTACGAATCCAAAAACCCGTTTATGCCCTTTTTTTGCTGACTGGGACAGAGGATGTTTTCTTTGTAGATTTCAGAAGTGCTTTAGGTCGATACATGTATGTTAGGAGCATGTTCTCTTCAGCCAAACCTATTTAACACTGTTGCTAGTTTGATCGTAGCCTCAGAGAGGATCAGATGCCCAGTCTGAGGTTATACAACCATTTCTATCTGGTATAATTCCACAGTTTTGTGAAATGGATAGTCTCACCCTCCTTCCCTATCGCTGCCAGCTGCTTACCCTGGTCCTTTTACTTGCTGTTCTGTGTGATCTTATGCTGAATCTAGAAGGAGGGACACGATCCAGCCTGTGAACCAACCAAAGGACTGGTAAGTTTTTGGTGGAGTCTAGTTCCTCATTCAGTGCACATCGCAATAGCGTGGTTGTTAGTGGCACCTCAAGGAGAGAAGAACTGGAAACAGAAGATAAGGCCACACTTTACATGGCAGCTTGTAATGATATTTGCTTAAGATTATTTTATATTTACCTTCCTAATTATGACTTTTTTCCTTCAGTTGAACCATGTTAAGTATTGTAAAATGGTATTTTGTGTCTTTCTCATAAAAGTCTGTCATTACTGTGCTAATGTTTAATCAGAAATAGCAATCATGAGATCTGTTCCACTGGAGCAGTGTATTTCTGCCATGCTCGTTTCTTGCACTGGTGAAATTGTTTCCGTTGCCTAAATCCACGTATACAGAAGAGTCTATTGCTGCCTTTACCTAATTATGCTTTTAGGTCCTATACATTCCACTGAAGTTGTTTATATGCTTGTTCAGAGGTTAGAGTTGCAATAACTGAATTTTTCCTTTAGGAGTTTCAGTTCTCTGTTGTGAATTTCTGAAAGGAAGATGGGATGGGCTGCCTCTCCTTGGAAAATGCTGCTTGGTTTTGAATACATTTTTCCTTGAGTGCCTTCTCTGTGATTCCATAGGGCAGCTCTCCAGCATCGCTCTGAAAAGCAATTTCACATTTCCTTTAATTTCTCTGCCACTGCTGCCTCGGACTCTGACTAATGCTAACCAGAGTAATTATCTGTGACTTGCTTTCTATGCTTTCCATTTCCTCTCAATATACAGAATGGTATTCTCCACTCCACAGAAATTATGAATGCAATATATGAGATAGCTGGAAGAGGATACTGAATGTAAAAAAAAAATGAGATGTTAAACTTGACACCCACTGCTAAATCAAATGTGTGCTAGTTGTGAACCTAGACTGTCATCAAAACTCCCACTGAAATCATTGACGACTCCTATTCTGTGCACACATGTTCAATGTTTTGACCTTTATTCTTGAACATCTGTATTTGAACTTATCTCACTCTGCTCAAGTATTAGAAAGACACTGTGCTGATTTTTTTTCTCTTCTTCACCTGAAAACTAAGGTGTGCTTGTTTGAAGCTAGCTAGAATGTATTGGTGAGAAGGATTAGATAACAGTGCTGATGCTTACTTCACTCGTAGGCTTGCGTAGAGATAGAAGAACAAGAATCCAAAAAGAGATAAAGGAGTCTTTCTTCTTCTTCTGCCTGGGAGCTCTGAGCTGTGTTTCTCTAGCCTCTCTGCTGTCTCTCTGATTAATCCATTTTGCTTGTTAAACCTCTGGCTGAACCTCCATTCTTCCTTGGGACTGGGGTAAGGTTGAGAAGGGGCAGGGCGAGAAGGTGGAAGGGTGGTTGGGAGCCCCTCCTGGGGACTCAGGTTTCTGGGAGGGCTGTTGTGTTTCTGTATTACCTTTTACCTTGTCTATTTCTGTCTATAACTGTATATACTGTAAATATCTGCTTGTATATTGTGCTAGCTGTAAATAATAAGCTTCATTCAAATTTCCAGAGCCAGCTGAGTCTAGGCTGGGTGATTTCCAAAGTGTGGGGGGGCAGGGAACACCCAAACCACGACATCCTTTTATTTTGGAGAGCATGAGACTCTTAATCTCAGGGTCGTGGGTTTGAGCCCACATTGGGCAGCAAAATAGCAGAGAGACTAGAGAGAGAAATGCAGCTCAGAGCTCCCAGGCAGAAGTGGTGCCTTATCTATGTTTGGATTCTTGTTCTTACATCTCTCAGCAAGCCTATGAGTGAAGTAGACATCACCACTGTTTTTCTTTCACAGCCTGTAATCTAGGTCTTCTCACCAAAACATTCTAGCTAGCTTCAAAATAGTACACATGTGATGTGAAAACTAAGGCCACATTTTTTTTCCCTCCAATCAGAAGAAAACAAAGTCCGTGTTCATGTGGAGATGTGTGGAGAACTAGGCAAAGATTGTGTATGTCCTAAAATAACAACATCCATAATAAATCAGATTGATTTTGATAATTGGGTTATATAATACAGGAGGGGTGTTGCATTTCTGCCTGAGCTCTAGGAAAACAGGGGTGTGCACTTCTGAAGGAAAGCCAATCAAAAGTTCCATTCAGCTGGAAGAGTCTCACCGTGTTTGCTAGACACAAAAATGTTTCCAACAGGTAATGCACACATCCCAGAGGGTTAGTTCCCAATCTTAGATAGGGGAGATTCTTTCTTGCTTTTGCTTGCACTGAATTTCAAAGTTTTTCTAATCTGTTCAGTAGAAATATATGTGAGATGTTTCTCAACTTCTGATTTTGGCCTCTGACATTTGCTTTTGCTGTTACTTCCTTGTGATTTCCAATGTAGAGGAATCCACAGACAGATGGTAACACGACTCTGGCTGATGGTCAAGTTATCTGAAGGGATTATCTACAAACTGTGTGCACCAAAGAGGTGAGATGTGGGATTTGATGATTTTAAGAAATATGTAAACATAAGTGTAAGGTATACACACTGAAAGAGAGGTAGCAAAACCCTGAGAAAGCAAGTCATGCAAAGAACATTGTTTATTGAAATCATAGAATCAACCAGGTTGGAAGAGACCTCCAAGATCATCCAGTCCAACCTATAAATCGATACAATCTATATCTGAACTATTATTCAGGTGTTTCTGTTGCTCTAGGAAATAAAAAATGGGGAAAATTCTCAAGGCTAATATCCATAATTTTTGGTTTAGTACCTTTTTCTTTTATGTTTTTACTACCACAGAGACACAGTCATTTCACTGTTACTGATTTCTTAATTAAGCAACTTTATACTGAATTTATCTGCATAACTTCCTGATCTAGGAGTGTGATGGTTTGGGTGTCCCCCGCCCCCCCCACACTTTAGAAATCCCCCAGACTAGACTCAGTCGGCTCTGGAAATTTGAATGAAGCTTATATTTACAGCTGGCACAATTTACAAGCAGATATTTACAGTAGATACAGTTATAGACAGAAATAGACAAGGTTAAAAGTTAATACAGACACAACTCCCCTCCCAGAAACCTGAGTCCCCAGGAGGGGCTCTCAACCACCCTTCACCTTCCCCCTACCCCTCTCAACCTTACCCCAGTCCCAAGGGAGAATGGAGGTTTGGCCAAGGGGATTAAGAAGCAAAGGTGAAATCAGCCACAAAAGCAAATGGAGAGTGAGGTTAGAAAGCAAGATGGAGTTCAGCCAGCAGCCTCAGCTTCTCCCCAGCAGGCAAAGAGCAGAAGAGAACAGCCCAGCACAAAGTGCCCAAGAGAAGTGCAGAGCAAAAGTGACCTAATCTTTGTTTTGCCTTTCTTGTTTACACATCCCAGCAAGAGTGTGAGTGAAGTAGACACCATTGTTTTAATTTCTCAGCCTATCATCTAGTTCTTCTCACCAAAACATGCTAGCTAGGCTCAAACTAGCACGATGAGTACAAATTTGTTCCTGTAAAACAAGTTCTCTGTATTTTCGTCCATTAAGCGCGTTCTATTGGAACTATTAAGTATGCTCGGTTGCTTACTTTAAAAATACACTTGGAAGGCAAAATAATGTTAAAAAGAGTAAGCCTACCAGCTCCTTATGGTTAAGATACATATCTTAAAAATAGAGCAGATGCTGCAATGTTCTAGAATATTTTTTTCAAAGTCCTGTAGCTGGTTGAAACATTACAAATGAAAGGTCTGCCTTGCAGTATATTGTGGGGGTTTGATTTTACTATTGCAGTAGCAAAAGTAAATGACATCTAGTATCAATAAACAGCATTATTTTGTACAGTGTTTCAAGCAATATGAATGTATAGTTGAGATAAATTGTTGTGTTAATGTATTTCTATTCTCAGGTCCGTTTAAAATAGAGACTTAGCTATTCCTGTAAAACAGGTTCAGTTTCTTGAATGGTTTTTGTTGATTCCCCGCCCCCCCCCCCTTAAATTCCCCAGCCCTGCAAGTAGTGTCTGCTACCGCAGTAGCCTGCCAGTTTGCATTACCTTCTAAATGTTTCTGCAAGAGGATCAAGTATTTGAGAACCATCTACAGACTCATAGAATCAACCAGGTTGGAAGAGACCTCCAAGATCATCCAGTCCAACCTAGCACCCAGCCCTACCCAGTCATCTACACCATGGCACTAAGTGCCTCATCCAGGCTTTTCTTGAACACCTCCAGGGACAGTGACTCCACCACCAACCTGGGCAGCTCATTCCAATGCCAACCACTCTCTCTGGGAAGAACTTCCTCCTAACATCCAGCCTAGACTTCCCTCAGCACAACTTGAGGCTGTGTCCCCTTGTTCTGTTGCTGGTTGTCTGGGAGAAGAGACCAACCCCCACCTGGCTACAGCCTCCCTTCAGGTAGTTGTAGACAGCAATGAGGTCCCCCTTGAGCCTCCTCTTCTCCAGGCTAAACAACCCCACCTCCCTCAGCCTCTCCTCCTAGGGTTTGTGTTCCAGGCCTTTCACCAGCTTTGTCTCCCTTCTCTGGACACATTCCAGCATCTCAACATCTCTCTTGAATTGAGGAGCCCAGAACTGGACACAGTACTCAAGGTGTATTATAAACTCAAGGTGTACTATAAACTGTAGCATGTAGTTTCCATGTGCTTATAGCATGAGGCACTGCGATCACCACCTTAAATAGCTACTTTTTTAGTTTCTTGGTGATGTTGGTTGCTTTTGTGATTTAGAAGAGATTCGAGGATGCTTGTAGTGAGGCCAAATGCTGTAATCAGAGCCACACTATCTTCCTTAGATAAATCTTGTGATACAGTCTACAAAAAATATCAATGCTTTAATCTCTGAGAGCTCATCCTGCCCAGCCCCTGCACGTGCGTGTGGCCACACGCACACAGAGGCACACACGTGCACGTTTCACTCCAACAATGACATTGTGCCTCCAGTCATGGTGGATGAAGACATTAGTTGAGGGCTGGTGGTGCAGTGAACACAAAGGAGCTGCTGAATCAGACTCTAAAGGCAGAGGCTGGCTGTTGAGAGTTTTTCAGAAGGCTTGTTGATGTTGGTTGCCTGTGAAACAGGAAGGTTGCACAACATTTAAGCATCAGAAAGTTGTTTTGCAAGTGTTAAGCCTAGGAACTGGTTTCTGCTGCTTCATTTATACAAAGAATTAAGTGGTACTGAGCTGCAAAACACATCTACTGATTGTGTGTATTTTGGGGGCTCGTGCTGAGTGTATCAGCAATAAAGAAAAAAATCTGTGTTCAGTATTTTTGGAGAGAGAAAGGACCTACTACCTATACCAGCGTTTAAGACCTGTGCCTAGGTTCCGCTTTTTAGCACCTTGCAGAATAGAAGCGCATTTTCAGTTCCACGGAAACTGGAAGTAGTAGAAGGTTCCTAAAAACTTTGTTTTTTATAGTGAATTAATAGGGTATACAGAAGATCAGAGCATGCAAAATTTTACTCTTCATTTTACTGCATGGCGAAAAAACAATTCCAAAGAAGGAAAAAAGAGGAATGGAAAAAAAAAAGATAAAGCACCTTATTTAGCCTATTATAAAATAGAATAATCAACCCATTAACCTTTGGTTTTGCTCTGAACCATGTCAAAAAAATGTCTGCTTTTGATTCTGTTTTCTGATTTTGTTTATTTATTTATTAATTTCCAGGCTGGAAAGATTATCCTGTTAATAGCCACTGAACCTTCTGAAGAGATTTCTCATCTGTGCTGTTTTGCTGGTGAGTTGCTTGAAGCTTGATGCTATAAAGATAATAGAATTAGCAGACCTAGCAGGCCTCATTATTTTTAATTACTATTACTCCTGCTCACACACTACACGTAATTCAGTAAAACCGGAGTGGAGTGAGGGGGGAACCCAAGTCTGCATTTCAAAATGGGCTTTCATAGAAGCGGCTGTTGTCAAATCCTTCTGTGAATGATGTGTTTTTCAGATGCATCATTCTAATACCATTCTGAACAAATCTCAGAACTCAACAAGCTAAGAAGCAAAGGGAAAGTGAACCATAAATAGGTCAAAATCTAAGTACTTTCAGCTTTCATTTTGGTTCATTTATCAAAGCAAAATCAATTGTTGGTATTAGCCTATTATTATCATCCTTCCAGTGAACTGGCTTCGCTTTAATCGATATGTCTAATTAGACTACATCAAATACAGTTTTGAACTGTAGCCTAGTTCAATGTTGGCTAATTTCCTAGGCAACTCTATACCAATTAAAAGAAATTGTATTTATTAATAAAATATTTCTTTACAAATGACTAAGTAGCTGTGTTTCAAACAGCTTTGAGGAAGTTATACGTTAGAGTTGATAATAGACCACCTACTAGGTTGAGATGCTGCCTTTTGTTTGTGTGGTTTGTTTGAATGCTTTAAATAGCTCTGAAACTATCAATGAATTTTCAGGTCACAACGCAGAGACTGATTGTGCCATGGTTTCTGGCAGCCTTTTTTGACTTGGAAGCTGAATGTGGATAGAAGTGGACACAAATGATGCATTTCCTATTCCTTGGTAATTTCTTTTCCTCTCACAAGTGTCCTTCAGGGTTTATCTGATAGCTGTGTAGATCTGTGTGTGTGTGATCATTCCGATCCCCCCATTGCGAAACCAGTATTGCTGCTTTACGCATGCAACACTAAAAGCAAGACCAGAATTAGTCCATGCTGTCTTGCTTTCATTTCCCACGGTGTCCAAAGCAAGCAAAGATTTCACAGCTTCTAAGAGAGCAACAGAATTACACTTATTTAAATTGTTGGTGTGTTTTTTTCATCCTGGCTGCCTACTAGAAGGCTCTGCAGATGGTCCTCTTCTTCCCTCTCATTAATACAAACACAGTAACTGTGCTGTGGCTAAGAATAATTGTTTTGCTTCCCTGCAGGGTTTTAGACACAAGTTAATCATGCAGCAGCAATTTCCATGGGATGTACTTTGCAGGACAATAATGTGATTCTAGTTCAAATGCCTATGACTCAGGATTATTCAAAATCTCTGTGTCTTGCCTAATTTATGACAAGAGAAGGCTTACCTCCACCATGGTTTTCCTACACATATGTGTATGTGGGTGGGTGCCTGCATGCACATGTGCACATGCATATTTGCATATACAAATTAGAAGCTTTTCTTTGGTGGTCAATGCAAAGGAGAGATTATTGGGCAAAGTTTAATTCCGTTGCCTGTGTACAGGAGCGCTTTTGAATGGTGAGAGCAGCGAGGGCAGGCTCTGTACTGCATCTTCCCCAATAACTCCATTGCAGTTTAATTGATGTGGCTCTAGGGCCATATTTTGCATTTTAAAATATTTCTAATCCTCATTCCAATTACTTACATGTCATAATTGGTCATCCAAACATTTCTCTTACAAATGGACATATAAACTTGGATCACCCAAACCTTCCTTGACTCTCATCTCCTAACTACATTTGTGCTTGATGTCATTTAAATATGCAGTTTCTGGGTCTTGCTTTTTTCACATCTTGAGTCCCGTACTTCCTCCAGTGTATACTCTCAAGTCGGCTGCTGCTCTCAGTAATAGCTTCATCATAAGGTATGTTTAAAGGTATAAAACTAAAGTGACCATTACCCTAGCGGGATTGGAAATGCTATTAACTATATCAAAGTATTATTATGCCTTCATGCCGTTTATATGTCTGGTCGGTATACATGTATGAAGTGCAAAGGAGAAAGCAGGTTTTTAGAACCGAAATATGCAGAATCTCTAGATGTTTCAAAGCACATTCAATTCCCTTTCTCCGAGTTCCTCCATGTCTTTTTTTTTTTGTTTCCCTAGGAGACCATACTGACAACCTAAAAATAGGTAAAGTAGGCAGGGCCTGTGGAAGAACCCCACACCCTGAATAGTGGTGGGGCACCACTCTCTTTGTGAGGCTCTAGGAGAGCTGGATGAATGTGTTCCACATAATTAAAGAGATAATGGGTACCAGAGCACTCAAGTCTCAGCATTTTAACCTTGATTTCATTATTGTGGCAGGCACTCAGGCTCCTTCTTCTCATTCCTCCCTTTCACTTCACTGATGGGATATGAAATGACTTTCATGATAGACAGAAGCTATTAGGTTTTTAGTAAGTGTAACAGCATATCACAACATTGTTTTAAGTGATAACCTAGTAAAGTAACACATCACTTGTAGGTCAAAAAAAAGTGTTTTGCTACTGGTAGCTAGTAGTGTTTCCTGCAATAGCTCTCTTTGACTTTTGACCCTCCATTAGCAGGTTCTCTAACATATATATTACAGGTGACTGAGTCAAATGGATTAAACATTAAAGGCAGTATTTACTCACTGTTTTCTTCAGGGGGTTTTGTTTGTTTGGCTCTTTTTTTTTTTCTTAACATGGGAAGCTGTTCCTAGTGTAGCTGTGCAAGATAAATTTTGGGGTTTTTTTTGGTGTGTTTTTAAAATATATGGATCTTAAGGCACATTGAAAAGAAGAGTAATATAACTTGTCTTAATTGATGGAACAGGTCATGGTATCAAACAGATATAGCAACAAGGACAGCAATATAAGTACCTTTTAAAGGTCTAGCATAGAATAATATGGACATTGGGAAAAATTCTCTCCCATCTGGGTGGTGGAACACTACAACAGCTTTCTGAGAGAGGAGACGAAGGCCCCATCCCTGGAGTTGTTCAAGGTCAGGATTGATGAGGCTCTGAGCAACCTGATCTACTTGGGGATGCCCCTGCTTGGTGCAGCAGTGTTGGACAAGATGACCTTTAAATGTCCTTTTCAACTCCATGCATTCTATGATCTGTGAAACTCATTTGGTGACTCAATCTCTATCCAGTTAATCATGTGCTAAAACTGGTGGCC
The DNA here is from genome assembly GCA_013400475.1 of Tricholaema leucomelas. Classification (NCBI taxonomy): domain Eukaryota; kingdom Metazoa; phylum Chordata; class Aves; order Piciformes; family Lybiidae; genus Tricholaema lacrymosa; species Tricholaema leucomelas. Next base: position 654,261 of record WAAF01019762.1, read on the forward strand.
TGTTGATATTCCTATCACAGTATTCAAGACCATGTATGTCATTAGCTGCCATGAACTCCACGGTGTACAAGCATGCTACTGTGGGCACAGTTGAAATCCTGCATTTATAAGAAAGCCTGGTGATATGGAGTGTAGAACAGAGTTCATTTACATGGTGGAGAGAAGAGTAGGAAAGGTGATTAAATTTAAAGTGCCTGGTGTGATCTATGCCTCTGGCAAAATAGTCACGCAGTTCTGTGGCAGTCTTGTTCGTACCACAGCTGAATATGATCGTTGCAAGCTGAGTAAAATTTGATACAATTTCATTCTGTGTTGTAAATAAAATACTGGAAATGGCACAGAGACAAAAATGTAACATACACTAATTAAAAGAAGTTACTTACCACAGTTGCATATTCACTCTTTCCTTAGCTTCTGCAGTTTTCTTCTGGGCTTTGGGATGTTGAGTCAATTTTAAAAGCATCTTGATTTCAGAAGAAAGTAATTTAAATACAGATTTGCATGTTCATTTGTAGCTCAGGTTAATTAAAGGTCAATATTTTGGAAGGGATTAAGGGATACATGTAGTTTCCATGGGATGAAGCTCCAAAAGGCTTCAGTGATTTATCTATTCGTATGCATTTCTGTGTGTGTATATAAGGTACAGTACTTAAACATCTATTACAGAAAACAGCACACTGGGGATTTGGGTAATAGATCTTTTTAATGTGTGAATGGGTTACATCCCTAACTACTAGTTGGGAGGGTTTAGTTCGAATGGGAAAGGGAATAAAGTAAATGGCCAAGAAAATTTATAGTGTTGCAATTCAACAAAAATATTGATTAGAAGATGAGGAACTCCGTTTTTATAAACTTAATTAACACTGATTGTTTGATATTCAGCTGGTAATCTGTCAGGTAGTAATAAGAGCTGTGAACCGTAGTAGGGAGTGTGGAAAGCAAGCTGGCAATATTCTGGGAAAAAAAGGCAAGCACAACTGTAGGAAAAAAACCCAAATCCAACCAAAAAAAACCCTAATGTAAATTTCTAGAAGATTCGAAGGATAAATATTTAAGAGGAGAGAGAGAGATTGCCTGTGTTTTGTTTGTATTGCTATACAGTTGCCTGACTGGAAATTATATTTCAGCAAGCAACTCCTGTATTTATTGGCTTTTATTTTATTATGCTACTGTTCTGGTAGTGATTTCTTGTAGAGATCATCTCACAGTCCATTCCATGAAATAGTAGGTTGTTGAGGTCCACTTAGATCTGTGAGTGCCATGGCCAAAAGTTAGAATGGAGGGAGCTCTGCTCCGGTGTACGGGTGCTGCTTGCATCATGGCCATTAAACACGAAACTAAAATCAATTTCGCTGCATCTTTGCAAGCTTGCAAACACAGTAGTCACCTCAGGAGAAGAAAAGATGCAGTTTATGTACATGATGTGCCTTTACAAGGAGTTGGACAGCGTATGAAAGGAGTTTCAAAGAGTTTGTAACTCTGATTGTATCTACAAAGCCAGCTGTTATGTTGTCTCTGCTGCCACCGTCTAGGACCAGTTTGCTGTGTTTGTGTATTAGGTTTGAAGTGAATTGCCAACGACAATCTGTTTGAGAGCTTTTTTTAATGCAGTAAATTTTACAGTGGTATCAGACAGGAAGTGTCTTCTGACTCTTGATTTAAAATCACAAATAGAATAGAATAGAATAGAATCAACCAGGTTGGAAGAGACCTCCAAGATCATCCAGGCCAACCTAGCACCCAGCCCTATCCAGTCAACTAGACCATGGCACTAAGTGCCTCATCCAGGATTTTCCTGAACACCCCCAGGGACGGTGACTCCACCACCTCCCTGGGCAGCCCATTCCAATGCCAATCACTCTCTCTGGCAAGAACTTCCTCCTAACATCCAGCCTATACTTCCCCCGGCACAACTTGAGACTGTGTCTCCTTGTCCTGTTGTTGGTTGCCTGGGAGAAGAGACCAACCCCCACCTGGCTATGACCTCCCTTCAGGTAGTTGGAGACAGCAATGAGGTCTGCCCTGAGTCTCCTCTTCTCCAGGCTAAACAACCCCAGCTCCCTCAGCCTCTCCTCATAGGGTTTGTGTTCCAAGCCCCTCACCAGCTTTGTTGCCCTTCTCTGGACACGTTTCAGCACCTCAACATCTCTCTTGAGTTGAGGAGCCCAGAACTGGACAGAGTACTCAAGGTGTGGCCTGACCAGTGTTGAGTACAGGGGAAGAATAACCTCCCTTGTCCTGCTGGCCACACTATGGCCGGTGTGTGACTCCATTCAATATGTAATCTATTGAAACTTAGACTTCCAGGCATTTCCATGCTGGAAGTTCTGCTCCACGTCCTCTTTCAGAAAAGTGCCTTTCCTTCTGTCATTGGTACCACAGAGAAATTGGAACTCCTGGAATACATTTCCTCCTGAACTTTAGATGCTTCATCAGAAAGAAAGTAATGACAATGTCTTTCAAGTCAATTTGTGAAGGAACATCCAAATAATCACCGTATCAATTTAAAAACACAGTATTTTGGATGCTCATCAATTGCCATAACTGTCTTGGTTAATTTAAAGTAGAAGTCCTAATTCATGGTATAAAATAATCCTAAACGTGCTTGGTCCATGAGTGCAGTTTAAGTTACAGACACATCATTAAGTTTTGTTTGGTTCTTTACACAAGATGATTGTTTTTTATTTCTTCTTCTTTCACCTTATTTTATTCTTATTGCTTTTATTCATTGGTGATTTATAAACATGATGGTATAAGGCACACGATGCACCAATGACAAGAGTCCACTTACTTGGATTGTCTTGTTCATAGCAGAAGTACACATTCGTTACCTCAAAGCCTCATATGCTTTCGGTGTCCGAAGCTGAAGTCTTTCAGCTATCTGGAGTGGGAAGGAAGCTGTAATTTTCCCTGGACAACCTCTCGCTTTTTCATAGTGCTTGGAGGCTAAGGGATGATCTATGGCTCTAAGGAGGGGTGAGGAGCTGCCTGCACTCCACAGGACTCGGGCTCTGTAGGATGTCCATAGCCCACTCTGGCTGCTGGCAAAGTCTTTCTTCTCTCGCATACTTAATTGGTTCTGGATTGACTGTTGGATTATGTTGATTACAATTTCCTTCTTTCAAACTTGTTTTGAGCAAGGTGACTGCTACCAAGTGCTGTTAATTTGGCATTTTCTTTAGAAGATATCAACACCCCTGGAAATAACATCTGTCAGGGCAGTGGCGAGCTAGGAATTGGGTGCCTGCCCAGCCATAGCAGAAGACTTCAGGGCACAATTGACTAGAGTGAACAGGAAAAATTCTGAGCCATTGATCAACGAGCTCACATAATGTGTGAAATTGAAAATGTAGCTTGTCAGAGGAAGCTAGTTGTATATTTTTAGATTGTCTTCCAAAGACAATCCATCCATCAATAACCATCCATCAATAGAAAACATTCTGGAAGGTTTTGCCTGGGACTGGCTTGGATTTGGAGTTTTAAAAAGAATTATTTCCTATGGGTAAATATTGCAGACTTCCCTTCAAAAATCATAGTAGTAGCCTAGTTTCTCTATTGTGTCAGACAGTTTTATGTGTACATATATAGTTGTTTACATAAATGCTTTTCAGATGCCAGTACTAAAAAGTATTTTGAATTCTAATTCTGGATGGTAGAAATAAACACTTGGCAGTTCAAAGAGTGATGAGATCTATTTAACATGTGTTGTCACCGAGATAAATGAGCATGTAACAACGTTCTTAGAAGTCTGATGCTCTTCCCATTTACTTTCTTATTAGATCAGTTGATTTCTGATTATCACATTTGTGAAGCAGCCCCAGAAACTGTCTTTTTTTTTCTCTCTACAATTCTTCTCTCTTTTTGAAGGGTTATTACCGTGCCAGTAATATATTTCCTATCAGAGATTTCCTGCTGGCTCTGAAAAGTTTGTTGGAGCCTGCAGCATGCCTACTTGAAGCATTCTCTCACCCTCTAAATGAATTGTTCTGTTTCATTTGCCAACAGAGTATACAAAATAACACGGCTGATCTGGGATAGCACAACCTTTCAGCACAGCTACTTTGCTTATTTCATCTATTGCAGTAGCAACTATCTCTGGCATGAAGCTTTTTGTCTTATTGGGTGTGGAGTGGATGTTACCTACTCAGAAACTCTAACATAACCACCTGTCCTTTGCTGTGGAGAGGTAAGCAATGGCTGGTCAGACACTGACTGCATTTTTTTTCAATGTTTTTCAAGTCTGAGGGCTTACCTTTTGTATTTGATATATATATGCTGGTCATCAACTAAAGCCTTTTAGCATACAAAGCTCTTCACAGGGAGAGTGATTTGCCATTGGAATGGGCTGCCCAGGGAGGTGGTTGAGTCACCGTCCCTGGAAGTGTTCAAGAAAAGCCTGGATGAGGCACTTAGAATCATAGAATGGTTTAGGTTGGAAGGGACATGGTCTAGATGACTGGCTACGGCTGGGTGCTAGGTTGTACTGGATGATCTTGGAGGTCTCTTCCAACCTGGTTGATTCTATGATTCTATGAAAGGTTAGCATTTCCATTCTTTTTCAGTAAAATGTTGAAGTAGTGAACATCAACCATAAATTTTCTTTGCTAAGTCATGTATAATTTGACAAATAGCTGTTTATGTATAGGTATGTACACACTTTTCCAAAACTACTATTTAATGGTGCCTGCCTGTCAAGGAAAATAAACCAGCTTTACTAGATGTTTAGCATCAGTAATAGTAGTTACACAGGATATTTAAAACTAGAATAAGATATGGTTAAACACCTTCCATGTGCCTCTGACACAATAAGAAACAAACTAACTTACAATTCTAACTTACTTGGTGGTTAAGGAGCTGGTTGATGTGAAAGTAAACTAAGGAATTGTGATATTATTTTGATACAAATTAAAGAGTGAATCAGATCATGAACAGTTAGGATTTTCCTACTAATTCTTCTGAGCTTCCCTAGTTTTGATTTGCTATTTTTAAACTATTAGCCCTGTAAATATTCTGTATTTTTAGCACCAAAGTTATTGACTATAAAAATCTAGAAATTTATGACCTAATGCCCCATTTTTCCCTTTACTTCTTACCTAGACACATTAAAACCAGTTTCACAAGAGCTGGGCCAGTTCAGTTTGTGTCTGAGTTTGTTCCTAAGAGCAAATATTGCTGTTTTATTAACAATAGTAGTTTATATATCTTATAAATTACCTGATTTTTGTCATTGCAATGTCATGTAGGTAAGTTTTTTTCCCCTCTACTTCAAAATGTGTCTATTTTCTAAGAGTTAATCAGACATTTTTCAAATGCAAAGCTACTCCTTGCATTAAATAAAACATAGGTAACTTTATTTTGGGGTATAAGCTTCTCAAAAGTTTTGAATTGGTTTTTTGAAATAAAACATTTTAGAATAGAATCAACCAGGTTGGACGAGACCTCCAAGCTCATCCAGTCCAACCTAGCACCCAGCCCTATCCAGTCAACTAGACCATGGCACTAAGTGCCTCAGCCAGTCTTTTCTTGAACACCCCCAGGCAGGGTGAGTCCCATTCCAATAGCAAATCACTCTCTCTGTGAAGAACTTCCTCCTTTTAAACTTGTATTGCACATTCAGTTAAGACCTTTCTAGAAGCTAGCTGATTTCTGATAGAACAATTATTCCTAACACAGGTTGGAAAACTGAGAAGGCACAGGCTCATTTGCAGGTCTTCTTGCCTTTCTTTCCCCCCCTAGGCTTTATCCTGTTATCAAGGATTGCTAAGCCTTCATTGATAGTTTATTATATATATTTACTGTATTTTTATTCTATGGGTTTTTCCTTAAAGGACAGAGAGAGTGAAATTCCAGAAGTTTTACATCTTCTAATATATGTGAGAAGTGAGAGGAAATAAGCTTGTGAAGCCTCACTGAGATTCTCCTCTTTTTTGTTGTTGCAGTGATTCATAGATCTGTCTGATCTAGCCCTTTTAGAGTACATGTCATTAATGAACATTGTCATGACACAAAATCAAAACTAATTTCATTTTGTGAGGGACACCCACAGCTGTGACTCTTGCTGTAAATATGATCATGTTGTTTTTCTGTCATAATGATGAGTAGACGAATGTAATGTTAACAAGATAGCATTTCTAGCAGCAATAGGTGAGAAAGAGTTCAAGTCGTACTGAGCAAAGCTTAGAGTTGATACAAATAGAGATATTTCCAGCTAGACAGAATATTGAAACCATTCACAAATCAGGTGCAGTGTTCTTTGCTTAATTTGACACTGTTGGATTAGGTATTTAAAAAACCTAAAATCAGTATTATGGCTCCTAAACGAGGCTTACTTTAAAGCTTTTCTGTATCAGAATAGGACAGCTCAGGAATAAAAATTATGCAGAGGATTTAATGGTTCAGGTAGTTTTTAGTACTCTGGCAAACTAAAGACAGTTTGCTCTGTGACTGTCACACAAACTCTCCAAATTGACCCAATATCAACAAAACCTCTAATTTTACCTTCCTTAGTCAGCTTTTTTGTGCATTCTTGTGTGCTGTATTTGCAGGTTAGTGGCTGAAATGGGGAACTGTTGGAAACAACTATTTCTGTTCGTTCTCTAATTACAGAACGTCTGTCCTCTTCTCTTAGTTATATGCACTCCAAGGGTTTAATTTCAAAACCACTGTCACCATTCTCAGAACATTAATGAATATCATTGCAACGGGTCAGTATCAACCATTTCAGTCACAAGCCTTACTTAAATGCAGGTTATTGCTGCAAATGAAAACTAGCATTAGTCTCCCTCTGCCTCTCCCTGCCAAAATAAAATGTAAATATATATATATATATTCAAACAGATAGAAGTTTAGATTCCTCTTACAGAAGCAATCATCCTGTTCAACATCTTTATTGATGATCTGGATGAGGGAATTGAGTCCAGCATCAGTAAGTTTGCAGATGACACCAAACTAGGAGCAGGTGTTGATCTGTTGGAAGGTA